>CAUYUJ010016493.1:514744-554744 GCA_963575745.1 Prorocentrum cordatum | reverse complement strand
CCTTCTTCTTCTGTTCCTCTTCCTCCCTCAGCCTCCCTCCCTCCCTCCCTCCCTTCCTTCCTTCCTCGGCCCAAGGGCACTCGAGTGGGTCCCGACCCCCATCACGCAGGGCCCCGGCTTTGGGCATACTGTCCTGGGGTCCACAGCGGCTGCTGCCACATGTGCCAAGGCTCTTTCCCAAGGCCTGGCCCAGTGGCACTCTCCTCCTCCTCCTCCTCCTCCTCCTCCTCCTCCTCCTCCTCCGCCTGGCTGCGCTCTCTGGTTTCGCTACATTAGCCAATGAACCAGCGGCGCAAGATTTCATGGACGCCGCTGCAACAATTCACAGGGGGTGCAGGGGTGGCGCAAAGGTGGACAGGCGCGAGGCGCGCGCTGTGGTTGGGGCGGCCCGGCACGGTGGAAAAGGAGGAGGAGGAGGAGGAGGAGGAGGAGGAGGAGGAGGAGGAGGAAGAGGAGGGGGACGGGGAGGAAGGAGGGGCGGGGGTCAGGGGTAGTTGCGGGGTTCGTTCTGTGAGTGGTCGCGGAGGCGGTCGTGGTAGTGGTCGTAGTGGTGGTGGCCGTGCCGGCGATGGTCGGGCTGGTGGTGGGTGCGCTAGTGGTGCTCGTGGTGGCGGTCGTGGTGGGCGTCGCGGTGGTCACCAGCGCCTCGGGTTCTGGTAGCGGTCGGCATGGTAGTCGTGGCTGCGGTCGCTGACGTTGGGCGTCGTGGAGGTAATGTTAGCCCCTTGCCTTCCCAAGGCACTGGGGATCATCTCCGTGCTCCCTTGCTGGAAGGTGCGGGAGATGTCGCGCCAGATCCAGCTGAGCTCGGCCGCCCCCCAAACTTGAAGACCATCGGGACGACATCAAAACTTTCCCGACGGAAATGCCGGTCGCGCTTTGCGCCGACTGCTTGGACAACCGCGATACCGTCTTTTTTTGGTGCGGGCGAACCTGCGCGGGCCGCAAGTAGCATGTACGCGGGTCACCTCCCGGTCCACAACACTGGGCCAGCCAAAAAGAGGGCGGTGTGTCTGGATGTCCAGATTCGCCTCCGGTAGCACCCCATTCCAAGGGTTGCTGTGGTCCCAGCCTGGCACCCGTTGTTCCGTCGGTGCAGCATGGCCCGTGGTGTCCTTATGCGTCACAACATGTCAGTCACGTAGCCAATCGTGCCGGTCGGTTCGGGAGCAGCCCACCTCGCGCAACTTGGCGTGGACCCCCTGGGGGGCGAGGGAACTCCGCACAAGTCTCCGACTTGTCGTCGGCCATTGGCAGTGTGAGCCGGCGGGGCAGACTGGCACTCGAAATCGGCGCCTGAGGCTGCCTCAGGCTGCCTCAGGCTTAGTTCGAAGTGGTCATCTGGCTGTAGAGGATCACCTGGTCGCCGCGTTCGAAGGAACGCCCCTGCGCCAACTCCGCCGCGCTCCCGCAGCGCCAGCCGCCCGCCCTCGGAGAGCTCCCGCCGCAGTCGCCCCCTCTTTTCCCGGAAGCTGCCTTGCTCCACGAGCCCTGGAGCTCGGCTTGGGGCTCTTGAAGGCTGCGGGCCCACTCGAGCTCACGTCCAGACACTTCGCCACGTCGTGGAGGTAGGGCGCCCAACTCACCGCGCGAGCTGCTGGCGCCGTCTGGGCCACGGACGGGATGGCGCAATCCCCGTCCGCGAGGCGCACGGTGGCCTGCAGCCTCTGGAGCTTGTCCAGTTGGCCTCCGCGGAGCAAGTGTTCCAGCGCCGAAAAAAAAACACCTCCGAGTCGAAGCGTTCGACCCACTTGACCTGCAGGTTGGCTCGTGGGCGGTGGGTGACGCGCCCTTGCGCGCAGTGCAGAAAAGTGGGGTAGGCCTCGGCAGACAGGAGCCGTCGTGTGACAGCCTGCGCTCGCTGCGCTGCCGCTGCGCCGCCTTCCCCGCGTGCAGTTGGATCCGGTCCTCCTGCTGGTCCAACCACGGCGCCGTGTTGCCCAGGCACTTGAGGGGGTCGACTCTGAGCGCGCGGGCAACTTCTGGGGGGTCGATTTCTCGGTCCGCTGGCCACGCCTGGGTCTTGGTTTGGTTGGCCGCGGGGCCCTGGCTACTGAGGGCGCCCACCAACTGTTTTGCTCCAGCTGCGTACTCCGGGGCCGCGAACACCATGATGTCGTCCGAGTTGGAGAACCCGCTGCACGTGGGCGGCAGCGATCGGAGCCCCTGAGAGACCTCGGCCAGGCAGCCAGCCACTGCAATTGCGAAGGACGGGCGGAGAGCGGACATCCTTGGTCCAGGGCTGCGTTGGCGTCGTTCCAATAGAAGTGCGCCGTGGCGGTCCCCAACCAGCAATGCGCGGTGCAAGCGGGGCCGGGTACCCGGGTCCAAGATTGCTAGGAATATCCGAACAAGTGGTCAGCGTTGGAGCAATCAAGCACTAAAACGACGCCACGTGGGCTGACCTCGGTGACTGTGAACGTGCGCTAATGCATTACTTCGTGCCCGGCCGACTTTCCGACTGTGTACTGGTGCGGCCCACATGCCCGACTCATACCTTTTTTGAACAATGCACCTCGCAAGCTGCCTTGGCCGCCAGCCGTCTCAACACTCCCCCGCCCGCACGGTATCGGTCGCATGCCGCCCCTCACTTTCCGAAAAGCCACCAACCGCTGTCCGACATTGGCTCGGGTTTTTTCTGCGCCCAAGCATCCGTGCAGGAAGAGAACCGTGGCTTTGGCCACTGCGTCGAGCGCTGCGCTATCTGCGAGCAGGAGGGTTCTCCAGTGCTCGAACTTGCGCCCGTTCGGCCCTGGCCCCGACTGCCGCAGGCTTTTGGCCCAGCTCGTTTTCGCGGCTGCCACTGGGTCGTCCATGGTGGCATGGTCTGGAAGGTCCGGGGCCGCGCCTGGATCGGCTGGCGCGCCCACCTGGGAGAGCAGAAGCTGGAACCCCTCATGAGCCCCCGGGCCCGTGGCCAGCGTTGCCCGGCTGCTCGTGCGGACCATGGTCTTGCCTATCCGTGCTCTCCCGCGAACTTTTCCAAGGCCTTCGCATTGGCAGCTGGCGCGGGTGGCCGGCACGCTCGCCGCCGTGTTCCGCCAGTTGCTGTGAGCGCCTCCTTGCAGAGCCCAGTCCAGTCTCTGGCCTCTGCCCTCCGGACTCGGCAGATGAATCTGCTGGCCAAGCCCGCACTGTTTCCCGCCTTCCGGCCGCAGCGTGTCCTCGACGGCCTGAACAGGACCGTCCTGTCAAAGAAGGCGAACAGTGTTTCCGCCCGCTGCTGCGCCGCGGCGTCCGCGTGCTCCCTCCCCTCCCTCCCTCTCCCCTCCGCCACCCGCAAACGCCGAGACCCCTCAGTGCACGCCGCGGCCCCGCGAGGGCTGAGCCGCCCGGCACGTTGAGCGAGTTGTCCAGCATGCCGGCGCCGGGCACCTCGATGAAGCCTCGGAGCCCGAAGCACCCCCCCCCCCCCGGCGAGAAGGAGCGAAGAGGAGGAAGAGGAGTCATGGAGTCATGGAACCCAGGAAGTGACACGGTGCTCTCCCGAAGCAGCTCATCACCCCCGGACTCCGCCAGTATAAACCCAAGGCGCACCAACGATTTTGCAGTAAGCCCTCCCTCCAAGTTTCTCTGTCACAGGTCCCTGCGACATTTATTATGATTGTACTCCATCTCCGCGGATCAACGTGACCGATGCGCCATGAAAACCCGAATTCGTGCCAGAACGCAACACCTGGTCTCAGCCTCATGAATCAACTTACTGTTGCGTCCTGCCAATCCAGACCCGTGCCAGAACGCCATTCCTGGGACTTGAACCATACGTTCCCGTGAGATTGCTTCAACTTGTTAAAAGAATGCGCGCTTTTGAAAACCACCCGCTCTCCATCTTTGAAGCTGTTGCACACTTTTCAAACGAATGTGCGCGGCGATGCAGCGAGAACCACAATTAAAACAACATAGCGCCCTCCATCCGTGAAGCTGTTGCACCTTTTAAGCGTCAGGGTCACAGATGGTCAGGAGGTCGTCTCATGTGAAACGCCTGGCCCGCAGTACTGACATGTCTAGGGGCGCGACAGGGAGGACTCAGTTGTAAGGAGAATGGAGGAGGAGGACCAGTGCGAGCCCAGGACGCATCGACGATGTTGAAATCAATCCTCCCCCAAGCTCCCTCCTCACAGGTCCATATAAGAATCTACGTTCATCGTGGGAATTGCCATATCAGAAGGCAACCGTCTGAGAATCCTCAATCGCGCCAAACCACAATCGCTAGGATGTCAAAGCCGCGGGTGAAGGTGAATGGTGCGCCCTGATATCCCAAAATCTTGTCAGAACATGATTCTGGGGACCTCAGCAGCGCGAATGAACGTGACGGTTGCGCCCTGCCGATTCAGGTCCGTACCAGAACGCAGTACCTGGGACGTCAACCATGCGAAGCCTTGAAGCTGTGGCAAACGTTTTGTCCGAATGTGCGCGGCGCTGAAGCAGGAACCATTTTTGAAAACGACCCGCCTTCCATCCTTAGGTTGCAAACTTTAAAACGATGGTGCGGGGCGCTACGGCGAGAACCACATTTTGAAAACCACCCGCGTTCCACCCCTGAAGCTGTTGTAGACATTTCAAGAACAAATTTGCGCGGCGCTACAGCGAGAGCCACGTTTTGAAAACGAGCCGCCCTCCATCCGTGAAACAATTGTACACTAAACACTTCCAGAGCGTAAGAAGGCGAGGAAATCCCATGCTGGATCGACCGGCCCGCCCGATGGACACGTCTGAGGGTGCGACACGGACTTATTACTTTGAAAGGGCCCTGGGACACACAAATAAATAGACAGAAATAACAGGATCCCCCATATTTCCCCATATTTTCAGGGTTTCCGTCTTCCCCCCCACTTCTCATATATTCCCATATCGTCCTGGAAATCGCCGATTAATTGTGTCTGTGTGTGTTTTTCCCAACCATCCTGTGGTGTTGGGTCCTCGTTTTGAAGAGACAGCGCCCCGCGTCCCACCTCCTCTCCTCCTCTCTCCTCTCCTCCGCCGTCCGCATGCGTCCCGCACACCCATTTCGGCACACCCCTCACACGTTTCGTGGCCCCATAGGGAGCTCCACCGAAGGCCCCATGGCTGCCGTCCGCATGCGTCCCGCACACCCATTTCGGCACACCCCTCACACGTTTCGTGGCCCCACAGGGAGCTCCACCGAAGGCCCCAGTGCTGCCGTCCGCATGCGTCCCGCACACCCATTTCGGCACACCCCTCACACGTTTCGTGGCCCCATAGGGAGCTCCACCGAAGGCCCCATGGCTGCCGTCCGCATGCGTCCCGCACACCCATTTCGGCACACCCCTCACACGTTTCGTGGCCCCACAGGGAGCTCCACCGAAGGCCCCAGTGCTGCCGTCCGCATGCGTCCCGCACACCCATTTCGGCACACCCCTCACACGTTTCGTGGCCCCATAGGGAGCTCCACCGAAGGCCCCATGGCTGCCGTCCGCATGCGTCCCGCACACCCATTTCGGCACACCCCTCACACGTTTCGTGGCCCCATAGGGAGCTCCACCGAAGGCCCCATGGCTGCCGTCCGCATGCGTCCCGCACACCCATTTCGGCACACCCCTCACACGTTTCGTGGCCCCACAGGGAGCTCCACCGAAGGCCCCAGTGCTGCCGTCCGCATGCGTCCCGCACACCCATTTCGGCACACCCCTCACACGTTTCGTGGCCCCATAGGGAGCTCCACCGAAGGCCCCATGGCTGCCGTCCGCATGCGTCCCGCACACCCATTTCGGCACACCCCTCACACGTTTCGTGGCCCCACAGGGAGCTCCACCGAAGGCCCCATGCTGCCGTCCATGCGTCCCGCACACCCATTTCGGCACACCCCTCACACGTTTCGTGGCCCCACAGGGAGCTCCACCGAAGGCCCCATTGCCGTCCGCATGCGTCCCGCACACCCATTTCGGCACACCCCTCACACGTTTCGTGGCCCCATAGGGAGCTCCACCGAAGGCCCATGGCTGCCGTCCGCATGCGTCCCGCACACCCATTTCGGCACACCCCTCACACGTTTCGTGGCCCCACAGGGAGCTCCACCGAAGGCCCCAGTGCTGCCGTCCGCATGCGTCCCGCACACCCATTTCGGCACACCCCTCACACGTTTCGTGGCCCCATAGGGAGCTCCACCGAAGGCCCCATGGCTGCCGTCCGCATGCGTCCCGCACACCCATTTCGGCACACCCCTCACACGTTTCGTGGCCCCACAGGGAGCTCCACCGAAGGCCCCAGTGCTGCCGTCCGCATGCGTCCCGCACACCCATTTCGGCACACCCCTCACACGTTTCGTGGCCCCACAGGGAGCTCCACCGAAGGCCCCAGTGCTGCCGTCCGCATGCGTCCCGCACACCCATTTCGGCACACCCCTCACACGTTTCGTGGCCCCATAGGGAGCTCCACCGAAGGCCCCATGGCTGCCGTCCGCATGCGTCCCGCACACCCATTTCGGCACACCCCTCACACGTTTCGTGGCCCCACAGGGAGCTCCACCGAAGGCCCCAGTGCTGCCGTCCGCATGCGTCCCGCACACCCATTTCGGCACACCCCTCACACGTTTCGTGGCCCCATAGGGAGCTCCACCGAAGGCCCCATGGCTGCCGTCCGCATGCGTCCCGCACACCCATTTCGGCACACCCCTCACACGTTTCGTGGCCCCACAGGGAGCTCCACCGAAGGCCCCAGTGCTGCCGTCCGCATGCGTCCCGCACACCCATTTCGGCACACCCCTCACACGTTTCGTGGCCCCACAGGGAGCTCCACCGAAGGCCCCAGTGCTGCCGTCCGCATGCGTCCCGCACACCCATTTCGGCACACCCCTCACACGTTTCGTGGCCCCATAGGGAGCTCCACCGAAGGCCCCAGTGCTGCCGTCCGCATGCGTCCCGCACACCCATTTCGGCACACCCCTCACACGTTTCGTGGCCCCATAGGGAGCTCCACCGAAGGCCCCATGGCTGCCGTCCGCATGCGTCCCGCACACCCATTTCGGCACACCCCTCACACGTTTCGTGGCCCCATAGGGAGCTCCACCGAAGGCCCCAGTGCTGCCGTCCGCATGCGTCCCGCACACCCATTTCGGCACACCCCTCACACGTTTCGTGGCCCCATAGGGAGCTCCACCGAAGGCCCCATGGCTGCCGTCCGCATGCGTCCCGCACACCCATTTCGGCACACCCCTCACACGTTTCGTGGCCCCACAGGGAGCTCCACCGAAGGCCCCAGTGCTGCCGTCCGCATGCGTCCCGCACACCAGGTGTGTGGCGTGCCGACATGGGCGTCGCGGCGCGCGGGCGCTGCCGTCGGGGTTCCCAGGGAAGCCCCCTGCAGAGGCGACGCTCAGAGTCACGAGTACCGAGAGTCACGCAGACCCAAACTGTTCACAGTCGTATACATACATTTACACTGGGCGTATCCATGCACGCATTCATGCGAATAGAATCAATCGCGCGCAGATTCATTCATAATCAGACTCGCTCGCGATCCGACTCGCACGCGCTCAAGCTTTCATATTCGGACCTATCGTCTTCGTTCGTGTTGTGTACACTGCCACGCATTTCGGCACACCCCTCATACGGCTCGTGGCCCCATAGGGAGCGCCACCGAAGAAGATATTCACAATTGCGGTACTCTCAACTGCATATGGTTGGGTCCTTCGCCAGGCTAATTTCCCCTCGTGATACTTCTAAGGCAAAAGATGGAAGAGATGAGGAGGGAGGTCGGAGGAGCGAAGATCAAGGAGGGGTTGAGGAGGAAGGGGAGCGCAGGGAGAAGCAGGAGGAGACGCAGGAGGATATTCCCTTAATGAGCTCCCCAGGGCCTGGGAGAAGCGCCCACTGGGTCCCACAAGGCCTCCAACAAGCCCGAGGACACCCCTAAGATGCGCTCCGGGAGCCACCAACACTGATTCCTATGGGTGTTTCAATGTCCTCGCTTCCCACGCTCTTCGGTCGAAGATCGGCCCGCTCACGGTTTCCGAGGGCCCAAGCGGGGCCCACTGAGACTGAGAGCCCCAGGAGGGTTTCTAATCGGCCCGGGGCCTCCAGAGGGACACGGCGTAAGAGGGCTCCCAGACGGCCCAAGACGGTCCCGAGAGACCCCACAGACGGCCAAGAGAAGAGTGCCCTAAGACAGCCCAAAGAGAGCCCCTGAGGGACCCGCAAGACTGCCCCACAGGTGCCAAATACAGCCCCACGACGGCCCAAATTCGCCGGCCCAACGGGCCAAGGGCGTGCTAAGATCTCCGGTAACTGGTTAACTGTATTTCTAGTTCGTGCGTGCGGGGCCGCCCCTGGGGGTCCCCGGACGAAAAGTATCCCGGCAAGGTCCTGGCAAAATCCTGGCCAGGTCACGGCCAGGTCCCTGTCAGGTCCCAGCATGCTCCCAAGAGCGCTCCAGGAGCGCTTCAAGTGGCCTCCAAAAGAGCGCAGCATGGTCCGAGACGGTCCAAGAGCGATCCAAGACGCCAGAGATGGCCTCCAGACAGCCCAAAGCGCCTCCAAGAGGGCTCCAAGAGACCTCCCAAGAGGGCCCACAGAGGCAGACGTTCTTGATTTCATATAGTTTTTGAAAGTTTTTGGCGTTCTCGCCTTTTCGGCTCACCCGGGCTGTCAGACTGCAAGAGGCTTCCAGGATCGCCCCAAGACAGCCCCAGAGGCCTCCAAGATAGCCGAGCGGGCCCAGACGGGGGACCCGAACGGACATTTCGAGCTCTAGGCGCAGAGAGGTCCCCAGGAGGGCCCCCCAAGAGGCCATAATAGGCCCCCAAGAGGCCCCCAAAGAAGCTCCCAAGACTCCCAACAGGCCCCCAGGAAGCCCCAAGAAGCCCCCAAGAAACCCCCAAGAGGCTCACCAGAGGCCTCAAACTGCTCCCCAGAGGCTCCCTCCGAAAAGACCTCAAGAAACAGCCATGAGGACGTTGACCCACAACTCATGTACGTCTCGAAACTCTGCTGGAGCTTTCTTGAGCCATCTTGGCACTCTCTGGGGCAGTCTATCGGCTCTCTTCGACAGGGTGCGAGCCACATCTCCAAAGATGTCCTCGAAGACCGTCCTGTCTGCCCTACCGTTCCCCTTGGGCACGAGTACACCACCACGCAGCCACAGTGATGCGAAATGGGCTAGCTGGATGAGCGAAGCGATCAAATGAGCCCCATGAGAACTCCTCGACAAATCGTCACGAGAATGAACACATGTGACAAATCTTCTTGGCGGTGATCGAGGGGTCGCCCCACACAGTGCTCCGCTGACGCACGCGGTGGCAAATTTGCCGCAGGCGGCTAGATTACCCGAAATCCCCAGAGGCAACCAGAGAGGCCTCTGGGCTCAACTTAGCAGAGAGACGCTCAACACCTCAATCTGCCAACCTCGATTGTCAACGGTAGAGAACATATATCAAGTGTACTACGACTTGAACTGCGGCTGGCCTGGGGCTCCTATGGCAATCTGCTGCGCGCTGACCTCAAACCTCTCAAACTCAGCGCATGTTCAACTGGCCAACTCAAACAGGGACCTCACCACAAAATCGCAATGTCTTCAGCAGGAACCGACCGTCCCGGCATTCCTATAGGCCTACCACCATTTTTCAGAACCCCAAGCTGTTCTAAGAACAACAACTGTTCTTGGAAAATAAACCCGAAATGGAAAAACAAAACGGTCAATGCTCTTAGAACATCAACCCAGTGTGTTAAAACAAGACGGTCTCATCCAGACATGTTCAAAGACCATTCTGTGCAGACCACAAGAGGTTCTCAGAACATTCTTTAGTGGGCCTATAGGCGAGCCAGGACGCTTCGCCACTGCTTGAGTGTCTGCCTTGCCCTGGGCGAGGGCAAGGCCGGCGAGGGCAGGGCTGTTGCCACGAAACAACAAAGAGCCCAGGCTCGCGCCGGGAAGCACTGCTGCGATGGCAGGCCCAACCGGCCGCCGCCTCCATCCCCGCACACGGTGGAGGATGATGAGGAAGAGGATGTTGCGGATGACGGTGTTCGCGCTGACGGAGATGATGGGGGCAATGAAGACGATGATGGTGATGGTGGTGCTAATGCTGATGGTGATGACGATTACAATTATGATGATGATGAGGATGACGAGTCTGATGCTAATGATGATGATGATGATGATGATGATGATGATGATGCTGCTGCTGCCGCTAACGATGATGATTAATGATGATGATGACGATGCTGGTGAGGTTTAGCAGCAACCGTTGAACAAGCAAACCAACACACGGGAGTCGCGTATCTGATATCCTTCCACGCTCTCTGCCAACGCCAGCGTGCCTGACGGTCGTCGTCGCTGGTCTCGCAGCACCATCAGGCCTGATGAGCGGTCGAGGGAGAGCAGGGTGACGTCGATGATGATGATGGTGATGATGATGATGATAATGATGCTGGTGATGCTGCTGCTGATGCTGATGATGCTGGTGATGATGATACGGATGAGGAGGATGAGGACGAGGATGATGAGGATGCTCATGCTGATGCTGCTGATGATGCTGATGCTCATGATGGTAATGCTGATGACGACGATGATGATGATGGTGATGATGATGCTGATGATGATGATGGTCATGATGCTGATGATGATGCTGCTTCCGCTGCTGCTGCTGATGATGATGACGAGAAAGAGGGTGATGACTATGAGGATCATGTTCCTGATCATGATGATGACGGCGACGATGACGATGATTACAGTATGCGATGATGCTGATGATGATGAGGATGATGCTGATGATGATGATGATGCTGATGATTGTGGGGACGATGATGATTGTGGTGGTGATGGCGATGGCGTGGATGATGATGCTGCTGATGCTGATGTTGACGTTGATGTTGATGGTGGCGATTATGACGATGATGCTGCTGATAATGATGATGCAGATGGTGGTGGTGATGATGCTGATGACGACGGGTGATGATGGTGGTGATGATGAGGATGATGCGTGATGATGGTGACGAGGCTGGGTCAATGGCTTGGACGGGCCCCGAAACGCACGGCGCCGAGGGCCGGGCCGATGTCGCGGATCTCGCTGCAGACGAGGTTGGCGTAGAGCCCAGTGGTAGGGCAGCTTCGGGGGGGGCAGAGGTCCAGTACTACACTTCTTCCTCCCCCTCAGCCTCCCCCTCCTGCTTCCCTCCTCAACCCCCCGCCCCCATCCTCCTCGTCCCTCCTTCTCCTCCTCTTGCGCACCTCCACAATTACTCTATATGAATACTACCCTCCCTCTTCCCCTGATGACGGTTTGAAAGTGGCCGACCCCCCCCGCGTACTGTTTTTTACACACAGGTTTCCCCGGAGTTGGATTTTCGCCTGCATTTTTTCCAAAATGCTGCTCTCGCTGAGGCGCCGGCCTCATTTTCGGGCCCCGCTCGTTCCGAATCGTGCTCCCGCTGCAGCGCTGGCCTCATTTCCGTGCTTCCGCTCGTTCCGAATCGTGCTCCCGCTGCAGCGCTGGCCTCATTTCCGCGCTTCCGTTCGTTCCGACTCGTGCTTTCGCTGCAGCGCTGGTGTGATTTCCCGTGTTATGCCACGGCATGCAATGCAATGCTAGGTTGATGCTACGCTTTGCGGTGCTCTTCTACGCCATGCCATGCCGTGCTCTACAATGCATCGCGTAGCCTTTCGGGATCATTGCCCTGCTCGACATCCGACTCAGCGAGTAGAGAGGGGATCTGCGCCATGGTAAGGGATGGGAGGGAGGGGTAGGATGTCAGATATGACGCGAGCGCACCTAGCTTGCCGCCCCCTCCTCCCCCTCTCCCCCTCCTCCTCCGACCCCCTCCCCCCATCGTCCTCCGCCCCCCTCTCCCACCTTGTCCTCTCCCTCCGTTTTCCTCGCCCCCTCGAGCCTCGTTTCGTCGTCGTCCTCCTCCTCCTCCGCCTCCTCCTCGCCGTCCTCCTCCTCCTCCTCCAACTTTTCCTCTCCTCCTCCTCGCCTCCTCTCCCTCCTCCTCCTCCTTTCCTCGCATTTCCTCTTTCCTCTCCTCCTCCTCCTCCTTCTCCTCTCCTCCTTCTCCTCCTCCTACTCCCTCAATCTTCTCTCCTCCTCCTCCTCCTCCTCCTCCTCCTCTCCTCCTCCTCCCCCTCCTTCTGCCTCCTCATGCCTTCTCCTCCGCCCCCCTCCCTCTTCTTCGCCTCCTCCCCGCCCTCCCGCCTCCTCCCGCCGCCGCCTCCTCCTTCTTCTTCTCCTCCTCTTCGCCCTCGCCTTCGTCCTCGTTTCCGTCCTCGCCTCTCTTCTTCCTCCTCTTCCTCTTTTTCCTCCTCTCCTTTTTCCTCCCCCGCGGCGGGGCCGCTCACCTAGTCACGAAGCCAGACGGGGCTGTCAGCAGCATGTAAGTGGCCGTGATGTCATTGTCCACCTGGCGAGGCGCGTCGTCTTCGCCGGCGGGCGGCGGCGGCAACAGAGGTGGCGGAAAGGATGTAGAAACGTCCCCAACTTTCAGACGATATCAATTTTCCAATGCGGGCGTATTTTCTCGGTTTCGGCCTCCGTGTGGGGAACTGTGGGGCCGCGTATGCACGAAACACATCGCCGGATGTCCACGGGATGAGGACAGCGCGGGAGGATAATGATAATGGTCAGAGTGCGAGGTCTTGAAGGTAAGCGTTCGCCGAGGGCGCGTGTCAGCGTGTCTTCATATAGGAGTTTTAATTTAAACTCATACCACTCACATTCCAGGAGCGTGAATTTGAGCGATGCTGGAGCAAACATGGAAGAAACATGGAGCAGTGATGGGGCAATCGTAATTACATGATTGAGCAGCAATATATGCAATCATAATGAATACTGGAACACTGGTGGAACAAGAAGGGAGTGATCATGGAGCATCATGGAACAAGAAAGGAGCAACCGTGGCACAATAATGGAGCAATAGTGGAGCAATCGTGGGTCAAAACTGGAATCAATGCGGAACAACTGTGGAACTATGGTGGAGCGCCACAGCCCCAAGAATGGAACAATGAGAAAGACAAGAGAAATGACGCGGTAAGGAAACTCAGTACCTAAACAACAAAACACGCGATTTTAACTCCATGGGAACACACATAGCAATGATGAAACTGACACGTGTTCTGGTACTGGAAGCGCTGGTGTACCAGTGCTCAAAGCGCTGGTGTACCAGTGCTCAAGACTAGGGCAAACCTAGAGCAATGATTGCGAGACTGACGCAAACCTGGAGCAAACATGGGACAGTAATGGAGCATGAATGGAGCAACGATGAAGCAATATTGTGGCAAGGGTGGAACAACCACGGAGCAGTAATGGAACAAGTGCAGAGCGATAATGGAGCAAGAGAGAAGCAATAATGAACCACAAATGAAGCAATGATTTGCTTACGATTGGAAATTAATTGAATAACGCTGGAGGACGACTGGAACAATTCTGGAAGAAGAATGAAGCAATGATGGAGCTCGACTGACATTCGACTGGGTTGAGCTTGGACTCTCAATGCAAGATGAACGGGGCGTGCGCAAATGGTGCAGCTTAATGAAGCCCGAGGAAGAATAATGCATCAAGGGTGTAACAACGATTTGATAATGGAGTCAATGGTGTAAGAACGCGTCAGAATGGAACAAACAGAGACAAAACCGCCCGACTCACCATCCATCTGTTTTGGTCGTACTGGCCTATGCGACGACGCCTCCCGGATGGTGCCTGCCACGAACTCGCAAGATACGACCCCCGAGAATGACAACCATTGCTCTGCGAAAATAGGTTTCGCATGACACGGAATAGATACCCGTCGGAGGCGGCGTTCGTGCGTCACGGAGTACCCCTTGGGGACGGCGTTCGCAGGGCACGGCATACCCTGTGGAGGCGGCGTCACGAAGACGAACGCCCCCCCCCCCACCCACGATCCCCCCCCCACGATCCGCGTTGGCCCTGCTGCAATTGCCGCTTGGGTGTGCTGGCCTACCCGGCCAGAGGCGCAGCCATAGGCCCGGCCGCCCCGGCGGCCTCCGCGACGCCAGCGCTTCGAGCGTGCTGGACGCGCACCCCGCGCAGCGAACACTGTGCCCAAGAGGCCCCCCCGGGAGAGCGCCGCAAGAGGCTCGAGGAGGCTCCCGGGAGCGCTCCGAGACCCTTCCGCAGGCGGGAGGAGACGAGGAGGGATTGCCAGGAGCTGCTCGCGAGCTCTGCGAAATTTCCCCCCTCGTCTCTTTCTCCCGCCCTCCTTTCCTCTCCCGTGGGGCTCGCTTCGCGGGGCGAGCGTTCACGACGCGCGACGTCAGGGAGCCGCAAAAGGACGTACGCGTCGAAATACTTACATGAATAAGTACCCCGCGAGCGGGCCGTGCATGACAAGGGAAAGACGATCGGATAATTCAACATTGCGTTGTTGTGACTGCCATCCTCCACCAAGCCTCCTACTCGAGCTATCCTCTTCCATTTTCTCCCCCCTCCTCCTAATACTCCTCTGCTGCCTCCTGCTTATCTCCGCTTTTCCCCGCAGTCTTGAAGCCATGCGGGGTCCTCTCTGGCCTGTTCTGTTCCCCTTGTCCTCAACGCGGAATGTTCGTATGCTGTATGTGCAACCTGTGTGGCACAAACGATGCGGTGGATGCTGCCTATCTCCAGAGTCAAGGCATTGTATACGTCCTCTTGTAGCTCAAGTGGGGCTGCCCAAGGGACTCCTGGGTCGTCTTTGGGGCCAGAGGAGAGCCGCAAGAGGCCCCACTAGGGCCTAAGAGGGCCCATACGAGGGCCCCAGCCATATCATACCACGGACTCTTGGTATGATCTTGCTGGTGGCCCTTTTGGGACCCTCTTGGGCACTATTTTGGGTCCCTCTCGAAGCTCTCTTGAGGCTGTCTCGGGCCCTCTCGGGTAATCTTTGGGGCCAGCGTAATGTCTCCGAAAAGCTCCCGAAGCGGTCCCCGACGATAACATACCAGGGGCTCTTGGTATGATCTCGTTGTGGGCCATTGCGGGCCCGTCTTAAGCGCCCTGTTGAACATTGTTTGGAGATCTCTTAGGGTCGTCCGGGGTTCTCCCACGCCGCTTTTTTGGGGCCAGAAGAGAGCGCCAAGAAGGCCCACCAAAGCAGAACACGGCTCCCAAGAGGTCCCCCAGCGACATCATACCAGGCGATCTTGGTACGATAATATAGTCTGCGGCCTTCTGGGGGTCCCCACAAGAACCTGTCTGGCCCCTCTTGGAGCTCTCTTGGGCATATCCAGGGCCCCACGGGGCCGTCTTTGGGGCAGGAATGAAGTCCCAAGAAGGCCCAAAGGGCTTCGAGAGGGCCCTCGAAGCGGCCCCAAACGACTGGCTTTTGGTATGACATCGTTTGGGGTTCCTTTTTGGCCCCTCTTGGGAACTCCTTTCGGCCCCACTTGGAGCTGTTATGGGGCTGCCCAGGGCCCTCTGACGCCGTCTTTGGGCTCGGGCGTCTCCTGGGCGAACGTGAAAGAAATCGTCAGCTCGCTGGCCCGCTGGTCACCGATTCCCCCGGCGGCGGACTCGTGTCCATAGCCAGGGGGCAACCGCGGTGTGTGCATGAACTTCTTCGGGCCTGCCGCCACGCTGACCTGGTAGCTGGCGAGGCAGCCTGGTGCCCAGTGCACCCCCGGACCTGCCCATGGGGCTGCGCTCTGGCCAGACGGTCGTCGAGGCGAGCCCGTGTGTGGCCACGCCCGCACCGCGCGCGATCGGAGGCCCGGCGAAGGGGGCAGGACCGTCCGCAGGCCGGGCTCCTCGACCACCCCTCCTCCCCGAGGAAAGGAGCCCCGAGAGCCAGGACTGCCTCGACCACCCCCCCTCCCCGAGGAAAGGAGCCCCGAGGGCCAGGGCTGCCTCGAAGATCAGCGACAACCAGCCCTGATGGCTGGCGATGCTGGGGTACATCATGGCCACGGGCAGGTTCTGCGCGGCGGGGGCAGCTACACACTTCCACGTGGCAGGATTGGGGGGCGGGGCTCTGGCAGGGAGAGAGCGCCCGATCGCGCCACCCCCCCTTCGGCGCCAAGATCAGCAAGCTTCTCTCCTCCTCTGCTGCTCCTCCCCCACTCCTTCGGTCCCACCATCCTTCTCCTCCGCACTCCGCCTCCCCTCTCCTCCCTCTGACGTTTAAATGTGGCCCTTCCGCTTCTCCTCTCCTCCTCGCCCTGCGAACGCGCACGGGGGCCACATGCCCGGCTACGCCGTGCCCGGGGTGCCCTGGCATTGACCACCAGGGGGGGCAACCCTTACTGCCACGGGCCTCCGCCAAGCGCCCGCCGGCTTGCTTCTCGGGACCCCCCCGACCCGTCGACGGTGAGGTCCCTGCAGGAACTGGACATGCCAGCGCTCAGGAACGCAACCGCCTCGGGAGAGCAGCAAAAGTGCAGCGATGCCAACCGCCGCCGAGGGCCGCCGAAGGGCCGCCGAGGGGCCGCAGAGCGCCGCTGAAGGCTCCCTCCTCCCTGAGATGCCCATGTTGCGACAACCTGGGCGCTAGGACCTGTGCCTTCCGAGACCTTCGCGCGGCAGGCGTCGCCGCGGCCGCCAGCGGCCGCCGTCGGCTGCTTCGCGCGCAGCGTGAACACGGTGCGAGGGAGCGGAAGTCGAGGAGGAGGAGGAGGAGGAGGAGGAGGAGGAGGCGGAGGAGGAGGAGGAGGAGGAGGAGGAGGAGGAGAAGAAGAGGAGGACGAGGAGGAGGAGGAGGAGGAGGCGGAGGAGGAGGAGGATGAGAGGGAGGAGGAGGAGGAGGAGGAGGAGGAGGAGGAGGAGGAGGAGGAGGAGGAGGAGGAGGAGGAGGAGGAGGAGGAGGAGGAGTATGAGTATGAGTATGAGTATGACCATGTGACAAAGTCAACTGTGCCAACCTTACGTGACGAATTACACATGAAGGCATGACTATACACGACCACGGCTCTGCCTCTCACGTGCATTTAAAACCTTAGGCCATAGACCACGCGAAATCCGATCGAGATATACAGCTCGATGAGTGGTGACACGCTTGGTACAGGCCTTGCCAAGTTCACGTAGGACCTCGGAGGCAAACGAACCGCATAACTTACAATACCAGGGCTTAAGATGTGTATGATACTGCATGGCATGAGATTGATCCACCCACCCCCCCGCTATGTGCAGACGAGCCTGGGGGGGCTTATAAAGGATGGACCCATTATAGTTGACGGGCTGGAAGCATTCTGACTGGCGCCACTTGGTTGCAGCAGCCCTGCTGGCCGAGCCTCCACAACAAGTGCACCTCCTCCCACTTTCACGAGAGCGTGAGAGGTAGAGAAGGGGGAGAGGGCAGCAGCAGAGGGAGGACGGGGGACGGAGGAGGATGATGCTTTTTCCTGAGCGAGGAAGAGGAGGAGGAGGCGGAGGAGGAGGAGGGGGAGGGGGAGGAGGAGGAGGAGGAGGAGGAGGAGGAGGAGGAGGAGGAGGAGGAGGAGGAGGTGGAGGTGGAGGAGGAGGAGGAGGAGGAGGAGAGGGAGAAGGAGGCGGAGTGGGAGGGGGAGGAGGAGGAAGAGGAGGAGCAGGAGGTGGAGGAGGAGAAGGAGGAGGAGAGGAAGAGGAGGAGGAGGACAAGTGAAACTCAAGAGTCATCAACGATGTTGGAATTAACATTTCCTCCAAGCTCCCTCTTCATAGGCCCCTACAACGGTTCATTCCCATTGAGGGAACTGCCTCGTTGGAAGACAACAGTTTGAAGATCCTGAAGCGTACCAAAACATGGTTCTCGGGATTTCAATGCCACGTGTCAACCTGGCTGCTGCGTCTTGACGATCCAGAATCGTGCCAGAACGTCATTTTTGGGACTTCAACACCGCGAATCCACATAACTGTTGCGCCCGCATAATCCTGATTCCTTCCAAAACACCATTTCTGGAACGCTGATCATGGGAATCTGTGGAACTCTGGCAAGATTAAAAGAAACGAATGTGCGCGGCGCTAAGGCGAGAGCCACATGTTGAAAAGGAGCCGCCCTCAATCCGTTAAACTCTTGCAAGGCTTAAAAACGAATGTGCGCGGCGCCAAGGCGAGAACAACATTTTGAAAACGACCCGCCCTCAATCCGTGAACCTCTTGCAATTTTTAAGAAAGAATGTTCGTGGCGCTAATGCGAGAGCCACATGTTGAAAACGACCTGCCCTCAATCCGTGAAGCTCTTGCAAATTTCAAAAACGAATGTGCGCGGCGCGGAAGCGAGAGCCGCATTTTGAAAACCACCCGCCCTCAATCCGTGAAACTCGTGCAAGGTTTAAAAACGAATGTGCGCGGCGCTAAAGCGAGAACCACATTTTGAAAACCACCCACCCTCAATCCGTGGAACTTATGCAAATTCCCCAATCAGCGCTTGCACTGAAGGGGTCCTCGCGGAAGTTGAAGGACTCGGCGCCGATTTTGGTCGCACGCTGGGTTCCCAGGTTCCCGGTTCCGGGTTTCTGAGTTCCCGGTTCCGGGTTCCCGGGTTCCCGGCTTCCGGGCCGATTTCGGAGGGCGGCGAGGTTCCCGGGTCCCCGGGTTCCTGGTCGATCTTCTTATCGATCGGTCTCACCATCGATCTCATTACCCACTTCTCTATCGATCTCACCATCGATCTCACAATCGATCTCACGATCGATCTCACAAGCGATCTCACAAGAGATCGCATGAGCGATCTCGCAATCGATCTCATTGAATCGATTTCACTCTCGGTCTCACGATCGACATTCCAATCGTCCTCGCGATCAATTCCACTATCGATCTCATTATCGATCTCACAATGGATCTCAAAATCCATACTATTAATGTTCAATTCATCCACTGATTGGGGTTTTCCCCAAGTGTTTTTTTCAAAATAATATGCGCGCGGCGCTAAGGCGAGAACCACATTTTGAAAACCACCCGCCCTCCATATGTGAAACTGTTCACTTTTTAAGCTTCAGAGTCATAAGTGGTGGGGAAGTCTCAGGAGAAACGCCCGGCCCACCCTAAACACTGGCCTCCGGGTGCAACAGGGAGGGGTTATCCATAAGGAGAAAGAATGCAAGGGCAGGAGGAGGCGGAGGAGGAAGATGGGGAGGAGAGGAGGAAGAGGAGGAGGAGGAGGAGGAGGAAGAGGAGGAGGAGGAGGAGGAAGAGGAGGAGGAGGAGGAGCAGGAGGAGGAGAAGGAGGAGGGGGAGGAGGAGAGGGGAGGAGGAGGAGGAGGAAGAGGAGGGAGGAGGGAGAGGAGGAGGAGGAGGAGGAGGAGGAGGAGGAGGAGAAGGAGGAGAAAAAAAAAAAGAGAGGAGAGAGGAAGGAGAGCGAGAGGAGAGGGAGGAGGAGGAGGAGGAGGAGGAGGAGGAGGAGGAGGAGGAGGAGGAGGGGGAGGAGGAGGAGGAGGAGGAGGAGGAGGAGGCGGAGGAGGAGGGTCAAAGAGCTTCGGGCCCTTTTTCGCGATCCTGAAGGTAGGGGGCCATACAAGACTGGACTCCTTCGGCAGTGGGTGAATCTTCCTATGCGAGAGGGGGGCCTTTCCGACGTCACTGGCGTGGTGGTGGTGAGCTTTGGCATTCGCTTCTGTCTTATCTTGGAAGAGTGCCGTTGGTTTGTGTCCCTGGAGGCCCTGCTGTTTCGACCCTGGATCGCTTTGAATAATTTCTGGGATCTTGGGAGAATATTAAGCATTCTGAAGAGCGGTATGTGTCTCGGGAGGCTTGGTATGAGTGGTACTCAGAATCTGTCAAGGACCACTGCAAGAACGCCCGCCTTCCTTCGGTCTGGTATCCCCTCTTTGAAGAAGTTGCTGATGTGGATGGGACCATGGATTCGTCTCTCCCTGCTCGCTTAGAAGCATACTGTATGTTGTGGAAGGAAGCGTGGGCTGCGAGAGATTGCAATTCTGCTAGAGCTGCTCTTGCCTCTCCTTATCGTGTTCATGTGCCGCTTGCTGTGGATCCCGAGAGACTGCGTGCTATCAGTGCCAAATTCAACCGTAACGCCTGTGCTCCTGATGGGTTTCATCCTCGTCAAGTGTCCCTGCTCTCTGTGGACGGGCTTAGTGTCTTATCCAGGCTTTGCTCTTATGGACCTCTGTGGGCAAGCCCCTTTAGATATGCAGGAGCTCACCGATTTCCTCAGGAGACAGCCCAACAATAATCGGAAGCCCACTGGACACTATAATGGGTTTGCTAGGCTCCATGGGAAGACCCACAGAGACCCCTGTAGGGCTTGGGAGGCTAATCGTGGTCTTGGGCCAGAGTTCTCCATGGGGCAAGGACGGAGTGCTCTTGATACTGTGGCGTCAAGGTGTACATGCCGAGCATTGTGCTGGTGATCGTGTTCATTAAGCCACACTGCTATGAGATCTCTTGACGTTCTATGAACACGTCCAGCAGCATCTTCTAATATATCAGGCTGAGCTGTCCTGCGTTCCGCTCTTCGTTCTGGCCTGTACCACTCACACCTATCCGTGGAATAGGGGTCTTCTTGTAGATGGCGCGTTCCCAGGTCCCATGTATCCTTGGCAATGTATTGTTGACGTCTGGCGCTTACGAGGCCAAAGCTTTCCTACTTCCTTCTGTTCAAGAAGGCAGTGCGCATCCAGGGACCTCTCCGAGTTTGCAGGTGGACGATCTCTTTATGCATTTTTGGAACCAGTCGATGGGCGTTTGCGTGAGCCAGTTGCAGGACCTGGCGGTGTTCATGACCAGGAAGATACCTGGGACGCTTCAAGCCCTTGTGACAATGAAGAAAATTCAGGTGGTAGGCAATACTACGGATCTTGTCTAGTCGGTGCAAGTTGTGCTCCGAGGACTCGCTGGGACTCCTGAGTGGGATCCAGGTAACTTGGGTTTCCCTTTCTCTGCTGGCAAGCACCAACTGCAACATTTTGCCAAAGGGGTTCGGAAAACGTGCATACGGACCTTCAGGCATCGACTGGCCAACTTGTGCCCCCTCAACGTCCCATGGAAGTTCAAGGCTAGGTTCTTGAAAGAAGGTGTCTTATCGACTGTTTCGTATCAGGTGGACGTCCAAGGGGTTACCCCGAATGGAATTATTACCCTGCGGCGTGCTGAAGCCAGGACCTTGGGTATCAGCAAGCGTGGGTGCAACCTGGACTTTAGTTCATGCGGACCTTCAAGCATCGACTGACCAACTTGTGCCCCCTCAACGTCCCACGGAAGTTCAAGGCTAGGTTCTTCAAAGGATGTCTTATCTACTGTTTCGTATGAGGTGGACGTCCAAGGGGGTACCCCGAATGCAATTCTTACCCTGAGGCGTGCTGAAGCCAAGACCTTGGGTATCAACAAGCGTGGGTGCAACCTGGACCTTATGTGAGCCCTGTCAAGGAATCACGGGAATTCTCGTCGGCTAGCGTCTGGACCCCTTATACGGTGTGCTTGGGGATGGTGGCATTCTTCTGAACCTGGGCCTCATGAACTGCCCCGTAACCGAGATTGTCTGTCTCCAGGAGTTCTGAGTAGGGCCTTCCATGCTGCCGAGTAAGATTTTCGAGGGTCCAGTGGGAAGCCGTGGCTCTACAGGATCAAGGGCCCCATCTCGGCCATGCTTCTGTGGTTGTAGAGGGCGGGGTGGACGTTGGAGGGGCCTGCTACGTTCGTCGGTCCCCGCCAGAGAAGGTGGGTGCTCACCGAGTCGCCACCAGTGCAGGTGGCCGAAACCTCCACCTTTGATCTAGTGTTTTAAGCAAGAGGCTAAGTTTGTTGAACCCCTCAGAGTCTCTACAAACATGTTTGAGAAGGGGTTATGGCTCTCGCTCATGATTCGGGTGGCGAAGTCTCTTTCTCCTAGGCTTGAATAAACACGTATATATAGGCAAGTTGTTTGTGGTTCGTACCCTAGCGACGATCAGCTCCTGCAGTGGGGCTATGCAGTCGAAGAAGTGCCCGCTGTGTGGTGAGGATGATTCTATTTGGCACCATGCCTGGCTCTGCGAGCATGAACCCCACGTGCCGCTAGACAGGAGCACATTGGTGACCTTGCTTTGGCTCACTTCCTTGAGGTGGGGCCCTCTTCTATCCTCCTCACTCGGCTCCTCCTCGAGCCCCTCGGGCTCCCGACTCCCGCTGAAGAACGGGACCTCCGGTTCTTTGATGGCGAGGGTCAACGTACTGACCCTTTCTTCTTTTCACATGGCGATATTATGTTTACTGATGGCCCGTGCTATCATGGTGATTTCCCGGACGCCTAAACCCTATTGTCGTCGATTGCCAGTCTCTCTTTGCAGGTGTTCGGAATCCTCCTAAGGCTCTGGGCGGCCCCTCCAAGTTTAGCGCTTGTTTTCAGGAGGGAGTTGAATAGGAGGATCGGCGAATCTCCCTGGGTCTCCCCGCTCAAAGTCGAGGCCCACCAGGAACTCTCGGACGGTATGGGTGGTTCCTCGAGGGCTCTCGCTGCTGGACCCAGGGCCGTGGATTGGTGGGCTCAGCAGGGGGCCCGTCTCCATGATCTGTCGGAGGAGAAGCCTGGTAACTCTGCGAGGGCTCAGGATGAGTACCCCTCTCTGTGTATGTAGGGGTGTGCTCTGTCCTGGACTGTTTTCCGTCCGCCGGACAGATGTGTGGTGAGCTTCGGAGGCCTCCGCGGGCCCCGCGGGCCAAACCTCCCAGGAGCCTTCATATCCTTGTCTTGCATGGGAACGTCCACATGCGCATCCTTGTCTTGCATATCCTTCATGTTCGTGTCTTGCCTTGCACATTCCTGTCCTTGCGTATCCTCGAGCAGCCCTCATATGCTTGTCCTGCATAGCCTTGTCCTTGCCTTGTACCAGGCGTCTTAGGGCCGTGGGCCCCGAGTCTGCCTCCACCCGTGAAGATTCGAATCCCAAGCTTGCCACCCTCCTTCCAGGGAGGGGCGGGGGAGCACCAGGAGCTTCAGTGGGCTCGGGCGGTGGACTCTGATCGGCCTGCTATGTTCTGCGTCTCATGTGGTGGGTCTGCCTCGTGCAGGGGCGGTGGCAAACGAATTCAGAGGTGCTCTCACCCCAAGAACAGCTCGGAGCGATCGAAGCTCCTCAGGGGCTTTGTGCCGGGGACCTGTTCCAGAGCCGGCCAGTCCTTCCCTCTCTCGTCTCTTCCCCCGTTTCCCCTTCCGCCCCCTGCGCCCCTTCCTGCCTCCCCTGGGACTGGGCCGTCTCTGTGAATCGTCCCCCTTTCCTTGTGTAGTGGCACGCTGATTGCTCAAAGAGTGACAGGCGTGCGCGATTCGCTGAGTCGCTGAGTCGCTGAGGAGGAGGAGGAAGAGGAGGAGGAGGAGGAGGAGGAGGAGGAGGAGGAGGAGGAGAAGGAGGAGAGGGAGGAGGAGCGGAGGCGGAGGGGGAGGAGAAGCATGAGGAAGAGGAGGAGGAGGAGGAGGAGGAGGAGGAGGAGGAGGAGGAGGAGGAGGGAGGAGGAGGAGGAACAGGAAGAGGAGGAGGAGGAAGAGCAGGAGGAGGGAGGAGGAGGAGGAGAGAGGAGGAGGAGGGGGAGGAGGAGGAGAAGGAGGAGGAGGAGAAGGAGGAGAAGCAGGAGAAGGAGGAGGAGAAGGAGGGGGAGGAGTAGGAGGAGGAGATGGAGGAGGACAGCACATCACGCAAGTCCATCAAATCGGGAGTCTCCTGGAAGAATCGTGTGGCTCGTGCTGGGTCCTTTACACCTTTGTTGGATCACCTTCCCTCTGTCCGCCTGTTAGCAACCGTGCTGCTACATGACATGCTGACGGAGGAGGAGGAGGAACACTAAAAAGACATAAATTGAAGCAAACATGGGGGACAGCAACGCGTCGCACGCTCCACGTGCCGGGATGCGCCGTGCAACGACGGCGGAATCGGGATCGCCAAGCGGTCGTGTCCTGCACCGTGAAGCCGGGCGCCGCACCCCAGCCAAGCATGTACGGCCTCGTCGTGTCGCCGAACGAGCCGACGTTCTGGCTGTAACTGAAGACGAACCACCTCGCTCGAGGATCACTCACATGACCCGGGCACAAAGATCATCGAGACGGTGCGCCCTTCAGAGAGCACTGACGGCAGGTGGAGAGGAAGCAGGGAGGGAGATGCAGGGCACTGGAGGGGAGGAGGAGGAGGAAGCAGGGTTCCTGATGTGGAAGCAAGTTCTGGACACTTTTGCTGATGCAGAGCCCTTCCTCTGCCGCTGTTGATATCCCCCTGGGAAACTAATCTCAAAGGTGAAGCGAAGAACAACACCAATAAGAAGTAGTGCCGCGGTGGGCGCCGATTGCGGCCACAAGACAGGCGGTCTTGAGATTGAAGTGGAACGATCACGGCGACAAGTCCCGGACACCCAGAGGTTCCCTTCAATTAGCTCTACATTCCGAGCCGCTGTTCTTTTCAGCGGTCCCGGGGGACCCCGAAGGGCCCCGAGAGGCCGGAGACGGGGCAAAACCTCAGGACCCCTCTTTTGTGCCCTCTTAGGACCCCTTTCGTTTACGACGACCTCCTCCCTCCTCCTGCCCCAGAGGCCTCCAGGGCATGATTGAGCAGGGACCGACCGTTCTGGCATTCCTATAGTCCTACCACGGAATGTTCTTGGAACCCACAAAAGCAATGCTCTGAGAAGATAAACCCGATGTGTTAAAACACGACAGTCTCGGCCAGAAATGTTCGAAGAACATTTCGCGGAAACCACAAAAGGTTCTTAGAACATTCTTTGGTAGGCCTACAGGCGAGCCATGACGCTTCGCCACTGCTTGACATGAAGCTCCTCGGAGGTCTCTGGAGGCCCCAATCGGGCTGGGGACCGAACCCTGGCCGTGAGCCTCTGGACCCCTCTTCCCTGGCTCGTGGCGGGTGGCGGGCTCGACCCCGGGGCGCCCCCGCGAGCGTCCAGCCGGCCGCCGCGACGGCTGCCCCAGCGACTCGCGGCGACGGCTACGAGAAGTACAATAGGGGCCCGGCCACAAGAAACCTTCCGCAGGAAACCCAACCCCGAGACCCCGGGACGTCCATGGATGTGGGGACACGTCACGCTTTTCATGGCAAAACCATCGACACCTAAGACTCCTCCTCCTCCTCCTGCTCCTGCTCCTGCTCCTGCTCCTCCTCCTCCTCCTCCCAGGGCACCCTGGAGGCAAGCAGGGTGCTTCTTGGCATGGGCCTCCGCTGCAGCGGCGGGCGACGCCGACGGGCCGCGGCGACGTGCGCCGCGGGCGCCTCTCCCCGTGCAGGGGAAGCGCGACGCGGCGGGCCGCGGGGCGCCTGGTGTCCGCCCGGGTAAACGCCGGCGAGAAGGCCTGCGAGCGGAGGGGGGGCTGGCGCGCACGCCGAAGGAGGAGGAGGAGGAGGAGGAGGAGAAGGAGGAGGAGGGGGAGGAGGAGGAGGAGGAGGAGGTGGAGGAGGAGGAGGAGGAGGAGGAGGAGGAGGAGGAGGAGGAGGAGGAGGAGGAGGAGGAGGGGAGGATGATGATGAGGAGGAGGAGGAGGAGGAGGAGGAGGAGGAGGAGGAGGAGGAGGAGGAGGAGGCGGAGGAGGGTTGATCTCGGGGCGGATGAGGAACGACCTCCAGGCGTCGTGAAACGAGTCACGACGGCCAGCCTTTCCTGTCCCTGGGCCTCTGGAGGCATTCTTTTTGCGGGTGGATGTAGCCTCGAAGGGATTTTAGTTTTGACCCCCCCCCTCCTTTCTCTTGGCGGTGAATGGGGCTGGTCCTAAAACCTCCCCGTCGCGGCGGAGACTAATTTTCCGTGAGAGCGCTCCTGGCGGGTGCTGCGGGGAAACGAATCACTAGTTCCTCTCTTGGTGGAACACCAATCTGCCCATAAGGCCGCCGAGCAATTCGTCGGCCCAACGGGCCAGAGGCGTGCTAAGATCTCCGGTAGCTGGTAAACAATCTTTCTAGTTCGCGCGCGCGGGGCGGGCCCTGGGGGTCCCCGGACGAAAAATACCCCGGCAGACTCCCGGCAAGTCCTGTTCAAGGATGCCGGAACTCTTTTTCGGAGCCCCAGAGGGCTCCAAATCGGTCCAAGAGGGCCCCAAGAGGTCCCCCAGACGGTCCAAGAGGCCCCCGAGACGCCCAAAGAGCGCTCCAAGACGCCGATGATGACACCAAGACGGCCCAAGAGGCCTCCAAGTGGCCTCCAAGAGGCCTCACAAGAGGGCCCGACAGGCCAGAGTCATAAATTTTACGATGATTTTGGAAGGATTTTGGCCTTGTCGCCTTTTCGGCCATCCGATGCTCCAAGACGGCCCAAGAGGCCCCCAAGAGCGCCCCAAGACGGGCCAAGAGGCTTCCAAGAGGGCCCCAAGAGGGCCCAAGAGGGCCCCGAGACGGCCCAAGAGGCGCCCAAGACGGCCCAAGACGGCCCCAAGACGGCCCCAAGAGGGGCCCAAGAGGGGGACCACGAACCGAAAACTCGAGCCTTCCGCCCCAGAGGGCCCCAGGAGGCCCCGAGAGGCCCCCAAGAGGCCCCAAGAGCCCCAAGATGCCGCCAAGAGGCCCCCAAGAGGCTCCAGGCGCCCCCGAACGGCTCCAAAAGACCCCAAGAGGCCTCCCAAAGAAGCATCTTGACGACGACCCTGTTTGGCCCCAAGAGCAACACAAGATGCCAACGAGAGGCTTCCTCCGCCCCTCCCCTTCCTCCTCCTCCTCCTCCTCCTCCTCCTCCTCCTCCTCCTCCTCCTCCTCCTCCTCCTCCTACTTATCTTCATCCTCCTCCTCTCCTTCTCATCCTCTCCTCCTCCTCCCCTCCCCTTCCCCATCCTCATCTTCCTCCTCCTCCTCGTCGGCGGCGCCACAATGGCCCCGGGCCCACGGCGAAGCAGTAGCGATCATGCAACATGGGCCGGCGGAATGAGCGAAGCGATTGAATAATACATTGCACCTTATTGGGGGGGGTCTAAAGACCCTTCGCGGTTAAGGCCGTCACTAAACGAAATAACTCAAATGGGTCAAAACTGGCCCTGGGGAGTGGTATCCGGGGCTCTGGGGGCCCACGCATGGCACTAGCGACGTCGGAGGTGTGTGTGTGTGTGTGCGTGTGTGCGTGTGTGTGTGTGTCTGTGTGTGTATGTGTGTCCAAGGGGCAAGGGGCAGCCCCTGTGTCCAAGGGGCTTAGTTCGAGCTGCCCGCGCGCAATAGAGGGAACGCGTGCAACGTCTGGGTATTGTGCTCCGTCCTGTGTCTTCGAGGGCCAGTAGGTGCCGGCAGGAGTCGCTCTCCTGTCGCCTCGGCCGGGTTGCCGCGCACGGCGGGGTGTAGCGACACCAGCGGCATTCCCGAGCCGGGGGCGCACGCTTCACGCTGCGAGTGGAGTATGCTGCGCTGCCCCGCCAGAACCCGCAGCAGAGCGCGCGGAACCTTCTACATCGCCGAGCTCGCGCGCACCATGGCGAAGTTTGAGTGCACCTTCGTCAACTACACCATCGAACCTAATAACTTAATTTTCCTCACAAAATGCCTAAGCAGCAAGAAGGTCTTATGATCTTGTCAGGTGTGTGTGTGTGTGTGTGTGTGTGGGGGGGGGGGGGGGGCGGGGGGGGAGGGGGGATGGGTCTTCGTCCAGATCCAGGTGGTTGCGCACGCAGGTCACCGCACGCAGCCGACTCCAGGGGTCTTCGGAGGTGCTTGGAGGTCCCTAGAAGTCCGTGGAGGCACCCAGGCCCAAAACGCTCAAAAACCTTGATCTGACACCCGCTCTCTAGGATCATCCTTTTCGTCCTCCTTCTCCCTCCCTCCACTAGGGGGGAAGTAGATCCTCCCGCTTCTCCTCGCTCTGCTCCTGCTCCTTCGCGACTCCTCCCCCGCCGCTCATGCTCTATCTGCCGCTGCTGCTGCTTTCTCTTCGCCCCTTCCTCCTGCGGGTGGCGGTGGTGGCAGCAAGAGAAAGCGAGAGAGAGAGAGAGAGAACGAGAGACAGAAAGAGAGAAAGAGAGAGAGAGAGAGAGAAACAACACAACGAGAAAGAGGTAGAAAGCGATGAGGGGGAGAGGATGAGGGCGTGAAGGAGGAGGAGGGCGGGAAGGAGGAGGAGGAGGGAGGCTGAAGGAGCAGCAGGACGAGGGGGTAGGGGGAGACAGGCACTGAGGAGAATAGGGTAGAATGAAATGGGGGAGAAGGAGGGACCCATAGGAAAGCTTCCGCTAGCTTCCGCTGGCCTTCGCTGGCGGAAGCGGCCTCGTTTTACTTCCGCCGACCTTCCGCCGCTCTTCCGCCACCTTCCGCCGAGGAAGACATGACAATTCCCTCGGTCCTCGAAAGCAAAGCCCTTTTTGGAACGCCTTGTGTGGATGTTCAAACGGAAGATAGATGCTGCTGTTGCGGACTGTCAGAAAACAATTCAGCAAACTGCCCTGTAATGAACGTTGCAAGGGGCGCCGATTAGCGAAGCCGACACGGGAGTGCACTGGTACATTGCGAATGCCAGTATGGAATGAACAAACGCAGACTTCCTCAATCAACTTGTCTGGGCGGGCGTTCTTTCAACGCCCGATGCAATATGACGCAGCGTGGACAAAAGTCGGTCGAGTGCCAGCACGCCATGACAATCCTGAATCGAACTGCACTTGGGATGGACGCAGCCGAGTGCTGCAAGATGAATGGTGGACTTACGAGCTTAAGCAAAAGTGGTCCCGCGAACGAGCGAGAGCACGCAGCAACACAAGCAGGGCCGAGAGACGAGCGAGTTGCCATAGTGCTCAAGCCACCCCCAGGAAACCAAACAACTCATCGAGCTGACGCGCACATGGCCATGATGATGTGAAAGTTTGTGATGGCACGTCCTGGGAGTCCCAATCCCCAAATCCAAAGGGTTCTCCAGCATCGGGGTCTCACCTGTGCAAACGCGACGCGCCCTAACACGATACAGCATGCAGCCTGCAGAATGCCAGTTCGAGCTGTCTCGTAGGGCCGCCACGCTGGCGCTGCAGGAGGCGGAGGCGTGCTGGGTGACAGGCAAACTCTTCGCCACAGCTGAGGCCAGACGACTCGGATGTGGCTGCGCAGCCGCGGTCCACGGCGAAGTGTCTGCGCCGCGGCCGCTGAGTTCAACATGCTCCTTTGCCAAACAGCTCCAGGGGCCCGACGAACAGCGGCAGACTTGTGAGACGCTTGCCCTCAAAGGTGTCCAAACTGCGACACGTGAGCCATGCCGTCTTCGCCGCGGCACACCTCGCCGGCAGACATCTGTACGAAGCCAGTGTCCCCCAGCCGTATGTATTAGCTCGATTTTGGCAGGGACAAGCTGCAACAGATACCTAAGGGGATTTCCCAAGATCCAATCACATGTACCATGTGACCATGTGACGCTTCACATCGTTGATGGCACGGATGCTTGAGCGAGAAAGTACAAGCTCTCTTCAAAGATAGCGGCTGCTCTCGCGATCTGATCTTGAAGGCACGCTCTCGAGCAATGGTAGAGAAAGCGTTGCCAGAATTGCAAGAACACTTTTCTGTTCGTTGATATCGGGAAGGAGGTGGCGCGAAGGCGCATCAGGGAAGCGTTCTGGGAGGCGATTTTCGGGCTGCGCATGGATGCGTACGCGATTCGTGGCCAGCAGTCAACCACTGAGGCAAGGGAGCAGTATAATAGCCCAGGCGACACGAGAAACCTGGGCAGGTGGAAGGGTCATGCGGAGCTGAACCAAGCCTTTCGAGCTTGAGCACAAGTGGCAACGCGAGCGACTGAGAGCTCGCAGAAAACAAAACAGTGGCCGAGGCCGAGACGAGAGACGGAGGAGCTACATCATCCCAGGCCCACAATAACCTCACTATGCCTGTGCGCGCTTGCAGCAGGGGGACGAGGAGGGAGTGAGGGGGAAAGGGAGGGAGCAGAAACTGCGGAGGGAAGAGAGATAAGGGATGAAGAGAGAAGACGTGTAAATGAAGGGTCTGCGAAACGGGTCTGCCTGATGCTCCTCCCTCGCAACATCCTCGTCCTCCATCTCCTGCTCCTTCTGTCTCTCTTCCCCCTGTCCCTCCTGCTGATTCTGTGGGGCTCGGCGAAAACAAGACCATCGTGGCTCTGGGGACAAGGCTCCGGCAAGAACGGGCGCCAACGGAGTGAAGCGAAGTTCCCCGTGAGAGGGCGGATGAGGAGGAGACTCCGAATGAGGAGGAGGAGGAGGAGGAGGAGGAGGAGGAGGAGGAGGAGGAGGAGGGGGAGGAGGGGAAGGAGGAGGAGGAGGAGGAGGAGGAGGAGGAGGAGGAAGCAGAAGGACGATGAGGAGGAAGGGCGAGGCGGAGAAGGAGGACCAGCAGCATGAACATTGTTGAGGAGGAGAAGAAGGAGAAGGGGGAGAATGTGATGAGGAGGAGGAAGCGAAGCGATAAGAAGGGGGAAGATGAGAAGGGGGAGGAAGAGGAGGACGAGGAGGGCAGGGAGGGATGAGAGGGGGAAAGGAACGCATAATTTGAGGAAGGGTGCGAGAGAGAGGAAAGTGATAATAAGGATGAAAGAGGAGGAGGAGGAGGAGGAGGAGGATGAGGAGGAGGAGGAGGAGGAGGAGGAGGAGGCGGACAACGACTTAAGGAAGACAAGTAGCGAGGGCAGCAAACAATGGTGAGAGAGGGCAAAGGGGAGAGGAGAGGGACGTGGAGGAGGGCGCCGCTAAGGGAGACTCAGATGATGCCGATGCGATTCGCCACGTCGAGCGCGTCGTAGTCCTGGGTCAAGTGCACGTACGCCTTCTTCCTGCCGTCGGGCCGGATGAGGGTGTTCACCTTGGCGCACTGCACGTCGTACATCTCCTTCACGGCCTGCTTGATCTTGCACTTTGTCGCCTGGATGTCCACCAAGAAGACGAGGGTGTTGATCTCCTCGATCTTCTTCATGGCCGACTCGGTCGTCACCGGGCACTGGATGATCCGGTACTTGTCCATCTTGTCCCGCTGCGCCACGGACTTCCTGGCATACTTCGGATCCCTCTTCTTGATCAGAGTCTTCGGCCGGAAGAAGTGCACGTTCGTGCGGACCTTCTTCTGCTTGCGCGCCACGGTCTTCTTCACAGCCTTGGCCACCTTGGACGCCTTCTTGGAGCCCTTGCTGCCGCCCTCGGCGGGAGGAGCCTCGGCGGCCTTCTTGCCCATCGCTGCGGGTGGCCAGGCTGGCGGGCGCGCCGGCAACGTGGGGAGCCCTGTGGAACCTGAGCCAACATGGACACGGAACAGAAGTGGGGGGAGGGGAGGGGCAGGATGACGACGACGAGCATGAGCGGAACAGTGAGGAGCAGGGGGAGTAGTAGCAGGAGGGCGAGATAACAGGGAGGACAACAGGGACAGGAGGGAGGAGGAGAATGGGGGGAGGGAAGGTGGAGGCCGAGAAGACCCGGGCCTTTAGCTGGAACGTCGCGCCGAGGCCCAAGATGTCACCCTCCGTGGAGTCCATCGGCACCTGCTCGCTACGGGTTGCCAACTCCGAAAACATAAAAACGATATGTTATCTTAATATTTTCGGGGAGTGTGTTTACCTCCGCCAGCGAGACAATGATGATGGAGAGTATGGTGATGATGGGGAGGATCAGGGTGGCAGTGCGGACAGGCGGGGAACATGTTGAACATTTGTATTCCAGATCCTCGTCGTGAAAGTCCCCCTTCTCCTTACCTTCCTCATCATCCTCTTCCTTTTCGTCCTCCTCTCGAAGAGGGCGAGCACATTCAAGACCATTCATCATGGAATGCTGGATGCGTGAGTGGGTATTTGCATACATATCTATAAGTGAATACAGAAGTAAGCATGTAAGCCAGCGTGTACCCCAAACACTATGTTTCTAGCATTTTGTTGTTGTGCAACCTATGTGGAACAATGTATGTGGTGCAATAGATGCTGTACGATGTTGTGTAGTAAACGTAGGGCAACCTATGAGGGGCGATATGTGTGGTGCAATCTAGGTGAAGCGATCAATGTGGTGCAATTCGTGTTGTGCAGATCCATGTTATGCAATCTATGTTGAGCAGTCTATGTGGTGCCACTCGTGCTGTGCAACCTATGTGGAGCAATCTACTTTGGTGCAATCCAGGCTGTGCACTTTATATTGCGCACTATAGGTGGTGTGCGATCTGCGGGATACAGCATACGTTGTGGACTCTGTGTGAAGCAATATGCGTGGTGCAACTTAGGCGGCGTAATCTAGCTTGCAATACATGGTGTGCAATAGTTGATGTGCAATCTATGTGGTGCGATTTGTATGGTGGGCAATATATGCGGTGCAATCTCTATTCTGCAATCGGCACGGCGACCGACAGACAGGCCCCGACGATGGGCGGAGACGAGGTGGCGACAGGGCGGCGACGGCCGCAACATAGCCGCCAGACCGACAGACAGGCCCAGTTCCTTAGAAACAAATAGGACCCCCGACGTGCACGTACTGTGTGTGCGAACTGTCGGAATATGTATAAGTATATTAGGGCGTACGAGATACGGATTGATTAATGTGTACATGTATGTTTATGTTTGTACACATCTTCGGGTATTGCGGCGCATTCAACACTGGGTGGAGCGAGAGGGAGCGAGAGAGAGAGAGAGAGAAACAAAGAGAGAGAGAGAGAGAGACAGAGACCGAGAAAGGCACAAAGCGGTAGAGAGTGATACACGTATATACATGTCTATTGTATTCTGTTCGATTATACCATATTGTCAGGCATTGCGTTGTACTGTGTTGTATCATATAATTGTACGTTGTTTACTGGTATAGTCACCTGTAATGTAATTTTATAGTATATGACCTAGAGTACAGTATGTTGTCGCTATACTTTTATACTATTATATATTAACATATCTCACATGTTATAACAGTATAATGCTTCGCATCATACAGGCCACGTTCTAGCTATTACCGTAGTTTCTGATGTATCTCGTGATATCATGATATGGTATATGGTTTTTAAGTACGCGACATCACAACATCATATATTACATTTAATCATAGTTTTTCATAGCACAATCTACAATGTTATATGGTCAAATATACTACATAATATAAGCTGTTCTGTTATATACAAGGCTATTGTACTATATCCTGGCATAGATGAACCAACATGTACCATTTCTTTATCCAGAATTACATGTAACGAGAAAGCGAGATACAGAGAGAGGAAGATAGGAAGGGCGAGAGACAGAGAGAGAGAGAGAGAAAGAGAGAGAGAGAGAGAGAGAGCCAACGAGAGGCAGAGATGACGTCCGACATTGTACGGTGTGGGCCACAGTCGCACGCGAAGGCAAACATACTGATGTGTCATACTCTTTCTTGCACTCGGTCCCCAAGACAAGGATGATACAATTGACCGCTGGGAGTGCGCCGAAACACATCCGCCACCGTGCCGCCGGGCATGGAGTGGGCGTGTCTTCAGGTCGTCTCACTACACCTCTAAGCCTCAGTCCTCACTCCTGAAGAATTATTGCACAGGGTTCGGAGCTCCTCGGCCCAAATCTCTTTGGGCGTGGCGCGTGACCCCTGAGCTCTCCCGAGTGTCATCGCGCGAATCTTTGGGCCAAAGAAGGTCCCAAGACGGGCCATGAGGGCCCCACGAAGCCCCCTGGACGGTCCAAGAGGTCCCCGAGTCGCCGAACGATCGCTCCAAGACGCTCAAGATTGTCCCCAGATGGCCCAAGAGGCTCCAAGTCGCCCAAAGAGGCCTCCAAGAGGCCCCCCAAAGAGGGCCCCGAGAGGCCAACATCTTGTATTTTCTTTAAGTTTTTGTTGGATTTTGGCGTTCTCGCCTTTTAGCTTCCCGACGCTCCCAGACGGCCCTAGAGGCCCCCAAGACCGCCCCAAGACGGCCCAAGAGGCCCCTCCAAGAGGGCCCCAGGAAGGGCCCAAGAGGGCCCAAGACAACCCAAGAGGCGCCCAAAACGGCCCGAGAGGGCCCCAAGACGGCACCGAAAGGGGCCCCGAAGAGGGAACACGAACCGAACATCCGAGCCTTCCGCCCCAAGAGGCCCCCAGGCGCACAGGAGGCCCCAAGAAGCTCCCAAGAGGCCCCGGCCCCACGGGGCCCCGAAGAGACCCAAGGAGGAGGAGGAGGAGGAGGAGGAGGAGGAAGGAGGGAGGAGGATGGAGGATGGAGGATGGAGGAGGGAAGGAGGGAGGGGAGGAGAAAGAGGCTCCAAGAGGTCCCCGAACTGCCCCCAAGAGGCTCCAAACTGCCTCCAGGAGGCCCCCGAGAAGCCCCCTAAGAGATTCCAGCGAACATCAAATAGGCTTCATGCCCACAACCCGAGCACTGTGGCGGGATGGGGACCGCGCTGCTGGCGCCATCCGCCGCGCTCGGGCGGCCCAGAATGGCCGGTCGCGGCCCTCTGGTGGTGAGTTCCGCCAGGCGCTCAGCCTCTTGCCCTGCACCGCGGGCCCCGCACCGCCCCCGCACAGCCGTGGATGCCCCGAGCCCGTGCCTCGCGGCACTGCGCCGCGCCCTGGATTGGGCCCACGTCGCCTGGTGCCAGCGCCTGCAGTGCTCCCGCTGTGGGCTTCTTGAGCGAGGCTGGAGGAGGAGGAGGGGGAGGAGGAGGAGGAGGAGGAGGAGGAGGAGGAGGAGGAGGAGGAGGAGGAGGAGCAGGAGCAAGAGGAGGCGAGGAGGAGGAGGCGGAGGAGGGCAGGAGGAGGAGGAGGAGGAGAAGGAGGAGGAGGAGGAGGAGGAGAAAGGAGGAGGAGGAGGAGAAGGAGAAGGAGGAGGGGGGAGGAGGAGGATGAGGAGGCGGAGGAGGAGGATGAGCGGAGGAGGAGAAGGAGGAGTAGGAGGAGGAGAAGGAGGAGGAGGAGGAGAAGGAGGAGGAGGAGCAGAGGAGGAGGAGAAGGAGGAGGAGGAGGAGCCTTGAATAAGGAACGAAGAGGCTCTTCTGGCCACATCGAATCTCGGCTTCGAACAGGAGCCCCTGGCCTCGATTTGAGCCACCGTGCCTTCCAGTTCGGCTGGGCCCCATGGTCCGCACCTCCGCGGGGTCAGTCGGATCACCCACTGGCCCACTGTGCCCACTGGATCATCCAGTGGCCATCCCGCCTCTTCCTCCTTCTCCTCCTCTTCCTCCTCCTCCTCCTCCTCCTCCGCCTCCTCCTCCTCGTCCTTCTCCTCTGTGGAAGCGCTGATCAACAAGGAGTCGGATCGGATCGCCAGGCTACGATCGGCTGAACGTTCAGCTGGCCAAGTATTGATCAGGTCGGTCACTGTTTGGTGTCGCCCCGCTCATTTTGACTCCCGCGTCGAGTTCTCCCTCCCACTCCTCTTCAGGAGGATGAGGCAAACACTCCCCATATTATAGGCGGGCCGTGGACACCATGGTAGTACGTACTTGTTGAGCCCAAGTGGTGGCCCTGCTGCGACAAGAAAGTGTCTTCTGACTTTCGGGCACCGATGCAAAAAGGCGTGGTTCTAGCACCGAGAGCACGATAGAAGTTGTGAGTGCGGCCGAGGGTCCCACGTGTACTGTCGACCATCCTGTAAATGGCCAAGACACCGGTTGTGCATTCATATGCGAAAAAGACGGCGCAACTTCATCACAATCTGATATCGGGACATTGAAACCATCCACAACAAGATGCGAGGCCCTCGATGCGAATGTCATAGAAATGGCTGGTCAGAGGCGCGCCCATTCGATATTTTGTTTGGGTGCGTGGGTGGGAGGGGGCTGGGAAGCGGGGCGCACTCGACACCCGACCACAGCAGCGGGTATCAGATCCACGGCCGCCACCGTCCGCAAGTGCCCCGCTTTTTTTTGCTTGGGGGGGGGGGGGGGCGAGGGCGGGGCGGTGCAGGGGGGTACCCGACCACGAAGACTCAATCAAACACTGGAACCCATGCGGACTCCCACGGCGAATCTTACGGGCGAAGGCACACATTGCCTTGCTATGCGGAGCTTTTCGCGTGGATCGACCCCCCCCTCCGCTGCCCCAGAGTGGTCGATGTCCTCGAAGAGCCTGCGGGAGAGCCGAAGGGGACCCTCCAAGGACCTCCGAGCCTCGTCCGGAACAACACAATTCGTTTGATTTCAATGTGCCGAACGTGGCCCCTCCTGTCGCCCGAACTCCCAGACCGCTGGGATTGAACTCCGCATCCTCGCCAGCAGCGGCGTGTGGCCTGGCTGGGCTGGCTGCCTGCGGTAGGCAGTCCTGCAGCTGCCGAGCACGCAGCAAGTCAGGGTTTCGGTGAACGGAAGCGAGCATCCTGTCATGTTTCCTCGAACAAGCCCTCTCATCCTCCTCCTGCTCCCGTTCCTCCTGATTGTGCTCCTCCTCTCTATCCTCATCTTCACCCCCGTCTGCTCACATGCGTCAGGACGTCACTCCCAGGGCGTCTTTCGGCGCAGTCCTTCTCATCCTCCCTCCTCCATCGCCTTCCTCCCCTTCTTCTCCTCCCTGCCCTCCTCCCTCCTCTCCTCCCTCCCCCTCCTCATCCTACCTTGCTGCTGCTGCTGCTCCACCTCCCCCTCCTTCTCCTCCTCCTCCTCCTTGTCCCACCGTGCTCGCTCCTCGCCCCCCTCCTCTTCCATTCCCCTTCCCTTCTGGCACTCGTCCTCCTATTCCTTCTGCTCGTCGTCGTGCTCCTCCTGCGTGTGCTCCTCCCTTTCCTCCTCTTCTTCTTCCTCCTCTTCTTCTTCCTCTTCCTCCTCCTCCTCCTCCTCCTCTTCCTCCTCCTCCTCCTCCTCCTCCTCCTCCTCCTCCTCCTCCTCCTCCTCCTCCTCCTCCTCCTCCTCCTCCTCCTCCTCCCCCCCTCCTCGCCCTCTCCCTGTGCTGTACTGTACTGTACTCTGCGGAAGCAGGTGTCGACGACACCTACCCCAAACAACAACACACGATTCATGATGCCCCGCAGCTTTTGGCTTCCTGCTTTGCCCAATCGGGCAGCTCCAGGACACGACTCTTGAAAGAAGCTGGGCAACGCCCCACCTCCTGTTATCCTCGCCCTCCTCCTCCTCCTCCTCCTGCTCACCCCCTCCTCCTCCTCCTCCTGTTCTGTTCGAGTTCCCGATCAGGAAGATACCGCGGTGTACGCACGCATGCAACGACAGAAACAAAACTATGAACGCGCCTGGCACTGGGGCATCCCGTCCCGATCCTGCGCAAACTCTCCGAAAGGTATCTCGAGAAGTACGGTCCCCCGTGCTGCGCACGGACCTCACGACATAACGTCGTGGCGACCACACATGCGCGTGCACGCGAACTCGATGGGGGGAGGGAAGAGAGGACGGCAAGCAGGGCCAGGAGGAGCGCATCTTCCTCCTTCCCCTCCTCGTCCTCCTCATTCTTCTCCTCCTCCTCCTCCTCCTCCTCCTCCTCCTCCTCCTCCTCCTCCTCCTCCTCCTCCTCCTCCTCCTCTCCTCCTCCTCCCTCCCCCTCCCCCTCCTCCTTCCTCCTCCTCCTCCCCCTCCTCCCTCCTCCTCCTAATCCTCCTCCTCCTCCTCCCTCCTTCCCTCCTCCTCCTCCTCCTCCTCCTCCTCCCCGTCCTCCTCCTCCTTCCCTCCTCCTCCTCCTCCCTCCTCCTCCTCCTCCTCCTCCTCCTCCTCCTCCTCCTCCTCCTCCTCCTCACCCTCCTCCTCCTCCCCCCTCCTCCTCCTCCTCCTCCTCCCCCTCCCTCCTCCTCTCCTCCCTCCTCCTCCTCCTCCTCCTCCTCCTCCTCCTCCTCCTCCTCCTCCTCCTCCTCCTCCCCCTCCTCCTCGTTCCCCTCCCGCTCCACCGCCCCGCCCCCATCAGGCGGCACCTCGGGCCGGCGCCTCCACCGCGCACCCCCAAAACGCTCACAGCTCGGGCGCCCCCCGCGCCGAAGATGCGGTGCCGCCCGCGGCGGGCAAGAAGCGCGCGCACGCTGTCGGCGCACGCCGCGCTGCCCCCGCGAGAGGCGGCGCCTTCACGATGTAGCGCTCCGAATCGCCCGCCTCGGGTGTTGCTTAAGGGGGGGAGGGGAAGAAACGTGCACCTCCGTTCGTGGCCTGTTTTTGGGCCTCAGAGGGGCCCCTTTCGGGCACGAGAGGTGCACGTTACCCCCCCCAAACCACCCCCATGAGGGGCGGTAACTGCTTTGGGGGCCGGGCCTCAGAGGGGCCTCTTTGGGGCACGAGAGGTGCAAGTTTCCCCCCCCCACCCCGCCCCTTCCATTGATTGCCCCCCCCCTCACCCCCCACATCACGCAACGCCAACCGCCTGCCAGTTCAGCGACTCCGGCGCCCAGCCCAGGGGCAGCAGGACCAGCATGGTCACCGGCTCCTGCCGTGGCGCCGCCGCTTTGCGCGTCCCATCTCCTCGCCGCTCCTCTGCGAGACCCCTCGCTCCGCCACTGCTCTTCCCTCGCTCCCTCCATCCTCGCTCCTCGCTCCTCCTGCCTCCTCCCTCTCCCCCTCCTTCCTCCTCGCCCCATGTATGTCTATATATACACAGATGTAGACATGCATACATCCATACATCCATACATACGTATATACATAAATACATGCGTACATACATACAAACATAAGTGCATGCGTACATACATACATACATACATACATACATACATACAACCAGCCATTACAGACATGTGTACACATATAAGTACACAAGTTCATACACACATACATACTTACACACGCACGTCTATACATAACACACATGCGCACTTATATGCACAAATACATCAATACATACATGCATACGTACATACATGCATGCATACATGCACACACCTACTTACATACATGCATGCATACATCAATACATCCATGCATCCCTACTCACTTCCATACTTACGTACATACACACATCCGTACGGACACACAGACCGACCTATCTATCTACCAACCTACATGCGTACATTCAAACAGCCATACATGCATTCATACACACACATACATACATACATACATACATACATACATACATACATACATACATACATAGACACATACATATACACATGCATACATACACGCGTATCTACATGCACACATACATACTTATATACATATACACACATGCGCACCGACACCACTACATCCATACACACGTGCACACATATACACATACACACGCATACAGACACATACACACAGATACACATACGCGCATGCTTGCATACACAGATAAATACTTACACACATACGCATACCAACACACACATACATACACACACGTACACATACACACATACATGCAATCATGTACACATACATGCACATGCATACACATGATTACACATATACACACGCGTGTTTACACGCATACACACAACCATGTATACTTACATACATTCAGCCGTACATACGTATGTACGTACACACAAACATACACATACACACATATGCATCCATACCTACATACATACATACATGCACACATACATACATACATACATACATACATACATACATACATACACACACATGCATGCATGCATGCATGCATACGTATGTACATGCATATATACATGTTTACACACATACATGCACATCCATGTCTTCCTCTATATACATGTGCATGCGTCCACACTTTCGCATGCATATATATATATATATATAGATGAATATACATGCAGGGGCTGCCCCCAAAACTGTCAAAGTCGTGCACCTTGCTTCCGTGTTTCGTCGATCCAATGCGCCTCTTCGCGCGCGTGCTGGAGGGTGGGGGGGGGAGGAGGAGTGAGTAGGAGTGGGGAGGCGTAAAAGCTGGAATTGAAAAGGAAGAGGGGCAGGAGGAGGAGGAGGAGGGCGAAGTCAGACAAGGAGGGGGAGGTGGAGAAGCAGCGGCAGCAGCCCCGACCATGGCAGCAGGCCGTTGGATCTGAAGGCCTGGGGGTGCCCTTCAAAGTCGCCCTCCTTACTTGCCCTGCCTTCGAAGCGAGTCGAAGGATTTCGAGGCGAGTCAAGCCATAGCGACGAGTGGGCCTCGAGAGGCCCCATCAAAGGCTCCGCGGCTAGCTCTCCCTCCTCATCCTCCTGCTCCTCCTCTTGCTTCTCCACCTCTATTCCTTCCCCCTCCTCCTCCCTCTTCGCGTCTACTTCCACCACTTCATTTCTTGCCCCCCGTCTCCGCCTCCGCCTATCTTTCCTCCGTTTCGTTTCCCCCCCCCTTTTCCCTCATCCTCCTCCGCCTCCTCTTCCTCCTCCCCTCCTCCTCCCCTCCTCCTCCTCCACCTTCTCCTCGTCCTCCATCCTCCTCCCTCCCCCTCCTCCTCCCCCTCCTCCTCCCCCTCCTCCTCCTCC
>CAUYUJ010016493.1:434744-509744 GCA_963575745.1 Prorocentrum cordatum | reverse complement strand
TGGCCGTCATCCCTAGCTTCGCGCCCACCTCCGTCGGAGCCCTGGTGGGCCGAATGTGGAGCCGGTATGAGGATGAGCTTCGGGGTGACATTCGGGCTCTGCCGCTCTTGGGCGGTCGTCGACGGTCCGAGAGAGAAGGTATGGCTGCGCGAGCCGAGGTGATCCTCGACTGCGTTGTCTTCGCCTAGAAAGTGACTCCGTGGAATGAAGTCGTTGGCTCCGTCGTCGTTCACCGAGGCCCCGAGCCCGAGAGGGTCGAGATCCCCCCCTCGTAGGCGCCCGGTGGTGGCGACCAAGGGTCGTCGAAGTGGCGCTGGCCCGGTGGACCGCCCGGCGGAGCACCTGTGTCATGCCCCCCTGGCCCGATGGTGAGCTGGCTCAGTGTCTGACACGCTCGTGCCTGGAGTGCCCGGCTCTCCTGCGAGGCAGCGGGGGCGTCCGACGTGGCTGGCCGTATATGGCGACGGCCGCGCTATGTGTGACAGCGCCAAGCTTGTGTCGTGTCGCCATTTGGCAGCGTCGGCCTGGCCTTGCTGTGCACTGTGGGGCCATACCCCGGCGGTGGCAAGTTCGCCAGCGCGACGGCCGAAGGCTTCAGCACTCGGAGCGATGCGCCCTTCGTTGGAGCCTTGCCCCTTCTGGGTTTTAAACAAGTCAGGTTTGGCCAGGAGCACCTGGTGGATCTCCTGCCAGAGGTCTGCGTGGGGCCCCTCGCGTTGCGGTGGTTTGCCCATCAGAAAGCCTTCCGTCCCATCAACGACCGCATGGTTGCCGACGAGCGGGCGCACCGGTCTTTCAGCCGTGGCGACAAGGTGGAGTATGGCAAGCCTTTCGGCCCGCTACGCAAACTGCGCCAGACCGCGGTCATGGGAAGACTGGTGAAGCTTGTGGTTTGTTCCGCAGTACACGCCGAAGCCCGCTCTGGCTAGGAGGGCGTCGGCTTAGTGAGAGCAGGCGCCGTCTGTTAAAGCAAAAACTCATTGGGCTCTCTGGTCGCCGCTGTAGTCCAGATGCCGGACCCCTGCTGAGTCCTCTGAGATGGGCTGCGGAAACTCGTCTTCGGCCATGGCAGACTGAAGGTCGGGGAGGCCAGGGCCTTCTGCCATTGTTGCCTGGTGATCATGATTTTGAAGGCGGTCCTCTCGGTCTCCCAACGCGGGCATCTCCATGCAATGTGCTCTTGGGTTTGCTCTTCATGATCGCGCCATGTACGCGAGGGAGATGGGTCGGCCGACGTTCTAGCCCTAACTTTCCACTGCTGGGTGTGGCCACTACCGCAGAGGTAGTTACAGAGGACGCCTAATTGCCAGGCAATGCATTTGGCTTCCTCTTTTGTGGTGTTGGAACATAGCCAAAGCCCTGCGCGACAACGGCGACGGAACCGAGGTCGCGCCGTGTACATGTGATGAGGCGGGGGAGTGCTCTCCGCTGTGCCACCCGAAACACGTGGGTGAAAAACCCAGCTGGCAATCGCGCTCGTCAAAGGCGGGTGCCCCAGTCGTCGAGGACGGTGGCGAACTCAGGCCAAGTCAGTTCGAGTTAGGCAATGGTTTGCCGCGCTCTGCCGACGGGCCCGACCCCGTGGAAATATTGTGCATGGTTATGTTAATCCTCGGCTTTGGCATTGAGACTGGTATCTCGCCACGCTTGCCTGCCGAGCTCTACTCGTGCTTGCGTGATGGCGCGGGCTCGATGGCGTGACCTGGTCCAGGATCGCCTTGTGGCTCGGATGGCGGCCAGCGCGATGTTGTTGCGCGTGTTTTGCACCCCGTCGCTGGGCGCTTAGATGTCCGCACCAGTGAAGCACATGCTGACCGCAAGCGGTCGGACCGCACGGGCTCTCGATCGTGCCCTCAAGGAGGCGCCCGATGCGTGGGAGTCTTAAGATTACCTTCTCCACCCTAGCATCGGCCGTGTCTTCGAGGTTCGAGCGAGGCAGGTGGCGCGTTGGTACAGCTACCCGCTAGCCTCACCTGGTGGTGAGTAGTAAGTAGGTGCTGCTTCAGCTGTAGAGCGGCCACCTGGCGGTCAAGCGCCTCGCCCAGGGCTCAGCGTGAATTTTCTGATCAGGGTTGAGTTTCCGATCAGGCATCCTGTCGCACCGAACTGTCTGGTCGATTGAATCCTTTAACTCTTCAGCCGCAGGGGCCGTGAAGTTGCTGTCGCTGACGAGCATGATGCTGAGCGACTGGGGGATGTGCTTGTGTTGCTGCCTAGTCCAACGATGGTGATCATACCGACGATGATGACGGCGTCCTCGCGCCGGTGACGAAAGTTTTGGAAGGATGTTGGCATGCGCGCGCTGCCGACGCGCGACAGTGGCCCACATGGTACCATTTGACACGGAGTGTGCCCCCCCAGCACGGGCGCAAGGGTGTTCGAGCGCTTTCGACAGTCGCGCGCAAGGGGAACGTCTGGTAGCTCTTGATGAACATGTTGATAAATTTGTGGTTTTCTTAAGATTCTGCGAGCGTCCGACTGCAGGCTCTTTTTGAACATTCCTATTGTGAAACCATGTGTCTTTAGATATTTATCGGGTTTTGAAACCCTCGCGCATCCCATTAAAAAAAAACAACTTTCTCATATATAATTCCGGCATGCGCGCGCGACGGCGCGCGCGAGTGCACTTCCGTTTTCTCCAAGGAGCTTTTGCGACAACACGCGCGCAAGGGCGCTCGAGCGATTCCGACATGCGCGCGAAGGTCAAGTTTGGTAGCATTTGATGAACATGTTGAAAATCCATGGTTCCCATAAGGATCTGCAAGAGGGCCCGAGCGCAAGCTTTGTTTGAACATCATTATTGTGCAACTATTTATGTTGCGCTACACGATTTCGGCATGCGCGCGCGGCAATGCGCGCGTGTGCACTTCGCCCCATTTGTTCCGAAGGATTCTTGAACACATTCTTTTGTTTCTCCTGATATATGATAGCGTGCCGGTGGTAGGGTGCCCGGGACGACAATCGATGACGCATCACGTCCAGCAGTGCCACTATATGAACACATATAACTTTTGATTCGCGAGTGTGCGCGCGTAGAATTTGCTCCAGAGGATGAAGGGGGGGATTGCCCGTTTAGCTGGGATAAAAAGAGTTCGTATTTCGGATGGACGATGGGGCAAAATCAGGTGTAAATTGTAATATGCGAAGGGGATCCGTTGAGTCCAGTGGGTGGGGGGGAGATCCTCTTAGTATTGTTTCAGAAAAAGAGAATCTGCGTGGCGCAATCTAGGCGGCGAAGGGGTGGCGACGAGGCGGCGACGGCGGCGACATAGCCGCCTGACCAGCAGACAGGCCCAGACGACGTGCGGCGACGAAGCGGCGACGGGGCGGCGACGGCGGCAACATAGCCGCCAAACCGGCGACAGGCCCAGGTCCTTGAGGAGAAGTGCATAAGGATCCCTTAGTGCAAACACAGCTTGGGAAATCAAAAACAAAAACAAATCGTGATCTCCTGCGACGTCTGAAGGTCTGAGTTCACTCCCTCGCAATCGGCCCTTCGACCTCTACCGGACCGCGTCGTGTAGAATTTCGAAACCAATCCGGCCGTGGCGACGAGATCCCCAGGAGGACCTGCCAAAACCAGAGAACTTCAAACTCTTTCCTCCTCCTCCTCCTCCCTCTCCTCCGCCTCCCTCTCCTCCTCCTCCTCCTCCTCCTCCTCCTCCTCCTCCTCCTCCTCCGCCTCCTCCTCCCTCTCCTCCTCCTCCAACCCAGGTTTCCGACATCGTAGATTTTAATACGGGATCCCCGGAGCTCTCGACTCCTTCCTGGGGAACGGGTCTTCATTCGGGATAACTGTTTGAGGGTCCTCCTCCTCCTCCTCCTCCTCCTCCTCCCTCTCCTCCTCCTCCTCCGCCCCAGGTTTCCGACCTTGTAGATTTTCAATATGGGATCCCCCGAGCTCTCGACTCCTTCCTGGGGAACGGGTCTTCGTTCGGGATAAATGTTTGAGGGTCCTGGAGCCCGCAGACTGCTCCCAGGGGCTACACACAGGGCACGCGTGCCCTGGCCCTTGCACGAGGGAGGGCGAGAGCCAGCCGAGGCGGGATGAGGAGGGCCTGGTCTTGGGGCCATCCTGGTGTTCTCCTGGGGTCATCATGACCATCATGAGGAGGCGTGGGCAAGGGGGCTAGAGGGTGGTGACGAGCGAACGACCGAGCGACGATCCAACGACAAGTGGCACGCGTGCCCTGGCTCTTGCACCAAGGAGCTGCGAAGGGCAAAGCATTTTCGCCTCCTTCCTCCAGGAGCTTCCTTCCGTGACCAGGGGGGGCAGGTCCGAGCTCCATGTTGAACACAGCGGGCAAGGCCAGGGGGTCCAGGGAAGAGCACGACGAGCGAGTGGCCAGAGAGGCCAGGCGGGGGGGAGCGGGGGCTGGGCCAGGGCAAGGACAGGGGGGAGGGCTGGGCCCAGGGCCAGGCCAGGGGGTCAGGGAGGCCGGGGGGGGGGGGGGGGGCAGGGAGGGGGGGGGAGGGCGAGGGGGGCTGGGTGGGAGGGCTGGGTCCAGGGCAAGGCCAGGGGGGAGGACGAACGATGAACGAACGAACCACGACGACGAACGACCAATGAACGAACGACGACGACGAAAATAAGGAGGCCGGTTGGGGGGTGAGGGGAGGACGACGAACGGGAGGCCAGGGGGGGGGGAGCGAGGGGGGCTGGGTCCAGGGAGTGGGTTAGGGAGGGCAAGAGGGGGAGAGCGAGGGGAGCTGGGGAGGGCTGGGTCCAGGGCAAGGCCAGGACAGCCAAGGGGGAGGACGAACGACAAACGAACGAACGACGACGACGACGAAAATGAATAGATCCGAGCTCTAGAACACAGCTGTGCAAGGTAATAACGAGCTCCGAGCTCCAGAAACACAAGAATAAGGGCTCGGGGGCAAGGCGGAGCGAGGGGGGGCCGGGGGCAGGCCAGGGTTCCGGGGTCAGGGGAAGCTAGTAGGGCTGGGGAGGGGGGGCAGGCCACGAAGGAACCCATGACGAAAAGAAAGAGCGATGGGGGAGAAGGGGCATGCCAGGACCCCGCAGTCAGGGGAAGCGGGAGGGCTGTGGTCGGGGGGGGGGAGGCCACGAACGAACGAACGAACGATCGGGGGGGCTGGGGCGACTGCCATGGGTAGGCCAGGGGAGGGAGGGTCCTGGGGGGCCACCATGGCCATCATGAGAAGGTAGAGGCAGGAGGGCCGAGGGGTGGCGACGAGCGAACGAACGAGCGACGAGGAAAATCTAGAGCTCCGAGCTCTAGAGCACAGCTGCTCAAGATAATCACAGGCTCTGGGGCCAGGGGGAGCTGTGGGGGGCCAGGGGTAGGCCAGAGCTCCAGGGCCAGGGGGTTCGAGGGGCCACGAGCGAAACAACGCACGACCGAAACAAAGGGTTCATGGCCCCAATGGGAGCGAGGGGGGGGGGGGCAGGGGCAGGCCAGGGCTGTGGGGCCAGGGGTGGCGAGTGGGGCTGGGGACGGGAGGGCAGGCCACGAGCGAACGAGCGGGGGGGCCAGGGCGAGGGAGGAGGAGGAGGAGAGAGGGAGGAGGAGGAGGAGGAGGAGGAGGAGGAGGAGGAGGAGGAGGAGGAGGGCCAGGGGCTCCCCAGGGAGGGCGGGGGGGGGGGCAGCCACGAGCGCACGAACGACGAGGAGAACGGGCTCCGGGGCCGCGGGGGAGCGAGGGGCAGGCCAGTGCCCTGCGGCGGGGGGGGAGCGACGGAGGCCACGGGGCAGGCCAGTTCTGGGGAGGGAGGGCAGGCCACGAATGAAAGGACGAACGACGACAGTAGAAAGCTCCGGGGCCAGGGGGAGTGATGGGGGCGGAGGAGGGGAGGGCAGGCCACGAACGAACGAACGACGACAATACAAAGCTCCGGGGCCACGGGGGGTGATGGGGGCGGAGGAGGGGAGGCAGGCCACGAGCTGAGGACTGACGGAAACACGGAGGTCAGAACTCTAGAACACCGCCGTGCAAGAGCAGGAGCACGACAACCATCCCTCGCGATGTGGTCAAGACGCTGGAGAACCTGGCTCCTCTTCTGCTGACCCCGCAGAGGCCACCAGAGATCCAGAGATCTTCTTGAGACCCCGCAGAAGGCCACCAGTGACCACCCCAAGAGGCCCAACGAAAGACCCAAACCAGCTCAGAAAACCTCGGTCCTCGACGTCCGAACCTGGGCCTTCGGCCGCTCGTGGAAGCGCCAGCCCCCCCCCCTCCCGCCGAGGTAGGGGAACACCAGGCGGCATAAGCATAAACGTCCGAAGGTCCGAGCAGATTTCTTGGGGTCGGCGCGCTAGAGTTGTCGATGACAACCTCGATGTCGGCGATGATAAGACGATCACGCTCTTTCTCTCTCTCTCTCCCTCTCCGCACGTCTGGCGAAGACGTCTGTCCACTCAGTCTGAGTCAAACAAATACCACCAGCAAATATATCTTGATATCACTTAGTGATAGATAAGGTAGTATATGATACTTCTGATCTGGGGATATCTTGCAATAGTTAGTGTTGTGATATCAACTGCGCAGCTTGAGCCGTATCGGCTACAGGATGCTGCACATGCCTCTGAGCTCGACTCTACTACGTTCACAGCTCTATCAAGTCGGCTCTGGTCGCAAAGGTCTCTGACCGCCGAACATGCGGAGTACGTTGGGCTGCCACCTCCAGTGGCTGACGGGTGCACTACAACAGTGTGCACAGCAAGCGTCGAACTCCAGAGGGCACTGCGATCTGCAGGTCGCAGCTCGATACACTAGCCGCGGAACTGTCTTCCGCCGATCAAGCACAGGTGGCTCTAGGCCATCGTATATCTACTGCGCAGAGACATCCGTCTCTACCGAAACCTGAATCACGCCGGCAGATGTCTAGGTGGCTACAGCTTTCATCCGCTTTGAATGCAATGCCTTACTCGCATGAGTAAGCTTCCATCTACCTTTCATCAGCTCATGCAACGGATGCCTATCTAGCTTGCCTTTTGTCAAGCCATCGACACACATGTCTCTAGTGTCGATCCAGTAATATGTCTTCAACACTCTGGTTCGTAAAAGCTCGCGAATATAGGCTAAATGAAAGAATGTGCCTTTATCCGCAGGAAACTTTAAATGATCTGCCTCTAGATAACTAAATAAAGATCCTGAACCGGTGAAATCTTCACCATTCAACACACATTCGCCTGATTGCCTGATTGCTTTCATGTCCTCGGCTGACTGCGGCTCTAAACGAACTTCTTCAAATCAAGACATTATAATCGCCAGCATATCTAACATGTCACACTGATTGTGAATCTCAGCACTCCAAACACCTCGGCAAACATGGTTCTGCTTGCCTCCGGCAAAAGACAGCATCTGAATCGCATACGTACTAGACACTTGTTTATAATGAGCAAGCGCTATCATATATCCTCGCATAACCAAAGGGTCTACGGCGGCCTCCGCGTTAGCGGGCGCCTGATATGCGCTGTCTCCAACAGCAATCAGAGAGACTGGCATACTGATCTTGCGATATTCCAGACCGTGTGGGTCCTGCTTCACGTGCCTGCATAGACGATTGATACGTTTGAGATCCACAATGGTCGGCTTCTTGGCGATTCGCTGCAAAGAACTCACGTATATTATAATATCCAGTCTCGTTCGAAGCAACCATGCCAGTGCTCCCAAAAGAGTCAAGAAACATGCATTCAGTTCCTCTGTCAGCGGTTGGTCGTCCTTATACTCGTGAAACCTGCTCGGCGCCAACGGCTTGATGGATGAAGCATAATCGAACTGATCCAACATGATACATTTGCCATTCTCCAAAACTCTATGTCTGATGCCGGTGTGAATAAAAGACTCCTCAATATTCAACTTGACGTCATTGCCGAAATGCTTCTGCAACATCTTGTGAGGCTGAATCAGAGTCGGTCGTTCACCTGTGGCTTTACAATCATCCATGTGGGTACTCACCATCAACATCAACTTACCGTTCTCGAACTTGAGGTATATCTTAGGATCTGAAATAGTCGGCTTGATGTTCTCTTGCTTGAGTACTTTGTCTGCCTTCATCGTGAACAAGTTTGGCGCGTCAATCAAACCAAAGCCTCCTTTCAACATCTCCAAACACTCCGTAGCATCATTGAAACTCTCGAAACCTTTGATGGACCTCAATATAGCAATGCCGGCGGGTTCAATTCCTCCACGTCCACGAGGCAATACCATTGATACCTGACGTTTAGGTCCACCACGTATCTGTTGCACTTCTTCAAATGTCAGTCCCTTCAAGAATGCCTGCGATATATCCGGCAATTCTATCGGCCATGCCGACTGCACTGCGGTAGCCACCACAGCTCTCTGTCCCCATGAACTGGCTGTCCCACTGAACTTGTCCAGGTGGCCTCGCTCCATGTCCTTGAATCCGTGAACTGTCAATCTGCACTTCATGAGTCGCGTACCATCATTCTGCAGCTTCCACGTGAATACGTATCGAGACGTTAGTAAGTTCCACGCGTCCTTCTTGGCCTGGCGTCGTATAGAAGAATTATCATTCCATCTGATAAGTTCTGCCAACACTGCTGCTTTCGCCAACTCTGGATGTTTGCGCAGATCCTCATCCGACACTGCCATGTTGGATTGCGTCTTGTTGGTCTCGATCAAGGCTCTCTTGATTTCGGCCTTGTCCACGTGTAAGACACACACATCACCTTCTTGCCATGTTGCATCTTCTGGAAGATATCCGCTGAGATAAGCCAGACCAATTGGTAACTGAATCTCTGCGGGCTCCTGCATTATCATCTTCACTACCTCTCGATTGTCATGCACGAGCTTGATGGCAAAGGACTTAACGTCTCTGTCGTACTCGCCTAACATCCGGATATCGTCATCCTGACAAAGCTGATATCTGGGATGTAATTCGGCAGATGCGTGAAGATATTCGTATCCCAACAGCGTGCCTTCCATATCATACTCGGTTTCTGGCGGCGTTGATGAATACAGCACTATACTCCACTCATCCTCCTCGGTGGTTCTTGTCCAGTGCGGATCTTCTGCTTCCCATTCCTGCTTCCACGCCAACCAGAACTCCTGATCTAGATCTTCCAGCTCCTCATCTCCGGCAGCTTCTGGCGCTTCGCCGACGCCCCGATCTGAAGCGTCGCTCATCGTGATCGGCGATAGCACCACCGGTGAGTTATTATGCCTCTCCGTGTGAACTCCGCCTAGCTGTGGTACTCCGGGCTCTTCTCGCTGTGCCGTCTCCACCACAGCTGCTCCATGCAAACAGAATTGCACCAGAAACGTCTGCCTCCAGTTACCTTGATCTCCCAGGAGCACCTCTAAGTTCACACTCTGTCCTCCATCAACAACAATGTATCGGTAGTCTAACTCGTCGGCCTGCGACCAAAACACAATCACACTTCCCAAGGCACCTTCGCTCAATGAAGTTAACCTTGACACCCCCTGGGCGCACACACCTGCCAGACAATTCTGCATCTTCATCAAGTTGTGCGCGACATCCAGTATGGCATAGAACACCATTCCGTGCTTGATCGTGTCTGCCGTCAGCTGCCATCCTGCTGCCGTCTTCATCCAGCCAAGAGTAGCTGTCTGCTTCCTCAGCGTGCCGGTAAAGTTCGCCACGCACTTCCAGGCTTTGAGCACGTCGTGGTTCTGGACCTGGTTGTCACACACGTCCAGAAACAGCACTAGATATACCATGGCTCTTCGCAAACTCTCTATAGGAACAGTGATATGTCTGCCTTGCCATCGCACTGTCACCTTGCCGTGCTCCAACTCCGTCAGATCCGTGACTGTTGCTGGTCCTACCCAGCCCGGCCGATCCTTCTGCTGAGACTTCCTGAATATTTCCGCTTGGTCACCGTTGCTCAAGTCCAGCTGCTCACCGGCGAGGGGCGTCCTCGACTTGTCTGCTAACTTCAGTCGGTGCTCAGCCAACGCGGATATTGCGCTTCCGACGGATATCTCTCGAAGCCGATGTACATGACGTAGACCGTCCATGCCATTCTCATCCTGCATTCTGGCTTCGCCCACGATATCCTCGATCTGCGGTAAAAGCCTTGGCGTTCTTCCGTATAATGACTGATAGGGTGGGTGTGCCCTGACCAGTAGATAGCAGAGCATTCTTAGCCAGCACTGACTCCGACAGAATCTCGACAAACGATACCACGATGTTGTCTGCCTGAAGCTGTGACTGTGTGCGATGCAACTGTTGCCTCAAAATCTCATGGTGTCTCTCTGCTATCCATGCCTTCTTGTCCTTGGGCTTCACCACCAACTCAATATGCCATCTCGTAGCCCACGTCTTGGCCTCATCACTGCTCATAGCTCCTTCTCCATCCCATATCATCAGTTCTGGAGGGCCAAATACTCTGATCCACCTCGACGTTGTTGTTGCCAAGATCGTGTGCGTTTCTTTATCAGCGATCTCCTCGGCGACCGTCCATTTGATACATTCGCATATCAGATGAAGAATGATGTAGCTTCTGATTTCTGGTCCCGTTTCATCTGAGTAAAACATGAGATCTTCTTGAACTGTCTGATTGAACCTCATGCTGATCCTCGCTGACGTCCTGCGTATCCTGCACGTGTCCACGACTTCGGCGATCAGCTTCATCACCTCCTGCGGCACTCCTACCAGTGATAGTAGTCTGGTCATCTCAAATGTAGTCGACGTAGGGCCTTCTTCTTGGTGAGCAAGTCACCGTCGTGAAGCAGACGCGCCACATGCCTGAAATCAGAACTACTCCAAGTATCCTGATCTTCGTCACCTTGAGGTACTAGCTGCTGATATCGTTGATCTCGAGATCGTGTGTCTCGTCCGTGTTGCACTCGTCGTCTGGCCACTCGACCCTCAGGATGTGGTGCTGGAGGCGCCGGCACCATTGCGCCCGCCTCTGGGTCGACCGTCTGATCTCCGAAGAGTCGATGACGAGCCTCGCCAGCTCGCACCTCATCAGCCTCTGGGCCTTCCGCTGAACCGCTGGCAGCTCCAGCAGCTTCGGCTCGAGGTGCGGTAGCATCTGCACTCTCGGCCGCGACCTCGCCGTCTTCTAGCTCCACTGCCTCGGGGTCGTCGAAATCCTTCCAGTCGGCTGGCACTGCTACTCTCCGCTGTGCCTCTGCTGCTGCAACCTCCGCTGGAGTAGCTGCTGACGCAGAGGAGCCTCCTTCAGACCTTATGCCAACCACAACTCCACCTGGCTCATCATCTCCCGCACGTACTGGCTCTCCATCAGGTCGAACATGTTGTGGTACACGAGCTCCGGCAGGTCGCCTGGCACCAGCACGAGCAGGACCAACACCCGCTCTCTGCATACCCAGCTTGCATAGCCGGTCGGGCTCTGTGGATGCCGTATGCCCGGGGTCTTCTTTCTTCTTTCCTGCCAGGCATGCCGCGCACTGATATGGCACTGAAGCCACATGTGGATGTCTGCAATCTCCTTCGACTCGATTGTGATCGGGATGCTCAGACGATCGGTGCTTCCTACATCCAGGGCGTACTCGTTCACGATCATCTTCCATGACGGGGTAATGTTTCCTTGAGTCTTTTGCCTTCTGCCACTTTCGCTTGTGCAACAGACGGGTCACTCCCCAAGCCAGTCGTTCGGCCAATCTCCATGGCCATACTTGAGATGCTGTCGCGTCAGCTCCTCGTAGCATCGTATGCTTTCCATTGCAGGCTCCTGGGATATCTCCACATTTGATGCCATCCACATAATAGATGAGATCGTAATCCGAAGCCCAGAGCGAGGTAGGTTTGTTGACATGACCTCCTTCTGCTGTCTTGGCCCCCATCTGACACATGTGAAAGTTGCCAACTACTGTGCGGGAATTCTGTCGTACTTTCGGCCAAGGATCAAAAACGCACATGTCGCTCGAAATGGGCTGCTCATTGAGCCAATCCAAGTCGTCGTCATATTGCGCAAGTGCCACCACCGCACATAATGTCGAAAGCTTAAGAGCATACTCTAGACTCTCTGCCCAGGTGGTGGGATACAGCTGTCTGTTCATGTAAGACCAACTGCCAAACGGCCCACAGATCGGACTCATGAGTACGATACGCACCCGGCGAGCAGCTCGATATCGAAGAAACGCCTTCTGCTCGCTGATCTCCGTCAAGACCGATCCTGTACACAGATCAAAGTTCCTGCCCACTCTCACGCGACACTTTGCCAGAATAATTGAAGTCCGTGCCTGTCCACCTGCAATCTCGCATACATCAAACTCCACGTCTGTCATCTTTGACTGAAATATGTCCATGGCCACCATCGTGTTAAATATCTTTGCCATTGGGGTCTCTCTCATCTCGCAGTGCGGTACTTCCTTCAAGCCGGCGAACCAATAAGGTTCAAAGTATACCTGGTGCATGTCCTGAATCACATCCTCGTCACTCTTGTGATCCTCGCTGGCTTCGCCGTCACTGGAGAACCCCATGGTCATCATCACGTCCTTGCCCAGTCCGCTCCAATCTTGTCCGCAATCATCATAATGCTTCTCGAACTGTCTCGGTCTCTTGGTTGACGATGTTGTTGAACTCGCCGAACCCGTAGCCTTCTCCTTGGCTTTCTTCTGCTTTTGTCTTTCTTTCGAGTCTGTCGGCATCGCGATGCTGACGCTCTCGTTCGTGGGCCGCCTGGTGTACTCTATCAAGTCGGCTCTGGTCGCGGTGAACATGCCGTCATCCAGATATGCCTTCTGAATCAACTGAATAATCTTACCCACGATCGTACGATGATTCTCCAATCTCGATTCGGCCAGCTCGCCTGCATTGTCGAAAGAATACTTCATATCTAGATCATGTCCAGCAGAAGACTCATGTGGACATGCTGTGCTGTCTATGTGCTTGGTGGCTGCCAACTGCATGCACATTCTCAACGGCTTAGAACTAGAGGGTGCCCTCACGTCCCAGGCACACACGTGATGATGAGAGATCTGCACCTGCTTCATATTCACAATGGACTGAATAGCTGCCATCTGCCACGTATTCGATCTTCGCGGCGCTATCAACACAAAATCCATATGGCGACAACTGGTGAGATATGTCGTAAATCTGTCCAGGACCCTCCGATCATTGCGCGTTCCCGAAGTCGTCCTGCATCGCGGGAGCTTTGCGACTACCAAGAATGAATCTCTCAAAAAGGCATCGCGTGCTTCCAGCCACGAAGATTCCAGAAACATAGTACGGGATACTACTCGTAAATGTGGATATCGTTCACTCAGCTGCTGCTGCAGCTGCGCATCTTCACTGATCAACACCACGTATTTGGGGCTAGACGATGCTCCCAAGACTCCTTCCTCCCTCTTGTCCTCCTCGCCGGCAGTCTGATACGCCGTCCCTGGGGTCGGCGGCGCTGCCTCCGGGCTGAGGCAGCCCGCCTCGGTTTGTCAGTCGGTAGAGGAAGACCAGCTCACCGACTTTGAATGACTTGTCGGTGTCCTGGTAGTTGGTGTTGATGCTGATCCTGATGCTGATCCTGCCGTCGCCGTAGTCGTGTCATTGGCATTCTTGGTGGTCATCACCATGTTGCTCGTCTTGCCGTCCTGCTTACGCCTGAAGCGACTGATGGGTATTTGCCAATGACCTGACTTAGATTTGTTCATCTGGAAATGGCGACTGCCCGGCGAGGGTTCAACCTTGACTCCGCCAGGGCCCAAGAACCATATTTCTCCGGTCTTGCATCTGATGAGCGCATCGTTACGCTCCAGACTCTGAATGCCCATGAGACCGGGCACACCCGAGTTCTCTATGCACGGCGACCTGAACTTCTCCTCGTGATATACGCCATCCGTGTCCACCATGCCAGTTGTCAACTCCACCTCAAAGTTCGCCTGCTGCGATCCGTTGCCGACGCCTGCAACGTACCTGGGCTCGATCAACGCCTGCTGATCCACCTTCTTGCCGAACTCCTGACACTTGACGGCCTGACGTCTGGCCCACTGATCACCACACAGTCCATCATGAGCTCCAGTATCTGGCATCAGGCCCACCTCGTCGTTCTGCAAAGCTAGGTTGCTGGCGAACACTTCATACTCTTTCTCGGTGATCCCAGAAGGCCACCATGGTCCAAATAAAGAGGTAAGATGACGAGGCCCCTGCGCCGCGTCGCTTTGACCGAGGGCGGTCATCTCCGTGATCAGGTTGCGTCGCTGCTGCGGTACAACCGTCGGTGCAAACTGACTATCATGAGGTACGATGGCGTTGGATCCATTTCTACTCGCAATCTCACGCAAAACCGATGCCAAATTTTCCATCATTGATGATACCTGAGGCCTCTCGTGAACTTGCTCGGCTATGTTCTCCTGCGTGGCCTGCTCAAGTGAAGTAACCAGCGCGCGACACAAGGGACACTTGGGCGGATCTCCAACTGCTCCATTGTATATCAGACCTGCGCAGTCCACACAGAAGTGAGTATGTCCGCATGGCATGACCTTGGTGGTCACCTCGCGCTCCAAGCAAATGATGCAGTGCTCCTCGTTGGTCTCGCGCTGAGGTCTGTTGCGAACCGCGCCGTCCACGGGCATGCGCACTGCTGCTTCCAAACGCTGATTGGCCACTTCCAGCTGATTGGTAGCAATCGTGATCATGGCATCTGCTGGTCCTCGTTGGCTCTCTGGGGAATGAAACGCATCCTCGTGCGTAACTGTCGGCGGCGTCGTATATCCTTGCTCTGCATGCTGCCCCGCCGCAGCCGACATAGCAACCAACTGCTGTACCAATGATGATGGCAGAGACGTTCTGCGTGCAATCGTCGTCGACGATGATCCGTCACCCGTGTGCATCATGTTTGGCACAGTCGCTCCGATCATTGAAGGTACGCCCATCTGCGAATATGGTACTCCCCATTGAGCAAAGAAAGGTCCACCTCCCCAGTTCTGCATTAGCTGACCACCTCCATGCATCACCGTGTTCATCATATTGGGCGGAGGTGTGAAAGCTGCTGCAATAGCTTGAGGAGGCAAGCCCTGCTGCATCTGCTGCATGACCAACTGCTGCCTAGAACTCATCTGCATCTGATGTTGCTCGTACATGGCGCGCTGCTGCGAGGAAGGTACCTCTGGGTACTCTGCCTGTTGATAGGCAAAGCCTCCGACATGTTGAGCATCGTGCCCTTCTTCGACATCTATCGCGGGCGCCGTGTCTTCAACAACCATCCACGAAGTAGCTGAGGTCGCACTCTGAACTTGATATTCCGTGTGCGTTTCCTCCGTCATGAAGAAGCGAGGAACAGATGGCAATCCTGCCAGAGGCCCTTGAGCAAAGGCAGGAGCTGCCGCTGGTACCTGCGCTTCCCCGTGCGTGCGCATGTGGCCCGGCACCTGCTGGTCAAGAGTAGATCCTTTTCCATTGCCACCTTTGCCTTTTCCAGCTCCGTTCGGACAGCGTCTCCACAGATGTTGCGTCGATCCACATGTTGAACACTTCAGCGGCTGTCCATCTGTGCCAATGGGATTTCCTTTTCTGCCTTTTCCGCCCTTGCCTGACTTACCAACGAAATCCACGCCGTCCTCGAAGTAGTGCCGTCGACGAAGAGGTCCGCGCATCCGTCGTGGTGCTTTCTCCACAAAACGTCTCCACTTCTTGCGATAGCGCTTGTACTTTTGGTAGTAATACTCGGACCGATCGTTATTAGACCATGATGACATATCTGGCTCATCTTCTTCTCGTCCGAACAGCACCGCATCAGCTTCGCCGTCGTCGTCCGAGGTGTCGCTGTCGTCGTAGTAGTATCCGCCATCCATCTGAGTCTGATACGACATGGCTGGGACGAAGGGCCCACCGCTTTGCCAGGGCGGTGTAGTATTTCCCATATCTGCCGTCATGTATGTCGTCTCTTGTGTGTGCATCACAGAAGGGCCGTGCGTCGCTGGGTTCATGATATTATGACTACCACTCTCAGCGAGGTGCCCAAACCTCTTGATGTATGATAAGAACTGTTTATACTGCATGTCATCCACTGGGAGTGTTCCTTGAAAAGGCGCGAGAACCTGCACCCAATACTCCGCTGGAAGACGCAGTGCCATCAATAGCATCCAAGCCGCATGGTGATGTTGTGCTGCTATGTTTGACCTCGTCCTCGCCCTCTGCAGCACAAACTCCCATCGTGTAAGTAAGGTGTCTATGTTCTCGCCGGGCATCCTCGCAAATCCATACAAGTCGGCCAGGCTCCTGAGATTTGTCTCCTCTTCGAGCGGTAAGAACTGCCTGGCCAACGCCTGAAGGATAAAGCCTGCTCCACTCAATCTCTGTAATCCTGCACCATCTCCGAGGTCCATGTCTGCTCCATGAATCTTCGAGTGAAGAGGCAGCTCCCGAATCATATCTCTCGCAATCCCACCCAGCGACAGCTCCAACTGTGGTCCCTTCTTGTTCTCGTCTAGATTCGTCGCATTACACCACGCCACCGCGTCGGCCAACCAATTCCTGAAAGGATATTGCTGCTCCATCTCCGGGGCCCACGGTGGCGGGTTCGTCATACTTCCTCTCATCAGGTTCCAGTCTCTAGGCTCTGGTACGTGCTGTCCATACGGCCATGCTGTGCGTCCACGTCCGGCTCCTGCGCCGCGACCATCTCCGAATGGCTGAAACTGTCCGACTGGAGACCTGAACATCTGTACGAAATATCGGGCTCTTCGTTGTCCGTGGAGCTGGCAATGCCAGCTCCGCTACCAGCTAGAGTTGTCGATGACAACCTCGATGTCGGCGATGATAAGACGATCACGCTCTTTCTCTCTCTCTCTCTCTCCGCACGTCTGGCGAAGACGTCTGTCCACTCAGTCTGAGTCAAACAAATACCACCAGCAAAGATATCTTGATATCACTTAGTGATCGATAAGGTAGTATATGATACTTCTGATCTGGGGATCTCTTGCAATAGTTAGTGTTGTGATATCAACTGCGCAGCTTGAGCCGTATCGGCTACAGGATGCTGCACATGCCTCTGAGCTCGACTCTACTACGTTCACTGCTCTATCAAGTGGCGTTGGATCCCCTCCTTGGCGCGCGGAGCGCGCTGGGGGCAGCGCCGGAGGTGCCGCCGGGGCCAGGGGGATTCCAGCGCCGATCCAACCAAACCGCGAGGACCTCCGAACGCTTATGATTATGCTCGGGGGGGAGGCCAAGAGGGGGGCGTCAAGGAGGGCGGGGCGAAAATCATGGCCGGCGGCATGTTCGCGGCCCAGGGGGGAGGGGGGGCGGGGACGCACTGAAATAAGAAGCGGCGCCACAAAATCTGGGGAAGTACCATGGCCCCCGCCATGACATCCCCCCCTAGTCTTCACCCTCCTCCTGGCCGCCCCGGATACAGTCGGGGTTGATTGGAGAGGACACGCGGGAGGACACGGGACCCTTCCGAGGGCCACATTGCCGTAGGAATGTAAAGAATGGGTCGCGAAGCTCAGGACACAAGGGCACCCTTGATTTAGCAGGGTCGACCTACTAGTCAATCTCGACCGTGCAGTCGGGGCGTTGACCTGAGGCACCCGAAAGAGAAGGAACGAGGCCCATCTGTCCCACGAGTTAAGCTTCGATTTCCCGTCGAAAACCTCAGGAAAACCTCAGGCAAGCTGCGGGCCTCCTGCTCCCGTCCTCGGGCCTATTTTGAGCGTCCTGGGGCGCCCTTGGCGCCTCTTGGGCAGTCTTGAGGCTCTCTGGGGCCGTCTTGGGCTCTCTTGGGGGCCTCCTCCTCCTCCTCCTCCTCCTCCTCCTCCTCCTCCTCCTCCTCCTCCTCCTCCTCCTCCTCCTCCTCCCGAACGAAAAGGGCTCCTGCTTCGGCGCCCCGACCGCACGCCGCTCCTCTTCTCCGAGAAGGGGCGGAGAGCGGGGGCCCGCGGCGCTCCTCCACGGTGAGCTCCCAGGACGAGGCGGCCCCGGAGGCCGTGGTGCCCCAGACGCGCAGGCGGAGGGTCGACGCCGCGGGCAGCGTCTGGGCCGGGGGGGGGGGAGGGGGGGGGTCGACCGAGGAGGGCAGAGGAGGGGAAAAGGGGGGGAGGGGAGGGCGAAGCCTTCCCGCACTTTTGAAACCTGTCCGTGGGGGGGAAGGGGCAGGAGGAGAAGGATGAGGATGAGGATGAGGATGAGGGTGAGGATGAGGATGAGGGCGAGGATGACGACGAGTATGAGAATGATGATGAGGATGATGATGATGATGATGATGATGATGATGATGATGATGATGATGATGATGATGATGATGATGATGATGATGATGATGCTGATGCTGATGCTGGTGCTGGTGCTGGTGCTGATGCTGATGCTGATGCTGATGCTGATGCTGATGCTGGTGCTGGTGCTGGTGCTGGTGCTGCTGCTGATGATGTTGATGCTGACAATGATTATGTTGCTGCTGATGATGATTATGGTGATGCTGCTGATGATGATGTGAGAAGGAGGCGGAGGAGGAGGAGGAGGAGGAGGAGGACAGTATCGAGATGATGACTGACATTGTTTTGCTGTCGACTCGAATCATTCAAGCGGTCTACAGAAGAGAATGCGAACGCGCTAGTGCCATCCAGTCCGAGCGCTGCTCTTTGAGCACTGGCTGCTGGGATGCTCCCTCGGGGCTCGACCTGTCATGGCACTTGAGCCAGGAGGAGGAAGAATAAGAGGAGGAGGTGGAGGAGGAGGAGGAGGAGGAGGACGCGGAATTGGTTACATCGCCATAATCATTTTGCCACATGGACGCTGCGATCACCCGAACATAGTCCGTGTATCGTAGAAGGGGGAAGGGGGAGCGGGAGGAGGATCGAGGGGCATCTGTTCGAGAGGGACTGCGGATGAGCTGCCGGTTTCGAGCGCTCTTGGGCTATTTGTTTCTGCGGCAGGGCGCTGCCGGAAGCGCGTCCGGGGCGGACCCCGGGAGCCCTCGGGGTACCCATGAGGCCTCCAGCGTCCTGGAGAGATCAGGGCGGCCAGCATTTCTCAGTCTTGGGCCGCTGGGGGCCCGCTTTGGGCGCCAGGCTTCGGTCGGGCATGTCCTCCTACAGGCGGATGGTGGACAAGAAATAAAGCATAGCCACAACGTTTCAAACATAGTCAAAAGAGCATGAAGCATCGTCACCCCGCACTTTTCTTCCATTCTTGAATACTCTTCCTGTAAAGGGACATGCCCGGTCTAACGCCAGGCCTCAAAAAAACCGTTGGGTCGACAGCCCAGGAGCCCCGTGGACTGAACACATGAGGACACCCCTGTGAATACGGCGGGGCCCAGGACAGGAGAGCACCCTTGAAGAATAGGAGACCCTCCGCTGGCCAAGCCGGGGAATATTCGAGGGTACACGCCCCGAGGATGCATCGGGTGCGCGCAAACATGGATTAGCGATCCATGGATTTGGCGCGCGGTCGCCAAATCCATGGATCGGGGGAAGTGCTCTCCCCAAAATGCGGCCCGTGCTGCCTCGTTCGGCGGCGGGAATCCGCGATTTCCCGTGGAAACGGGACCCGTCGCTGATCCACGCCCCCTTGATCCATGTTTGCGATCGCCTGAATTCACAAGAACACTCAACACAGACACACACACACACACACGAAGAAAATGAGGGCACCCTCCCCGAACACCGACCTCAACCTCCTGGCTCGGTACGAAGACCTGCAGAACGGGATGCGGCGGGGGAGGACCAGAGCCCAGTGCGCAGCAGGCAATCACATGCGGCGATGCACTCGCCACGAGGAGGGGGGATGGGGGAGGAGGGGGAGGAGGAGGTGGAGGAGGAGGAGGAGGAGGAGGAGGAGGAGGAAGAGGAGGAGGAGAACGAGGAGGACGAGGAGGAGGAACAAGATATGGTAGCAGGAGGAGCAGGAGACGGGAGCAGGAGGCGGAGGAGGAGGAGGAGGCGGCGGAGGAGGAGGAGGAGGAGGAGGAGCAGGAGACGGGAGCAGGAAGAGGCGGAGGTGGAGGAGGAGGAGGCGGAGGCGGAGGAGGAGGAGGCGGAGGCGGAGGAGGAGGAGGAGGTGGAGGAGGAGGTGGAGGAGGAGGATGGGCACATCCGCCGTCGGTCTTGGAGTTCCCGTGGACGGCTTGCGAGCTGCGGGCTGCGTGGGTGGTGGCACGGCGTGGTGCCGCCGCCGCCGCGTGCGGCCTGCGGGCGGCGCAGCGTGGTGGCATGGCGCCACGGGCGGGCTGCGGGCTGCGCGGCGTGGTGTCGCAACGTCAGCGTGCTCCTCCTCCCCCTCTCCTTGCTCCTCCACTCTTCCTCCTCCTCCTCTCGACTCCTCATGCCTCCTCCTCCCTCCTCCCTTCTGCTCATCCTTCTCCTGGGTCGTCTCCTTCTACCTCCTCCATCTTCGCTTCCATGGCTCTTCCTCTATGAGAAGCTCCTTCTCGTCGTCCCACCGCGCGTGTCGACAGGGCGGTCGGGATGGGCGCTTCGCCTGAGACTTCCTCACTGAAGCTCAGGCTTCCCGACAGCTGCGCGGATGAAGGGCTGGCGGTTGTCAATATGTGTTCCTCGCCGCAGTGCGGCGCACGATCGTCTTCAATGCTGCTGGCAATTATCTGGGTGGGGCGCGATAGCATTCGCAATGTCGCTCTTGCTCGCAGAGCCGCGCGCACTCGCGCAACAACTCATCCAACAGTTACGGGGATGGACACCCGGTGATTTTAAGCTGTGTCTCTCGCCTTAGCGCCGCACGCACTCGCGCCAACGAACGTTTCCAACATATATGTGGGTGGAGGGCCGTCCGTTTTCAAACTGTGGCTCCCGCACTAGCGCTCTAGCGCTGCGCACACTCGTCTTAAAACTATCCTGGCGAAAGACCCGACCATATGCAATTGTGAGAACCGCGTGGTGGGCATCGCTTTCGGTGGAGCTTCCTACGAGGCCACGGGACGTGTGGTGTGTGTGTGTGCGTGCCTAAACGGGGCCATGCCACTAGGGTCTTCGGTGGAGCTCCATATGGGGCCACCAAACGTGCGAGGGGTGTGTCCAAGTGGGCGGATGACCGCACCTGAACCCTGCCACTGGGGCCTTCGGTGGAGCTCCCTGTGGGGCCACGAAGCGTGCGAGGGGTGCGCCTAAACGGGCGCGGAAACGCATGTGGACCATGCCAACGGGCCTCCGGTGGAGCTCCTTATGGGGCCAGGAAGCGTGTGAGGCGTGTGTGCCCACATGGGCGGGGAACCACATGTGGACCGTGCCACTGGGGCCTTCGGTGGAGCTCCCAATGGGGCTAGGAAATGTGCGAGGGGTGCGCTTAAACGGGCGCGGAAACGCATGTGGAAACTGCCAACGGGCCTCCGGTGGAGCTCTCTATGGGGCCATGAAGCGTGTGAGGCGTGTGCCACAATGGGTGGGGAACCGCATCTGGACCCTGCCGCTGGGGCCTTCGGTGGAGCTCCCAATGGGGCCACGAAACGTGTGAGGGGTGCGCCTAAATGGGCGCGGAACCGCATGTGGACCCTGCCACTGGGGCCCTCAACGGAGCGGAGCCCCCAATGGGGCCACGAAGCGTGTGAGGGGTGTGCCGAAATTGGTGGGGATGCGTCTGTTTTCTTTTATCGCAACAACGCAGCGAATACTCTACAAAACGCAACAACGCAGCGTCTGTTGTATTTTATCGCCACATCCCAACGTTTGTTTTCTGTATCGCAACAACAGGTCGGACAGATTCTGCCCCCTCATGACAACCTAAGGCCACCAAGAAGAGGTAGTTACCCGTGACAAGTCATGCCCATGTGAGCGCTCGCGGAGGAGAAGAGGGGGAGAAGAGGGTGAAGGAAGTGGACGGGGTGCTCCAAAACACCGTGAACAACGCTTAACAGGAGGAAGAGAGGGGGGGAGGAGGGCGAGGAGGAGGAGGAGGAGGAGGAGGAGGAGGAGGAGGAGGAGGAGGAGGAGGAGGGCGAGGAGGAGGAGGAGGAGGAGAAAGAGGAGGAGGAGGACGAGGAGAGGAGAGAACAACATTGGGGACTAGCCTCAAAGCGAGAATAGGCTGGTACACCAAAAACCGATACATATATAGAGAAAGAGAGAGAGAAAGAGAGAGGCTCGAGTGGTTAGAAATGCCACCCACCGCGTGCCCAAAAGCTATTTTCACGCCCCCGCAAGGATACGCACAGAACGCGGCAGGACCGTGTCCCACGCAGGAGCCACAGCTGCCGAAAGCGCAAACGGGGCACACTGTGGGAAGGCCGTTTCTGGGGGCGTTCGGAAAGCGGCTGATGGCGTAAAACCACACTCCGTCCTTCTCGGAGGCGTGCAAAGAAGGGCAAAGAACATCGTCGAGCGTCTGCGGCGCACGAGCGCCTCCGCCACGCAGGCGAGTAATTACAAAGGAGGGCGCCCGCACCGCGCCGCAGCACGCCAGGTGCTCGATGGAGACCTGCTGGGCCCCACAGCGGAAGGAGCGAGGGCCGCGCTGTTGACAGCGATGCCAGGTGCACCGGCCATTCGTCAGTGCGAACGCACGCGGCCTGCACCCGAGAAATTGAGCGGCGGGCAAAGACGTCCAAGACCTTCAGCGCTCTGCGAAAACCGCCGGCCGGGGAGGACGTCCAGCCGCCATCCGTCCAGCTGCCGGCGGAAGTGCCGCATGGCCTCTCCCCTGCAACCGACCGCCAGCAATTCCGTCATCTGGCCCCGCCATCCCGCCTGCGAACTGATCCACGAGTCCACGCTGGCGATGCGCCGCAGCAGCGCGCAGGCGCGAGCAGAAGCTTGGAACAAGATGTGGAGGAACGAATCGTGCACCATCTGCGTCACCCAGGAGCTTCGAGCCAGGGAGCAATGAGCCGGTGGTGGTTGTCCAATCGACGGCCGCGGTGTGTAATTTGCAGACCACCCATGGATCCCGCCTCGAATCGATGGACCCGGGCTTCAGCGGCCATTGCCACAGCAGACATGTCCACCAGCTGGTCCGGGCAGCTAGAGCTGGACCTAGGACATAATAACATCCTTTAAGTACACGAGACCCTTCGCGGGACAAAACACCCAAACCATACGATCACTCGAGGGTGCCCTCTCCGGGGATGCACAAAAGAACATCCAACAACCACGAAGAACATTAGTGTTGCCTTCCAGAGCCGACCTCGATCTCATACCTCGGTCCGGCCGTACCAATGGATGGCGGTCCATTTTCAGACTGGGGCTCTCGTTTGGGGCCTGCGCGAGCAGATGTCGCAACGCTGCAGTGGTGGAGGGCGGTTCATTTCCAAATGTGGCCTCTCACCTAGGACCTCGTGTACAGCAGCTGCACGGGATGAGGGCGTTCATTTTCAACACAAGGTTCTTGCTGAACGTTTGCAAAGCAGGGCCCGGGCCAAACCGTGCTTTTCGTTATCGTGCTGTTTTCGTGTTCCCTCGTTCTCTCTTCGTTGCGCCTCTGCTGCGAACCGAGATCGAAACGAGTACGGTCCACGAGATCGCCAAAACACCGTTTGGCTCGAGCCCTGCTGCTGAGCGTTACGTATGGCGTGACCTCTTCGAGCTCGCTGCGGGTCGGCCAGGTGCAGGGCGGCCCCGTGCCATATAATATAGCGGAGCTCTCGCCGGGACGGCAGGCCCCTGGGAGGATCGCCGTTCGCAGGGCCGAGCGCTTCCTGCACCGAGAGAAGAAACCGTCAGTTCCCCAACGAGCAAAACGGTGGTGCCCACCTCCTTCTCCTCCTCCTCCTCCTCCTCCTCCTCCTCCCCCTCCTCCTCCTCCTCCTCCTCCTGCCCCTCCTCCTCCTCCCCCTCCTCCTCACAACAGGCCTGGAACCACATGGGGGCCAACCTGTCGAGCCACCGCGCGAGACCGTGGCCAACGCGTAAGGAAAAAAGAAACGAGCGTAGCCACGGCAACGCAACAGAACTGGCAAACGCACGTGGCCGAGAGACGGAAGCCACATCTTCCGTGCCCAGGCGCCGTGGGTCGAAAGATACGCACGCACGCCACAGAGAACCCACGAGGAAGAGGAGAAGGATGAGGAGGATGAGGAGGAAGAGGCCGAGGAAGAAAGCGGAAATCCCGCGTCGTGCGGCGGGGGAGGCGGGGAGAGGCACAACCTAACAGCAGCCCAAACAATCGCGCAACCATGTGGCAGCTCGTGGCCATATCGGGATCCGTCAACGAACAAGTCTCCCGTGAGCTGCTCACAGTTGCCGACATAGAATTGCTCAGGCGCAGGCTGGGGCAGGACAGGAACACGATCGAAAAACAACACCACCCTGCTGCCGAGCAGCTCGGTAGGCTCCACGGGAATTTCAGGCGGCACCCTGCGAACCGAAGCTGGCGGCACGACCTCCGCCGACACAAGGCCATCGCAAACCAGGCGCCTGTGAAAAGGGGACCCCGTGGCTTTAAGACAGACCTTGCACTGCGGACCGCAACGAGCTTGGCCACATGCATCCACTGCCAGGTCCACTGACTGCCTATCACCACGGATCGTAAATAGGCTCCCTCGTCGGGCATGAGTGGGGAGTGCCGCGAGAGCAAAGACAGGGTGGGTTCGATCAAAGCCCCCTTCTGAAGCTACGGAAGCTTCAAAGCCTTGGCCACACAACTCCATTGCCAGATCTCGCTTGCACGATCAGCTAATGTGCGCAGCCCATGCAGGCACCAGGCCCCGCGAAGCAGCGTCGTGTCGATGTTGTTGCCCTCTTGGGCTTCGCCCGAGCGTTTCGGCGGGGGATGGCGGCGGGGGAGCACATGGGAAGGGCGGGGGCCGCGCTGGCGGCGCTCGACAACGAACGCCTCTCCCGCCACGAGCTGCTGCAAGCTCGTCGGCGGCGACAGGAGGCGCGCACCCTGCCGCCCACCCTCCACTGCCTGCCCCTCCTCCTCCTCAGCCTGAGCGTGCCGAGCGCGTGCATGTTGTCAGCGCACAGCACAAGCTGAGGAGGTGGGTGGCATGTGGGAAATTGGTCAACGGCATCGTTCGTGCCAAGTGCGGTGCTCTTGCCACTACCCAGATCTGCAAATTGTCTTGAGACTACTCCCAGCCCTTATCCTGGGGCAAGAGGGTGCTTCTGGGCTAGACCGAGGCAACGTCGTGTATAGGGGCAAGTGGTTGCATGTGGAGATGCAGCCCTCTGAGTCTCCTAAGCTGTCCACCAATTCCGTGAGCTCGCAGGCGAGATGATCGCGAGCTGGGGTTTGTGAAGTTTCTTGGGGTACGGCACTAACCCAGTTGCTGTGCTGTCATGTGTGTCGCAGGAGGAGGAGGAGGAGGAGGAGGAGAATGGGGGAGAAGGGAGAAAGGACGAACGTGTTGTGTGGGCATCACTGGTGGCTCTGCCAGCCATTTACATAATCACAAAAGGGGGCGCAACGGAAGAGAAGAGAAGAGAGTATCGAGAAACCCGTGCGTGCGCAGACTAGACTTCAGCCGGCGTTCGCACGGGGTCCCACACGAGCGGGCAAGAAGGCAAACCATGTGAGTGCAAGGTCATAAGGGCCTTGGGACTTGGGACAAGAGGGCGCATGGCAACATCGTTGACGCATCCTGGGTTTACTATGGTGATCCTCTCCTCTCCTCTCCTCTTCTCTTCTCTCCTCTTCCCTTCTCTTCTCTTCTCTTCTCTCCTCTTCTAGTTCTTCTCGTCTCATCTCATCCCATATAATACAATATATGTTCTTCTCTTCTCTTTTCTTCTCTTCTCTTCGCTGAATAGGACGTTGGGTTTAGCGCCTCGGGCAGAGGCGGGATGAGGCACCCATCCCCAAGAGGGGGCCCCAACCTGGCCATACGGGGCTCGTCGCGCAAATTGGCGACACTGTCCTCCTTCTCTTCCTCCTCTTCTTCGTTCTCTTCCCTTCCATCTCCTCCCCTCCTCCCCTCCTCCCGTCATTCTTCACATGCCTCTTCTCAGAAGGCTCCTCCTCGTGCCTCGAGCTCCACCTGCTCATCATCCTCATCTTTCCCCTCCTCCACCACAATCCTTCTTTGCCTTCCTGTCCTCCCTCTTCCCACCCCTTCCCCCTCCTGCTCCCCCCCTGCCACCCACCCCCTCATAGGCTCCTCATTCCCTGCCTACCTCTCTCCTCCGCATCTTGCCTCCCTCCCTTCTCCTCTCGCCTCCCGCCTGCTCTTGCGCCACTCCTCCTCCTTCTCTTCTTCCCTCCCCTCTTCTCTCTTCTGCTCCCTCCCCCTCTTCCTACCCCAGAGCCCCACGGCTCCTCCGCCAGCGTCATGGAGATGCCGTAGGAGTCCTGGCAGAGTGGTGGCGGCAGGGTGCAGGAATGGGGAGGATGAATGGGGGAGGAGGAGGAGGAGGAGGAGGAGGAGGAGGAGGAGGAGGAGGAGGAGGAGGAAGAGCAGAGGGAGCAGGAGGAAGAGGAAGAACAGATGAGGACGACGACGACGAGGGCCAGTGGTGGGGGGGAAGGGAGGAGGGGTGGTGGTGGTGGTGGTGGAGGACGGGAGCAGAGCAGGAGGCGAGGACGAGGCCTGCACCCCGGGGGACGGCCTTAACGGGGGCTGGGCGGCGGCGCCAGGGCGCCGTGCTGGCAGCACCCGGACGCTGGCGAACGCAAGCTGGCCGAGGCAGTCGATGCCCAACGGTCTTCTGTCGCTGTGGTGCGTCCCGTGCGAGGCTCGTCATGCTGCTGCTGATGATGCGGATGGTGGTGATGGTGACGATGCTGACTGAGATGACCGTCGTTGACCTCCCTCCTCCTCCTCCTCCTCCTCCCCCTCCCTCCTCCTGCCCTCCTCCTCCTCCCCCCTCCTCCTCCTCCTCCTACCTCCTCCTCCTCTCCTCCTCTCCTCCTCCTCCTCCTCTCTCCTCCTCCTCCTCCTCCTCCTCCTCCTCCTCCTCCTCCTCCTCCTCCTCCTCCTCCTCCTCCTCCTCCTCCTCCTCCTCCTTCTCCTCCTCCATCCTTCCTCCTCCTCCTCCTCCTCCTCCTCCTCCTCCTCCTCCTCCTCCTCCTCCTCCTCCTCCAGGGCGGAGGCTCCTCGTTTTGCTCTCGTTGCTCCTCGTTCTGTCCTGAATCCGCCCCTGCTGCAAAAAACGGCAGCGAAACGAACACTCGGCCCACGACATCGCCAAACACATCGCTTTTAGGTCCACTCCTGCCCCGAGCCTCCCGGAGAGGGCTCCTCTTCGAGGTTGGCGGTGGTGCTGAGGAGGTCCTGCGAGGACACGGCCACCTGGCTGCGCTGGCGGCCTCCTCCTCGCTCGGACTCGCCGCCCTCCTCGATCCTGCCCCCCGCGTCCGCTTGCTCCTCGTGCTCCTCCTCCCCCCCCCTCCTCCTGTGTTTTCTCGTCGTCCTCCTGCTGCTGCTGCTGCTGCTCCTCCTCCTCCTCCTCCTCCTCCTTCTTCTTCTTCTTCTTCTTCGTCTTCCCGTCTCCCCCTTCTCCGCCTCGCCCTGCTCCTCGTCCTCGTCCTCGTCGTCTTCTTCTGCTTCCGCTTCCTCCTCCCGCTCCTCCTCCGTCCTGCCCCCCCCGCTCCCCCTCCTCCCGCTCCCGAAGGCCGTCACTGCCGTCGCCCTCCTTCTCCTCCCTCTCCTCCTCGTCGTCCTCGTCCTCGACCTCCTGGCTCTCCACCAGCTCCTCCCGCCCCCTCCTCTCCCCTATCCCCTGCCCGTCCCTCGTCGTCGGCCAGGCACCGCAGCCCACGGACATCGTCCGTAGACGACAATTCCACCCCCCCTCCCTGGACAGTGCTTTTGGTTGTTCCTTGCCCCTTGGGCCTGGGGTGTCTCGTGCGTTCAGATTTCGCTCAACCTCCGAGGTGTCGCCTTTGCCTCGCTGCTGCCAGGTTTTCATCGCGCCGTTTTCCATCGCTGCCGCGCTGCGCTTCTTGACTCCTGGTCTCTGGGCCCCAGCCCCTGGCAACAAGAGCGCAGAAAGCATCGCAAATGAAGCGACACGTGATCAACGCTTGAGCACGAACGAGGACACGATGGTCCAGTGCCCCAGTGCCGAATTTATGGTTAGGTCAGGCATGTTCTCCTACAGACGGATTTTGGACGACAAATTCAATATAGTCAAAGCAACCATACATAATCAAAAGAGCACGAACAATAGTCACTGTACTGTGCTTGACCTACTCTTGGGTATCCCTCCTGTAGGGGGACACGCCCGACTTACTCAAATGTGCGTCCGCACTGCCTCGCAGTGCCATGCCACGCCTGCTGCGGGCTTGCCCCCGGGCGCCCGGGATGCCCGCACGGGCCCCGCGTGCCAGAGGTGCTCCCAGTGCCCCCGCTTGTTGAGGGGGGTTGGGATCCAGACCACCTCCCGCCCCGACGCTTGGGTGGCTCCCCAAGACGGTGCAGCAGTGGACCCAGGCTTGGGGCGCCGCCAAGGCAGCCACGTGCTGCCCCGAGGCGGCCGGATAGGACCCATAGATCAACTGACTTCGACTGGGGAGCGGCGCGGGCCCACGCCGCGGTCGGAGGCGGCCGAGGGGGCACCGCGGGGGGGCGACTGGGGCACAGCGCGCGAGGGAGGGAAGCCGCGGGCGGGGGGGGGAGGGAGGCCGCGTGCGGCGGAGAGCGCGCTCCGAGGATGCAGCTCGAGCACGGGCCTGTGAGGATGAGGCAGGCGGCCCCCGCCATCGCTCGACGCAGTCCATCTGGAGAGGGGTAGCGATGGGCGCGGCCAACCTCGAGGCTATTCCATGAGTCCACGAGGAGAAGTGATCGCCTCAAAAGGAGAAGTGATGGCAACATCGCCGGCCGCATGCTTAGTTCTCCCTGGAAACCACCGGAGATGGGGTCGGCGCACCTCCATGGGAAGTGTGCGGACATCGACCCCGAATCTCTGAGGGGAGATGGGGAGATGGATGAGGCGAACATCTCTCCGTTCTCGCCACGGAGAAAAAGGTGACGGCTCGTCCATCCCCCTTGAGAGGGACCGTGATTGAACGGACACGTGTCTACTAGTCTCTTAAGAGGAGAATCGCGGCGTGGCCAACCGTACACACTGCTGCCGCAAGGACACAGTGCCCACGACACCCCATAACGCCAGAGCGCAACCGATATCCATCGTGTAGGAACTTTGGGTGATGTGGACATCATTTAGCTATGGGCATGGCGGTGCACTGTGATGTGCCGCGGGCACTGTGTGGCGCTGTGCGCATAGTGCGGCCCGTGGACACCAGGTGCACTGTGGGACACGGTCGGGCACTGTGCCTGGTGCCGGGGCCGTAGTACTCTTAGTCCAGTCTCCGAAGGCCCCTGAGGCTGGAACCAGAAACGAGCATCCCGAGCCCCAAACTCGAAACTTTGCCGTTTCGTTTCGATTTCAGGATTCTGCGGGTTTTGATTCCGTACGCTGTGCCACGGCGGGGTGTTCGAGAACGCCCTGGTGCTCCCGAAGGCTCTCGACGAAGCGCGGCTGTACCCACCAAAGACAGACACACATACATACACACGGACAGGCAGACACACAGACGCACAGACACACAGACACTCAGACACACAGACACTCAGACACACAGAAGACACACAGACACGCAGACACGTAGACACGTAGACGCAGACGCACACACATAAACACATAGGCACACATAGCACACATAAACATAACATGCACATACAACACACAACACACAAATCACACAACACACGCAACACACAAAACGCACACCACGCAACACGCACACACACACGACACACACACACACATACCACACCACACCCCCCACACATACGCACACACAACACATAACACACAGACACGCACACACACGAAACATTCACACACCACAAAACACACACACACCACACAACACACAACACACATACAATACACAGCACACAACACTGATGCGCATACACGCGCACACACAGACAGAACACGCAGGACACAGACACACAACAAACATTACACGTCACACACAACACAACACACACAAACACAAGCACACACAACCACACGCACACACACTCACACACACACCGACACACAGACACACACACACAACTATAAACACTCAAACGTACGTACACACCTAACACACAACACACCCGAACACACACGCACATACACAACCAACGACACACACACACACACACACGCACACACACACACAAACGCACACACTCGGACCCCACCACACACAAACAACCAAACACACACGTTCACAACCACACAATACACGCACAACCACACAACAACACCAGCACACAAGCACACACGCACAACAAAGGGAGGCCTGGGGCGGACTGGGAGGGAGAGTGGGCGGGGTGCCGCCCGGGTGGGGGGGGGGGGCGGCGGGGGCGTGGCGGCGCACGCTGGCGGTGTCGTTGCACTTCCACAGGCCCGTCGCCGGGTCCTGCCCGCTGCACAGGGTCAGGCCTGGAGCCTGGGCGCGCCCCTGTGCCCCTATCTGCCCTCCTCTCTTGCTCCTCTCCTCCTCCTCTCTCCTCCTCTCTCCTCCTCCTCCTCCTCCTCCTCCTCCTCCTCCTCCTCCTCCTCCTCCTCCTCCTCCTCCTCCTCCTGCTCCTACTCCTGCTCCTCCTCTTGCTCCTGCTCCTCCTCCTGCTCCTCCCTCCTCCTCCTCCTCCTCCTCTTCCTCCACCTCCTCCTCCTCCTCCTCCTGCTCCTCCTCGTTCTCCTCCGCCTCCTCCTCCTCCTGCTCCTCCCTCCCTTCCCTCCTCCTGCTCCTGCTCTCCTGCTCCTTCTCCTCTCTCCTCCTCCTCCTCCTCCTCCTCCTCCTCCTCCTCCTCCTCCTCCTCCTCCTCCTCCCCTCCCTCCTGCTCCCCGCCGTTTGCTCATACATTCGCCTCCGGCTCCCGCTGCAGCTCTTGCCCCCCTGCTTGTGTTTTTTGCTTGCCGCGGTCGTTGCGCCGCAGGCGGTGCTGGTATGCTGCTTGATGATGCTGCTGCTGCAGCTGCTGCTGCTTTTCCTCCACTTCCTCCTGCGTCGTCCTGCGTCTTCCTCCTCCTCCTCCTCCTCCTCCTCCTCTCCTCCATCTCTGTTCGTCCAGGCTGCTGGCCGATGCCGACACCCCCAGAAGCGGCCTTAAACCAACCTTCCTCCGCCCTCTGCCACTCACTCCCTACCTCGATATTCCCGTCCCTCAGTCCATCCGCACTTCCTCCTAGTCCGTGCGGGGAAGAGAAGGAAAGAGAGGGAGAGAGAGAAATAAAGAGAGATATGTAGAGAAGGAAGAGAGAGAGAGAAAGAGAGAGAGAGAGAAAGAGAGAAGGAGAAAGGAGGTGAACGGGAGAAAGGACAATCCATATAACTCTACGCAATGTGCCGCGCGACCCAACTTGGAGGAGCACATCCCAAGTCAGTGGCTGAGCAGGGCAGGCATTTCGCTCTGCGTTGCCCTGCTCCTTCCCAACCGTGCCGTGGTGCTGGGCCCTCGCTTTGAAGAGACAGCGCCCCGCGTCTCCCACCTCCACCTCCCCCTCCCCCTCCCTCCCTCCCTCCCTCCCTACCGCCTCCCCTCCCTCCCTCCCTGCCTCCGCCCTCCCCTCCCTGCCTCCTCTCCCTCTTCGCTCCCCGCCCCGCCTCCTCCCCCTCCCCCCCTCCCGACCTCTCTCCGGCCCTGCCCCTGCCCCCCCCGCGCGTCCGCGGGATGAGACCCGCACGCCGGGGCCCGCACGCCAGGGCCCGCGCATGCAAGGGGCCCGCGCGGCGCCGCCGCCTCGTGTCGGCACGTCCCTCACGCGTCTTGTGGCCCCACAGGGAGCCCCATTTTTTTTTTTTTTTTTTTTTTTTTGTTTTTTGTTTTTGGGTTTTTTTTTTTTTTGGGGGGGGGGGGGGGGGGGGCAGGGAGCTCCCTGCCCCACAGGGAGCTCCAACCAGGGCTCACGTGCCAGGGCCCGCACGGCGCCGCCGCCTCACTGCGGCACAGCCCTCACGCGCCTCGTGGCCCCTCTAACCAAGGAGCTCAAGCGAAGGCCCCAGCGGCAGGGCCCGCATGGCGCCGCCGCCTCACTTCGGCACACCCCTCACACGCTTCGTGGTCCCATCGGGAGCTCCACCCAAGGCCCAAATGGGGCCGCCCGCAGGCGTCCCCGCCACCCATTCTGGCACACCCCTCACACGTTTCGTGGCCCCATAGGGAGCTCCACCCAATGCCGAAATGGTGCCGCCGCGTGCGTCCCCGCCACCATGTCGGCACACCCCTCACACGCATCGTGGCCCCACAAGGAGCTCCACCGAGGGCACAGATGCCAGGGTCCACATGGCGCCGCCACCTCATGCCGGTATACCCCTCACACACTTCGTCGCTCCAAGCGCCATAGGGAGCCCGACCAGCGGCGCCAGTGCCAGCGCCTGCATGACGGCAGCTCCAACTTTCGGCATACCCCTCACACGCTACTAGGCCCCATCGGACTTTCCCTTCCTTGCCTTGCGGTATTCGCACCTGCTGCATATGGTTGGGTCCGTCGCCAGGATCATCCCATACCAACGCCCCTTTGGGCTCAGGTGGTCTAGCGATATCTGTCTTTCCTCTTCCACACAACCGTTTTCCTTCTGGAAGGTTTACCTCCCCCCTGAGGCTTTTTTGGGGGGTGGATCGCGATCGGTCAGAGCGCCCAAGATGGCGCAAGATGGCACCAAGAGGGCCTCCGGTACTCCAAGATAGCGTCCAATGCGGCTCGAGAACCGACGGTGGTTCAAGGAGGTAGCTTCCGACATGCCTCCAAAGAGGCCGACGAGGCCACAAGACGGTTCCAAGTGCTCTCCGAGCCCCCTCAAAATCCTCCCAGGAGGCCAACATCATTTTAACACCTACGGAACATCAATGACTTCTGCATTCTCGACTTTTCGCTCACGATGCGCTTTTGAGGCCTCTCAAGATGGCCCCAAGATTGGCCAAGAGAGACCCAAGAAGGGTCCAAGAGCCCCCACCAGCGCCCGAGAGCGCGCCAAGAGCGCCCCAAGAAGGCCCCAAGAGGCGACTTCGAGGGCTCTTGGGGGGTGGGGTGGGGTGCGGTGGGGTGGGGGAGGGCGGAGTCGGGTGCGCGAAATCGGGGGATAGCCTCGTGGCCCCACGAGGCCCTCCAGGGCCCCCAAGAGGGCCCAAGCGAGCCCCAAGAGGGCCCCAAGAGCCCCTCAACGAGCCCGAAGAGGACCCCGAGATCTCCCAAAAGAGTCCCAGAGGGCTCCAAGGAGCGAGTGTGAGGGCTCTGTCCTCGTCCTCTTTTTTCTTCCTCCTCCTCCTCCTCCTCCTCCTCCTCCTCTTTCTCCTCCTTCTCTTCCTCCCCCCATCGTCCTTGCCCTCGACCGTCTTCCTTTTCCTGTTGCTCCTCTTCCTCTTCGTTGTGGTCGTCGTCGTCGTCGTCTTCCTCCTCCTCCTTCCCTCGCCCCCACGCGGGCCCCAGGGATGACCCGAAGAGGCCCTCCAAGGTTATTCCACTGTTTCCAGAAATCTCTGTGTTTATCGTGGTTGCCAGCTTTGTTTCACTATATGTGTCTCTTCGTCCCTTTTCCCGTCAACTCTCATCGGCAGGGTTTTTGAATGGGCTGGTGGGGCTACGCGAAGCGTGAATCATATACATTGTGTTGTATTGCTTGGCGCTGCTTGCCGTTGCATTGCATGGCATTGCCTGGCATTGGCTGGCATCGCCTCACACTGCTTGGGATTGCTTGGCATTACCTGGCATTGCCTGGCATTGCCTGGCATGGGTTGGCATCGAGTGGCTTGCTGTCCGCTGCATGCCAACCCCTTACACGGAACGTGCCCCCCCACAGAGAACTCCAACTGCACCCCTAAAGGGGCGCTGGCATGTCGCCCCTTCTCCCAATCCGGCACACCTCTCACATAGATCGTGTCCCATGGGGTGTAGGGATGGAGAGCATGGGAGGTAGGGCAAGGATACGAGAGGGGAGGGGAGGGGAGGGGACGGGAAGGAAGGGCAATAGGGAGGAGAGGAAAGAGGGAGAGAAAGGGAGAAGAGGATGGAGCAAGGCAGAGGAGTGGGACGAGGGGAATGACGGAGTGGCAGGGGAAGGAATGAATGGGGATGGTGTGGAGCCGAGTGGATGGGGAGGCGCGGGGGAGTGGATGGAAGGAGAGCAGGCGCAGAGAGTGAGAAAGAGAAGGGGGGGCACCGGCGAGAGCGCTGGTATGAAGACGCCGGGCGTGTCTGGCTGCTCCAGGCTCTTCAGTATCAGCTCCTGGTCACGCCCTCCCAGAGGGAGGAAAGCGAGCGAGGGAGCGAGGGAGAGGGGAGAGCAAGGAGGAGGGGAGAGGGGCACCGACCTTCCCTTCCACTCCCCCCATCGCCCCCCGCTGCCCCGCTCTCTCCTCCTCCTCCTCCTCCTCCTCCTCCTCCTCCTCCTCCTCCTCCTCCTCCTCCCTCTTCCTCCTCCTCCTCCTCCTCCTCCTCCCCCCCCCAGTCCCACCTTCCGCGCCCCCGCTTCCCGCTGCCCCTCCCCCCCCCCGCTCCCACTCTGCCACCCCCGCCCCCCCTCCCTCGCCTCCTCCTTCCCCCCCGGCCGCGCAAGAGGGGCTCGGCCTCTGCGCCCGTCTTGTGCTCTGCTATCTCCTTCGCTGGCCTTCTGTTAACGGGCGAAGAACGGTATAAAATAAACTTTTCGCTGTCGGGGGCGCCTGTCCCTGGGCGGCTGGAAAGTTTATACCCTTACGGTGGCACCGTAGGGGTATAAACTTTCCAGGGGTATAAACTTTCCAGCTGCCCAGGGACAGGCGCCCCCGACAGCGAAAAAGTTTATTTTATACCGTTCGTCGCTCGCTGATTCTGGAGCCCCCCCCCAGTCGCCATCGCCGGCCGCCTCCAGGGGCAGGCGAAGGCGTTTTCTCTTCAGAGTTTTGGAGGTCGCTGCTTCGCTTGGGTCGGGCCTGTCCCCCCACAGGCAGATGCCCGACGAAACATCACAAATACGCAACACATCTTCAAACATGATCGAAAAATGCACAAAAAAACGCCCCCAGACTAATCTTTTGACCATTCTTGAATTATCCCCCCCGTATAGGGACAGGCCCGACTCAATACTCCAGATTTCGTAATAAAAGGGAGGGGGTCTCATTTCGGGGGGGGGGTCTCTTCCAGGCTGTCTTGGAGGGCCTGGGGGGGTCTGGGGACGATGTTTTGGACGCTTCTCCCACGAGGGGGGGGTCTGAAATGGCTCGCCTTGGAGGGTCCAGACCCCCTCCCATGTATTATAGGGGGAAAACAAACCTACCTCGCTTTTGACCACCCTCGCTTCCAAGAGATACCAAACGATGCCAAATTGCGGCCTGTACTGGTCAGGCCGCTTGACGAGGAGGCGCGTGGTATGGCTTGGTTTTGCCTGGAAGCGAAAGCGGGGCAGGTAATTCACGCTCTGATCGTCTTGGAGGGTCCAGACCTCCTCCCTTTTATTACGAAGTCTGGAGTACTTCGCCACGAACGACACTTCCGCAACCCTCGCCTGCTCCGGCGAGGGGGCCCTTCCTTGGACGCCGCCGCCCCTCGACTCCTCCTCCTCCCTCCTCCTCCTCCTCCTCCTCCCTCCTCCTCCCTCCTCCTCCCTTCTCTCGGTCCAGAGAAGAGTGCTCCCGGCGACGGCCCCGTCTCGAGCGGGGGAGACCGCCCTCCCTCCCCGTGCCCGCTGCGATCGCGGCAGGCAGTGGCCATGCGACCAAATGAGGCCTGAGATGGCGCCTCGAGAGACGTCTACTCCAGATTTCGTAATAAAAGGGAGGGGGTCTGGACCCTCCAAGACAAGCCATTTCAGACCTCCCCCGTGGGAGAACCCTCCAAAACACCGTCCCCAGACCCCCCCAGGCTCTCCAAGATGACGTCTCGAGAGACGTCTACACATCTGGCGAGCACCACGCCGTGCCGCCGTGCAGCGGTCGCAGGTGCTGACGCTGTTGGTCGTGCACTTCGGTGAGGCCTCAACTGGGAATCGTACCTTCAAGAAGAAACGCCCTGCGCCCGCGAATCTGTCGAGCACTTGTAACACGCACTTGTACGGCGTTCGTGGGGGAATACAAATTTGATGAAAATCAGCCACAATCCATCCGTGTACATGTTGGAAGCCTTTAGGACGCGTGTGCGCGGTACGCGGTAACCTCAATATGAACATCGTCCATGCGCCACCCGTGTACGTCATGCAATTCCCGCTTCAAGACAATGAGCGGCAAGGAAGCCCAACCGCTCACTGTCTATGAGGAATAGGGGTGATGATAATCAGGAGGACGAGAACTGAGAAGGATGAGGAGGAGGAGGACGAGGAGGGGCAGGAGAAGCAGGATTAAAGGAGATGCGGAGGCGCAGTCGGGAGGAATGATAGGAAGAGGAGGAAGAGGGGAAGCAAGAAGCGGGGAAGGACAGAGGAAGGAAAAATAACATCAGCCCACATCTCCTGTCCCTCTCCCTCTCCCTCCTCCTCCCCCCTCTTCTTTCCTTCTCACTCTCCCCTCTCCTTACACAGCTGCACCTTTTGAATACTACTTGCTTCTCTGCCATCAGTACGCGCGGTAGGTGTCCCACCCCCTCGGCGCCTTGGATTTCCCAACAATCCTGTGGTGTTGGGTCCTCGTTTTGAAGAGACAGCGCCCCGCGTTCTCTGTCCTCCTTCCTCCCCCTCCTCCCACCCCATGCGCCCCTCACACGGTCCGTGGTCCCATAGGGAGCTCCACCGAAGACCCCAGTGGCAAAATTCGCATGCACTTCTACCCCCATTTCGGCGCACCCCTCACACGGTTCGTGGCCCCGCTCCACCGAAGACCCAGGTGGCAAAATTCGCATTCAGTTCCGCCTCCATGTCGGCGCACCCCTCACACGGTTCGTGGCCCCATAGCGAGCTCCACCGAAGACCCCAGTGGCAAAGTTCGCATGCAGTTCCATCCCCATTTCGGCGCATCCCTCACACGGTTCGTGGCCCCACAGGGAGCTCCACCGAAGGCCCCAGTGGCAAGTTTCGCATGCAGTTCCACCCCGATTTCGACGATGTTCGAGACCGTCAGAAGGGGCCCAAGAAGCCACCGAGACGCCCCGATGAGCCCCAAAGAGGGGTGACACAAGCATCCAAACGCTGCCCACGAGGCCCAGAAAGCTTTGCCCGTGAGAGTTCGTTCCTATGCTGGGGGCCGGCGGAATGGCGGAAGCCTCTTGGGTAACGCGGCCTGCCACGCAGGCCCTGCCACAGAAGCGCGCTGCGTCGCAATGCGGGGAAGGAAAGGGAGGAGCGCGACGACGAGGGCGCCCACGTTGAGGGAAGACGGGGTGCTCCCGCTGCAGCGTGGGCCTCATTTTCGGATCGGCGCTTTGCTCCCGTTGTTCAGAGTGGCGCTGTCGCCCCAGCGCGGGCCCCTTTTCTGGATCCGACCTTTGCTTCATCGTTGTCGCCCCTCTCATTTCGCCTCCTCCGTCTTCCCCTGGTCCTCCTGCTCGACCTACTCATTCCACTCCAGTTGCTGCTGCTGTTCGTCCTCGCCCTCCTCCTTTCTCATCCTCCTCTTTCTCCTCCTGCTCCTGCTCCTGCTCCACCAACTCCTCCTCCTCCTCCTCCTCCTCCTCCTCCTCCTCCTCATTATGTGCGCAGCTCCCCCGTTCCGATTGCGCATAACATGATGGGGTCCTTTTTGGAGTTCCAGGTCGGCTATGGCATGCGTCCGCGGATAGAGAAACATCGACGCAACGGGAAGGGATGGGGGGGAGGGAGAGGGTGTCAAATGTAGCGCGAGCGCGCCTAGCTTGCCCCCCCCCCCGCCCTCATTCCTCCCCCCCTTCCCGAACTCCCGCCGCGGAAGTCCTCGCCCGGCAGCATGTCCACCGAGGACGTGAAGGTGAGCTCCGCGCGCACCAGGTGGCTCGTCTGCGCCGGGATCATCGGCAGGACCTCGGGCCGGGGCGGGGCTCCAGCGGAACCCCGGGGGGGGGAGAAGCGGGCGGGGAGGAGGTGGCGGGCGGCAACGGAGCAGGGGGAAAGAGCAGCCAGGGGGCAGCCGGGGAAGACGAGTGGGAGGTGGAGGGGGCCCAGATCTCCTGGCGTCGTGGGACTCCTAGCTGGTGGCCTTTGGCAATTCTCGCCCTCCCGGGGGGCTCTGACTGTCGGGTGAGCCTGAATGGGGAGTCTCGGTGGACCTCCGCGGCCCTAGCATACACGCGATCTCGCCCGGATTTCATGCAGATTTCGACCACCCCTCGTAAGCCTTTCGTCTAGATTTCGTCCATCTGTCGACCGTGTCCGGCGAACTCCGGACGTCATCCTCCACACCGCAAGGGCTTTGGGGACCCTCTCTGGGATGACCGTGGGGGTTACTAAGTGGATAGGGGGGTTACAAGTGGATGCCAAGGTGCGTTATATCTGGCCCAACCTGGCTTATAAGTGGGTCACAAAGCCAGATTGGGCCAGATATAACCCACCTTGGCACCCACTTGTAACCCCCCTATCCACTTAGGAACCCCCACGGTCATCCCAGCTGAGGCTCCCATGAAAAAGACAATACAATGACTGAGCCCCACGGTCTGTCAAGAAACGAGGCGAGGCGAGGCGAAGCGCCAGTCAGTCGTCCCGGCGGGGACGGCCCTACGAGAGCCCGGCGGTGGCGCCGGAGCGCCGAGAAAGAACCTTAGTCGAGGGGGAAGGAACCCTGACCTTCCAGGAGGGCCAAGCGACTTAAAAACCTATCCCAGAGCTATTCAACGTCTTGATTTTAGGCTGTTTCGTTTAGTTTTTTAGGTTTTGAGGCCTCCCGTGCTAAAAAATAGCTCTCTGGAAGGTCAGGGAAGGAGGAGGAGGACGGACTCCTCAGACCGTGAAGTGGGAGTTTCGCGCGCAATCCCCACAAGTGACAGAAGCCAGAAATTTCGGCTCCAACGCCGAGCATGCTTTCTTGTCCGTCGCAATGTGTATCCACCTTTTGTGGTCGTCGTCTCCCTCGTGTGTAGTGACTGTGCGTACGAATTGTGTGATTTCGGCATCCCATCTTTTCCGTTGTCCTCCGTGGCGTCGTAGGATTTGGCGTGGGTCGTGGGTGTTCGGGGTCCACTGTAGTGAGAGCCGCGTCCATCTGTCGTAGTCGTGGGTTGCGACGCGCGATGCCCATTCCCACTTCCGTGTGAAGTATACCGTAGGCCAGTCCTCTACTATCAAGAAACGACTCAGGATGAAGAACCAGTCCTCGGGAATACATCCCCAGGCCGAAAGTTTTTTCCTCTTGGACTAAAAATATGAGAACACCAACGGATCCAATTTGATCCCTTTTCGCGTGTGGGCGAGTTTCGTGGATCCTATTTCTGTGTTGCGCGGATCCAATTTCCTGCGTGTGAAAAAACGATGGATCCATTTATTTCCTGGGAATGAATACATAATAATAATTAACATCCGGGACCCAGGGGAAATGGGATCCGCGGAGCACCGCAAGCGAAACATCATGCTATCCACGGAACTGTGGATCTGCAGACCAATGCTATGATTCTGCGGGGGAGGGGGGTCTTCCCAGGATGAAGAGGGGAAGGATGGGGGAAGAGGCAAGCGGAGGTGGGAGGAGAACAGAGGGGATCGGCGCGTCGCTTCCGACATGTGTGAAGGGGCCCCAGGACACACAAATAAATACACACAAATAAACAGATTCCCCATATTTTCCCATATTTTCTGGGTTTCTGTCTTCCCCCCCACTTCCCATATTTTCCCATATTTTCTTGGGAATCGAGGATTAATTGTGTCTGTGTGTTTTTTCCCCTCCTGAAATCTTTCGGCCTGCGGACGTAGGTCCAGACCTCTGGGGAGCCACGGTGCGCACAGAGCCGCGGCGCTCTGGGTGTCCAGGGAGAAGGTGCCGGCGGCCCAGCCCGAGGGGGACGGGGAGGATGACGGGAAGGATCGGCGCCAAGATCGCGCGCTCGCGCGAGGGGCATCATATGCATCAGCTCCATCATGAGTTGATGGGGGGGGAGGAGAGGGAGGAGCCCACAAAGGACGTACGCGCGTGATACGAATATTCGCGCAATGCGAAATCTCGAAAACAGCGTGGATTCATGTACGTGTACGTCCTTCTTTCGCTCCTGAAGAGAGGGAGGAGCCGGGTGAGGAGGAGGAGGCGGAGAGGGAGGAGGGCCACCAGTCGGCCGATGGGTGCAGCCGCGGACGGGAGCACTGGCCATCGTGTGGGCCGAGCTCGCCATACCTAGGCAAGGTGAGGGGCATGGCGTTCTTAGGATGTTTACCGTTATGAACGACGGATGCGTTGTAGCGTTGCCTGGCTCTCGCAATCACCTCTCGGGGGCATCTTTGTTTCGCCCTGGATTTGCGACGGCCCCCGGAGCGCCAAAAACGGCCTCCAAACGCCGAAAATGTCTGGCAAACCTCCGTGCTGACCCTCCGTCCTGAGCCCGAGCATGCTCCCCCGCCCCAGGCCGCTGCTTTGGCACGGACGCTCCGAAGACCCGAGCTGGGCGGCGCGCCCAGCCGGGAAGGCAGGTGGGAGGCTCAGAAGGCCTCTGGCCTCAGGAACTCCCTGAGCCCTCTCTCCGCAAACCCAGGGTCAGCGCCCCTCAAACGGGGACTCCACAAACGGGTACTTTGGCCAGTGACCCAGCGAACCCAACCCTTCCCGATGTGGGCAAAGCTGCAATGCAAGAAAAAGGCCCTAAAGTGGCAACTTTCGGCAACATTTCAAAGTACCCGTTAGTAAGTACCCGTTACGGTGCCGTTGACAGGGGGGCTTCTCAGAAGGCCGGAAGGCCTCCGAGAAGCCCCGCCGCCGTATGAGGAGGCTTGCCCCCTCTCGCCTCCCCCCCCCGCGCGCCGCCGAAGCTGATCTTCGGGACGTCGCTCGGACCTCCGGCGGCCGTTCGGGATGGTCGGGGCACCCCCCGCAGGCTCTCGGCGAGGCGCAGCTGCTGGAACGCGTCCCGACGCTGGAACACCGCCGAACACCGACGAAGTCGTCCGAAAACCTCCTGCTGAGGAGGAGGAGGAGGAGGAGGAGGAGGAGGAGGAGGAGGAGGAGGAGGAGGAGGAGGAGGAGGGAGGAGGAGGAGGAGGAGGAGGAGGGGGAGGGGGGAAGGGGGAGGGGGAGGGGGAGGGGGGAGGAGGAGGAGGAGGAGGAGGAGGATGGGAACCCTCTGAGCCGTCTCCCCCGCGCAGGCGCGCCGCCGAGAGGAGAGGCCTCCGCCTCGGGAACCTTCCCACTGCCGCGCGGGAGGCGCCCCCCGACGAGCGCCCGGCGGGGTCGACGGCGCCGTTCTCCCCGATCTCGACGACCTGCCGCGGCGGCGCTGCCATGGGACGCACAAAGACGTACTAGTACTATATGTTCTCCTTGGAGGCGCGCGTCCGACCCAAACATATAGTATACCCATCTTGTAGTGCATCGTTTCCCGAGCGGTGTGGCCAGAAAGCGCCCGCCACGACGCATATACTATAAGATTTCTCGGTGCGCGCATCGCCCCCGGGGAGCGACGCACATATAGTAGAAGTATGCTGGGGTGACGCCGATGCCAGGTCAGAGGGGGGGAGGGGGAGACGCGCTTCGGATCGTAAGGTTCGACCAGGGGCAAATGCCGATACTGCTGCCCTTGCCCCGTCGCCCCTGTTGGATTCGGCTCGACATGCTGGTCAGAGCGCACCTCTGGAGAGGTATGGGGAGCAGATGGTCAGTTCTTGCACCCCGAATCTCCGACGATATGTATGTTTTCAGTCTTGGCGTTTTTTCCTCGATTCCAGCCTCCGGGACCCGTGCTCGGGCCCGGGGCCATCAAATTGAGCAGTGACCGACCGTCCCGGCATTCCTATAGTCCTACCACGAAATGTTCTTAGAACCTCAAAATGTTCTAATAACAAAAACAACGTCCAGAGAACGTAAACCCGATGTGTTACAACAAGACAGACTCCGCCAGAAATGTTCTAAGAACATGTCGTGGAAACCACACAAGGTTCTTATAAAATTGTTTGGTGGGGCTATAGGCGAGCCAGGACGCTTCGCCACTGCTCGAATCAAAAACGGATCCAGGACGCAAAGCTACCCCCAGGGGTCGGGAGCCCTGGGGCGGGACGTCGAACGTCGGTGTCGGTCGTCAGTCGTCGGTCGTCCGCCGCCACCGGCGCCGCCGCCGCCGCCGCCGTCGTCGTCGTCGTCGTCGTCGTCGTCGTCGTCGTCGTCGTCGTCGGTCGTCGGTCGTCCGTCGTCGGTCGTCGGTTGTCGTGGTCGCCTCCTGGCTGCTGAGCTGCTGGTCCAGGACGCTGAGCTCGCCTGCGGCGCGTCTCTCTATTTTTTTTGTTTTGTCTCTCTCTCTCTCTCTTGCTCGCCTCTCTGTCCCACTCTCCTTCTCACTGTCTCTCTGTCTCTCTCTCTCTCACGCACTTTCGCTCTCTATCTCTCTATGTGTATGTAGGTATATCTATGTATATATGTGTATAGTTATCGTCAGCCAGCGCGAGCCTCTACACACATTGATTATAGCCATCTATGTTGCGCAATCGGTGTTGTGTAATATATGTGATGCAATGTCTGTGGTGTAACTAGTTTGGGACACTCCATGGTGTGCAACACATGTAGAGCAATATGCGTGGTGCAATCTATGTGGTGCAATTAATTTCTGTTCGCAATGAGTTGTCCACTCCACTGCTCGCGCAAACATCCCACCGACCCACCCGCAACTTGGTTTGCAAAATCTCTTAAGACCGTGACGGTGGGTACCACATGGCACTTGGTAACAGCAGCGACGCCGACGACGACAGCGACAACGACGATGACGACGCCGCCGACAACGACTACGACGACACCGACGACGTCTCCAACGACTTCGACGACGCCGACAACGACGACGACGACGACACCGACGACGACGACGACGACGACACCGACGCCGACGACGACGACGATGACAACGACGACGACGATGACGACGCCGACGACGACGATAACGACGACACCGACGACGACGACGACGTCAACGACGCCGACGACGACGACGACGACGGCGGCGACGACGACGCCGACGTCGACGACGACGAAGACGACAACGACGCCGACGCCGACGACGACGACGAAGACGACGACGTCGCCAACGAAGACAACGAGGAAGGAGGGAGGACGACGACGGCGACAACGACGACAACGACGAGGGAGGAGGAGGACGGCGACGACGCGAACGACGAAGAAGGAGGAAGGACGGCGACGCCGACGACGGCAACGACGAGGGAGGAGGGAAGACGACGACGACGACGACGACGACGACGACGACGGCGACGAAATAGGAGGGACGACGACGAGACGCCGACGACGGACGACGACGACGACGAGGGAGGAGGAGGAAGGACGACCACGGCGACAACGACGACGGAAACGACCACGACGCCAAAGAGGACGACGACGACGAACACGAGGAAAGACAGAGGACGACGCAGGCGACGACGACGACGACAACGACGCGGGAGGAGGGAGGACGGCGACGACGACGACGACGCAAGAGCGCGCGCGCACGCTTTTGTTGAACATCCGTGTTGCGAAACCTTGTGTTTTTGTAAGTTGTTTGGACACACGATTTTGAAATCCTTCCGAAACCGATGGGTTTTGAAGGTTTTCGGCATACGCGCGCGACGACGCGCGCGTCTGCACTTCGTCCCCGTTTTTTGCAGGGGGTTCTCGCGACGGCACACGCGCAACGGCGTTCGACAGATTTCGACATGAGCGCGCGCGAAGCCAGTTTGGTAGCCTTTTTGTGAAAATCTTGAAAAACCTATTGTTTCTTAAGATTTCGCAAGAGCTTTCGCGGAAGTTTGTCTAGCAACTGTGTGTTGCGAAACCTTGTTTTTCCCAACCCTCCTTGGTTGGGTATTCGTTTTGAATAGAGCAGTGTGGTCGCGTCCTTCCTCCTCCCGCCTCCCGCCTCTTTCCTGCCTCTTTCTGTCTTGCCTGCGGGGGGCTGCGATTCTGTCGCCAGTTTCGAGGCCTGCTGGGGGGTCCAGCATAGAGGGTAATCGCGGCAGATCCAAATTAGACCTCGCCATTCCTGGGGGGCTGCGATCTGTGAAACTGTCGCCACTTTCGAGGGCTGCTGGGGGGTCCAGCATAGAGGGTAACCGCGGCAGATTCAAATTAGACCTCGCCATCCCTGGGGGGGGGGGGCTGCGATCTGTGAAACTGTCGCCACTTTCGAGGGCTGCTGGGGGGTCCAGCATAGAGGGTAATCGCGGCAAATCCAAATTAGACCTCGCCCTCCCTAGGGGGCTGCGATCTGTGAAACTGTCGCCACTTTCGAGGCCTGCTGGGGGGCCCAGCACAGTGAGGGCCACGCGCGGATTCAAATTAGACCTCGCCATCCCTGGGGGGCTGCGATCTGCGAAACTGCCGCCATTTTCGAGGCCTGCTGGGGGGCCCAGCACAGTGAGGGCCACTGGCAGATTCAAATGAGACCTCGCCGTCCCTGCGGGGCTGCGATCTGTGAACCTGTCGCCACTTTCGAGGCCTGCTGTGATCCCCGTTTTCGAAGTGGCTAGGAGTGCTCAGGAATTGTAAATCATCAGCTTTATCAAGCCCTTTTCCTGTAGCCAGTGTCCTGCGAGTCTCCCGAATTCCGTCTGCAGACATATGTAACCCTCGCTCCGTCATCGCCCCCTTATAAAGTATCCTAAACTATTTGCGCCCCGCTTTTGCGCAGGGGTTGGGTACGTCGCCAGGGTAATTTTGGGAAGCTCGATTGCGAAATCCTTCCCGCACCGAAGGTTTTTGAAGGATTTCGGCATGCGCGCGAGACGACGCGCGCGTGTGCACTTCGTCTCATTTGTTGCAAGGGATTCGCGACAAAAGTGTTATGTTACAACAAAAAATGTCACCGCATAGTGTTTTTTTTCAAGGGAACCTCAGGGGGGGAACCGGCCTAGCTGGGATGGTGTGATTTCATATTTAGGATGGACGAGTGGTCAGAATATATATGAAATCGTATTATCCCAGGGGGAACGGATAAGTCCAGGGGGGGTAGAGCCGAATCTTTTTTAAGAAAGGAGAATTGACTTGCCGAACCTGAAGTTGTCAACTCCACGGCTCGCGCAATCATCCCACCCACCCAACGGCAACTTGGCTTGCAAAACCCATGCAGGAGTGGTTGCGATGAGTGCTGGGTGTTGACTGGTGCATCTCTGCGGCCGCGCTAACCCGCGGATGCTCGCCGGCGCAGCGGCCAGCTAATTTGGCGCGACCGACGCGAACGCGGTGGCGCTAACCGCTCGGCGAATCCCAGCGGGCACTTCAATGCGAGTCGGCGACTTGGGCGGGCGCGGTATCATAGCAACGTCGACGACGGTATACATGATGATGATAGTAATGATGCTGGTGACGTTGCTGACAACGACGACGGGGCAGCCAGTAACGGCGCCGATGTTGGTCACGCCGATGACGATGACCGCGTCTTCGCGTCGGTGATGAAGGTTAAGAGGGAATTCGAATTGCTCGCGCGGCAGACGCGCGAGAGTAGCACGCATGGTATTGTTTCGCACGGATCGTGCCACCCCAGCACGCGCGCAAGGGCGTTCGAACGAATTCGGCATGTCCGCGCGAAGCCCGTTTGGCAGCATTTTATGTACATGTTGAAAAACGTTGGGTTTTCGTAAGAACGCGCGCACGTTTGTTGTTGAAAGGTCGTGTTGCGAAACCCTGCGTTTTTAAATGTATTTTGGACACTCGATTTTAAAATCCTTCCGAAACCGAAGGTGTTTGAAAGATTCCGGCATGCGCGCGCGACGCGCGCGTGTACACTTCGTCCTATCTGCTGCAAGGGATTCTCGCGACGGCACGCGCGCAAAGGCGTTCGAACGATTTCGGCACGCGCGCGCGGAGGCATTTTTGTGGTTGTTGTTGTTGTTGCTGCTGTTGTTGTTGTTGTTATTGCTGTTGTTGTTGTTCGACCCGTATTGCGAAACACAAGGTTTTCTTTTTTTTTTTCGGCAGTGGAATCTGAAATCCTTCCGACACCGAAAGCTTTTTAAAGAATTCCGACATGCGCGCGCGACGACGCGCGCGTGCGCATTCAGTTTTTTGTTTGTCGAGGGATTCTTGGGAACCCATGGTTTGTGATAAACGAGCGCGCGCACATAGCATTTTTCCAAGGAGGATGGCGGCCGGCCCCCCTGGGATGGTGTGGTGTAACTTCATGTGTAGGATGGACGATGGGGCAAAATCATACGTAAATTGCCATACGAAAGAAATGAATATTTAACCCCGGGGGGGTGAGGGTGGTAGAACCGATTTCCTTAAAAAAAATTTGGTCTTTACCCATGAATTGACACATCCCCTGCTCTTGCAAACATCCCACCCACCCACCCGCAACTTGGTTTGCAAAACCCAAGCGGTGGCGATTGCGATGCATGCTTGGCGTTGGCTGGTGCATCTCTGCGGCCGCGCCAACCCTAGCACGCGCGCGCAGCGGCCAGCTAGTTTGGCGCCACCGACGCGGCCGCGGTGGCGCTGACCGCTGGGCGCATCCCAACTGGCACTTCAGTGCGAATCGGCGACTTGGGCGGGCACGATATCATGGCAACGTCGTCGACGGTAGACACGATGATGATAGTGGCGATGCTGGTGACGATGTTCGCACCGACGAGGGCGCGGCAACTGCGGGCGCCGATGCTGATCACGCCAGCGACGATGACGGCGCCCTCGCATCGGTGATGAAGGATTTGGAAAGAGTTCGACGTGCACGCGCGGCCGACGCACGAGAGTGGCCCGCATGGTATAATTTGACACAGATCGTGCCCCCCCGACACGCGCGCAAGGGCGTGCGAATGATGTCGGCATGCGGCGCCAGAGGCCCGTTTGGCAGAATCCCATGAAGCTGTTGAAAAAAAATGGTTTTCTTAAGAAGTCGCAAGAGCGGGCGCGCAAGCTTTTTTTGAAAACTGATGTTGCGAAACCTTGTGTGTTCGATTGGTTGTTTCGACATCCGGTTTGGAAAAACGTTACGGCACCGAAGGTTTTTTCTTTTGAACAGGTTTCGGCATTCGCGCGCGACGACGCAGCGTGTGCACTTTGTCTCATTTCTCGCGACGGCACGAGCGCAAGGTCGTTCGAACGATTTCGACATGCGCGCGCGAAGCCCGCTTGGTAGCATGTTCTCTAAATGTTGAAAAATCAATGGTCTTTCTGAAGAATTCGCAAGAACGCGCGCGCACGCTTTGTTTGAAAATCCGTGCTGCGAAACCGTATGTTTTTATATGTGTTTTTGGACACTCGATTTTGAAATCCTTCCGACACCGAGTGTTTTTGAAAGATTCCGGCATGCGCGCACGACAACGCGCGAGTGTGCACGTCGTTTCATTTGTTGCAGGGGATTCATGAAAAAATCTGATTGTTGATAAGCGCGCATAGCATTTTGTGCAGAGGATGACGAGGGGGGCTCGAACCCGGCCGGGCTGGGATGGTGCGAGCTCATATTTAGGATGGGCGATGGGGCAGAATCAAATGTACATCGAAACACAAAAAAAGGTGTATCGATAAAGTCGTGGGGGGGTGGGGGCGGTAGATCTTGACTCTGTTTAAGAAAGGGGAATATATGTGGTGCGCAATATATGTTGCGCAGTGCATGTGGGACAATTCATTTGCAGCAACCTACGTGGAGCGATCTATGTGGTGCACTCTATGTGGTGCAACCTATGCTGACGCAGGGGGGGCGGGCGAAAGGAAGATTGTGTGAAGGGTTCGGGGGACGCGGAAGGAACGGGACGAGGAGAGAAAGGTGACGGATGGGAAGAAGGGGAGGGGGAGGGCAAGCTAGGTGCGCTCGCGTCATATCTGACGTCCTACCCCTCCCTCCCATCCCTTACCGTGGCGTAAATCTCCCCTCTATTCTCACAATCGGATGTCGCGGCGTAGCGTAGCATTATATGGCATAGCATGGTGTTGGATATTAACGCGTAGCACGACGTAGCATGGCGTGGCGACGCCCCAAAATGGGGGGGGCTTCCGCGGTCAGCACAATCAAAGAATCGACACCGAATGTGGAATCACTTCCGATGATTTCTTCGGGAGGCCATTTTTTAGATTTTGGGGCCTATTTGGAAAGAGGCATGGCATCGGAAATAATGACGCCAACGCTGCAGCGGGACCACGATTCGGAACGAACGGTCGCCCGAAAATAAGGCCAGCGCTGCAGCGGAAACACGATCCGGAACAAGCGGTAGCCCGAACATGAGGCCAGCGCTTCAGCAAGACCAGCATTTAGAACAAAAGCCCAAGCGCGGAAGCGCGGAAATGAGGACGCGCAGCCTGACATAGCATGGCGTGGCGACGCCCCAAAGTGGGGGGGCATCTGCGGCCCAAAAAATCAACGAATCAGCACCGAATGGTAATCACTTCCGATGTTTTTTTTTCCCCCGGGGAAGGAACAGAAAAACATGTCGTGGCATGACGCTGGAACTAATGACGCCAACGTTGCAGCGGGAGAACGATTCGGAACGAGCGCAATCGCGGAAGTGAGGTCAGCGCTGCAGCGGGAGCACGATTCGGAACAAGCGGTCGCCCAAAAATGAGGCCAGCGCTTCAGCAAGAGCAGCATTTAGAACGAAAGCTCAAGCGCGGAAGCGCGGAAATGAGGACGCGTATCCTGACATAGTATGGCGTGGAAACGCCCCAGCGTGTGTGTGTGTGGGTGTGAAAAGACTTCCGCGGTCCAACAAATCAACGAATCGGCACCGAATGTGTAGTCAAATCACTTCCGATGGTTCTTTCCTGCGGCCGTTTTCTAAATCGTGGGGCTTATTTGGAAGGACCGAAAGACATGCCGTGGCATGGCGCTGGAAGCAATGGCGCCAGCGCTGCAGCGGGATCACGATTCGGAAGGAGCGGAAGCGCGGGAATGAGGCCAGTACTGCAGCGGGAGCACGTTTCTGACCGAGCGGCAGTAGCCCGAAAAGCAGGCCAGCGCTTAAGCGAGAGCAGCATTTCGAAAACAACAACCAAGCAAAAACCCAACTCCCGGAAATCCTGTGCGTAAGAAAAACCAGTACGCGGAGGGGGGCCGAACAATCCCCAATTGTAAATCTGGGATTCTGGGAGCCAACATAAGGCCATTCAGCCTCGCACAAACAACCGGTGACACGTGTCTCCCCCGAAACCTTCTGAGAAAAAACGATTGCAAATTTGGGACTCTGAGGCCAAGATAAGGCCATTTAGCCTCACTAAGAACAACGGGCGACGCGTGTCACCCCAGAAACGGTGAGAGACAAATCAATGGTAAACTTGGGAATCTGGAGCCAATGTAAGGCCAGTCAGCCTCACAAAAGCATCCGGTGACACGTGTCTCCCCCGATACCGCGCGAGAAGAAACAATTGTAAATCTGGGGTTCTGGGAGCCAGCGTAAAGCCATTGAGCGTCACACCGCGCGCGAGAGCTGGACGCCGCCGCGCGCAAGCGCGCACAGTCTCACGCGCACGTGCGCACAGAGTAAGATGAAAACTACCTACTCGTCGATCGAAGTAAACTGCACATCTGCACGCGTACAGTTCATGCGCATATACCAATGCATGCGCGTGCGTGCGTGTGTATACACATATGTTCTAATGCTATATATATATGTATACAAATATGTATATCAACATGCATTTGTGCATTTATCAATCGCATCGTTCGGTCTCCATGGAACGTTTTTCAGAGTATTTTCCAGAGGGGACAATTAAACACATAAGTTTTCGGCGGCGAATTAATGGCACTCGGGATCCAGGGGGGGAGGGGGGGTCCTCATTTTTCAAACAGGTTCTGGACATTATAGATCTCACAAGCGGTCTCACCATTGTTTTCTCAAAAAAATCGACCTATCGATATCACAACGGATCCCACTATCGATTTCCCAAACGATCTCACTATCGATCTCGCCGTCCTGCTCTGGAACACTGACTCGCGCCGTCCTGCTCCAGGACACGGAACACCGACGGAGCACCGACGGGACACCGACGGGACACCGACGCGCCACCGACGGGACACCCAGGGCCACCGCGCGCCGGGGAAGGGTGGGGCGGATAACCGGGTCCACAGCACCTAGCTACGGCGGCATCATTCGTCTCGCGCGCCGACTCAGCTTCGCATCGACCGCACGCACGACACGAAGACGAAACCAACATCGATTTCCCTGCGATCTCACCCCCAAGCCTCCGACAAAAAAACTCTCGGAGTTCCGCGCGGATTTCTCGGATCGGCGCTGTACTCCCTGGCGCGCGGAGCACGCCAGGGGCAGCGCCAGAGGCGCCGCCAGGGGTGCCCAGCGCCGATCCAAGAAATCCGCGAGGAGCTCCGCAAGCTGAAGCTTATACCGTTCTTTCTTCTGCGAACGTCCTCCTGCGCCTCCTCCCTCCCTCTCGTAGCATGGAGATAACGGATCCTGAAGAAAACGGGTCCTGGGTGCTGGAGTCTTGCCCAGGGATGAGATCTCCATCCTGAGTCGTTTTCCGACAGTCCTGTGGCGCGCGGAGGGCCCCGAGCGCCTGACAACGGCGAAAAACCTCAGGGCCCGTCTCCCTCAGGACCTGCTTCCTCGATGGCGACCCCGCCTCCCGGCCGCGGCCGACCTGGGAGCCGGTACACGTTGTACACGTTCAGGCGCCGGGCGACCTCCTCTCGGCGGCGAGCGAGGGAGGAAATGAGAAATAGAAGGCCTTCTCAGAAGGCGGCGGGGCTTCTGGGAAGGCCTTCGGCCTTGTTAGACATTTTTTTGCGTCTGCGGGGGAAACCAGCTTTGAGAAGGCCTGGGGACTTCCGAGCCTTGTGAGGAGCCCCGCCCTTGGCTGCCTCGGCACGCAACACGCAACCCGTAACGTGTTGACACGGAGCTCAACGCGTAGACTGAATACGAAGGTCTGGCGCGATACGTTCGTCCAAACGTGGGCCAACACGGTGAGCCAACACGGAGGTCCGCGCGGATTTCCCGGACCGGCGCTGGACCCCCCTCCCTGGCGGAGCGCGCCGGGGGCAGCGCCGGAGGCGCCGCCAGGGGGCCCCAGCGCCGATCCGAGAAACCCGCGCGGGCCTCCGAGTCATCATGTTTGTGTCGTTGTTCGTCCCCCGCTTGAGGCCCGGCCCGCCCCCTCTCGCTCCCCCCCGGTCGGGTGTTGCTAGAAGTGCCCCTGGCCCAAGGAGGCCGCCAGGGCCACCGCGAGAATCCTGGGGGTACCTTTTTGGACGCCCGAAATGGGTACAATGCCCAACAACAAATGTTGACCCAAACCAACGGCGGCCGCTGTTGGGCGGGCGGCCTTCTGTCTCGAATGGACACAGGCCGCGACGGCGCCGACAGCGAGTCCTGCTCAAAATGAACAGGAACTGCTGCTGGGCATTGTGCCCATTCTTTCCGTGCCCATTTCGGGCGTGCAGAACCTTGGGCCCGGGGTGCTCCTGGCCTTTGTGGGCCCCGGAAACGGCAGGGCCGTTTTTTCACCGTTTCCAGCAAAATGCCCCTTGAAAATGGAAACGGCAAAAAAACGGCGACGGCAAAAAAACGGCTCCGGGATTGGAACCGGACCTGGAACCGGTCAAAAAACGGCGACGGAACCGGCAAAAAAACGGCGTCGGAACCGGCGAAAAACGGCAAAACGGAACCGGTAAAAAAATTGCCCTGTCGTTTCCAGGGCCCGCTAAGGCCCAGGGTACTCCTGTCAACCCCCGACCCCAGGGCTCGCCGCCGATCCTGGCCGCCGGCGTCGTACAGCCGCACGCTGACGGTCACGGGGCCGCCCGCCTGGCCGAGGACCACGTTGTCGACCTCGGCGGCCGTCGGGGCGCTCGCGCGCCGCCTTGCTGCGCTGGCGCCCGCCTGGCGCCTGCCAGTGGCAGGGGTCCACCCCCCAAAAACAATGCTTCTCGTGGTCGTTTCGTTTCCGCCGTCCCTGGCTTTTGTCTTCCGTCCGCCCCTGCTGCAAGACGCCTGCTGCAAAAGGGCAGCAAACATCGGCATCGAAACGACATCGGCCCACGAAATCGCCAGCACATCGTTTAGTTCGACCGGAGGAGGAGGAGGAGGAGGAGGAGGAGGAGGAGGAGGAGGAGGAGGAGGAGGAGGAGGAGGAGGAAATGGAGGAGGAGGAAATGGAGGAGGAGCTGTCCTGGGCCTCCTGGGCCTCGGCCGACGGCTGGCGTTTCTGAGATATCGGGGCTCCCGAGGGCTTTCGCTCTGGCCCCACGGCAGACAGAAAACAGCCCGCTGCGGGGGATCCGTAGCAATTGGTCGGGAAGGAGCGGGTCGAACCACGAAGTGTGAGGGCGCTGAACGCAGATTGGGTTTTTTCCGCCCGCCCACTGACGAGGGAGAACAGGGCAAAACCACGCGATGACAGACGTGAAATGGAAAGGCGCCTGAAGCAGACTGGAACCTGGGGATCCTGAGATGCCCACTTGCAGCGACGGATCCACATGGCAAGCAAGGCTTCGGGCGGCACGCAGATATCCCCCCCAGCCAGTCCCAGCTGGCCGCCACAGGCCTCCCGAGGAGTCCGGGCTGGTCTCAACACGCCCCCCGAGTACTCCAGGGCGGTCCCAACTGAAGGGGCCCCAGGGCACACAAACAAATACACACAGATCAAACAAATCCCCATATGTTACTATATTTTGGGGGGTCTTGCCTCCCCCCCCATTCCCACATTTCCCCATATCTTCTTGGGGATCGACGATGAATTGTGTCTGTGTGCTGTTTCCCCTGCTGACCAGCACCCTGCTGGGGCGCTCTCGCCGCCCCCGGGTTGGGGCGTCGAGACCTCCCCTGGGCTGCTCGGGGAGCCCGTCGAGGCCTGCCAGGGGGCCACGGAGAACTCGTCGAAGAGGGACACACTCGGCGGTGGACAAACCTCCCTTTATCGGGTCGGGCGAAAGGGGGGGATAGCAAAGGGGGGGTTTGAGAATCAGCTCATGTAGCTGATTTTCCCGGCGCCTCCCGGCCATGTATCGAGGAATGGGCCCCTCGGTGAGGCCGAAACCAGCTGCATGCAGCAAATTTCGTAACCCCCCCTTTCCCAATCCCCCCCTTTCGCCCGACCCGTAGCGGCCTGGGGCCGAAACCGGCGGACCTGGACCCGCAAACATGACGGCCGCGACGCCCTCTCGCGAACCGAAACCGGCCAATCCCTTAATCGACGTGTCAGGGTAGGAGGTCTGTCCACCCACGACACACGACGAGGATGCCACGGCCCGTGGAGGACCACGACGACACGTTGCGAGCGGGGCGCGGCCAGCGAAAGCGGCCAAGGATGGACCGAAGGGCAACCTTGGGAAGTCGAGCCTTGCTACCCGTGTTGAGTGTACTCGGGGGGCTCGTGGAGGCCAGCCGGGACCTGCATTGTGGACCCCTGTGTGATTCGTGAGCGAGGGCGACGACGACGACGACGACGACGACGACGACGACGACGAGAGGAGTAGGAGGAGGAGGAGGAGAGGAGGAGGAGGAGAGAGGAGGAGGAGGAGGAGGAGGAAGGAGGAGGAGGAGAGAGGAGGAGGAGGAGGAGGAGGAGGGAGGAGGAGGAGGAGGAGGAGGGAGGAGGAGGGAGGAGGGAGGGAAAGCTCGCGGAGGTGGCCCACGAATGGTCTTCGACGGCTCGCCTCTCATCTCTCTTTCGGGCTCTCGCGATTGCAGAGATCAGTCGTGCCACATCAGGAAGTCATCAGCGTAGCATCAGCAAGGGCGCCAAACTTTGCGCTTCGCGCTGCGCGAAGCGCGCATCACCTCGCGCTCTCGCGCCGCCTCCCAGGGGATAAAAAGAAAATGAAGAGGAACCGGAGCCGAATCGCGAAGCGTGAACAACTTCGCGCCCTCGAGGGTGCTCTTGCATTCGTTATCCAGGCCCGAAGGTAGTGTGAGGCAGATGCGCCACTCCCCCTGGGTTATCCTTAGGTCGGGCGTGTCCTCCTACAGGCGGAGCTTGGGCGAAAAAATTAAAAGAGTCAAACAATGACCAAGAATAGTCAGAAATTGATGAAAGATTATCCCGTGACTATTTTGGCTACTTTTGAATTTTCCACCTGTAGAGGGACGTGCCATGTATCCCCTCAGCTCGGCATGGTTCAACAAAACAGAAAACGACGATTGGACAGCTTCCAACCGGAATGCCTCAGGAAAATATTGAACATTCCCCATTCCTTCATTTCTAGAATACCAAACAAAACCTTTCTGGAGAATAGCCAACAGCTACCTTCCACATCGCAACGATTGCATCAACAACTTCAGCTACTTGGAAATATTGGCTGGAGCGCTATAACACTCAGGCGCTACGTGCGGCGACGCTTCAACCTGATCGTCTCATGCCGGTTACGCTGACTTGCAAACGTGCGCGGGGGAGACCAAGAAGAGTATGGGCAGCAGACTTGTTATCAATTGTTTCTTCTTGTTTCCCTTGCTCGGAAGCTTTAATGGACACGCTCCGAGACAAGAACAAATGGTACGATGTCAGCATCAAACTTTCCAGGCCAACTGGATGCGGAGAAGAAATACTTATGATATGTATTGCATGGTTTGTGCGTTTTGGCGGATAGAACACATTTATCATCATTTTCCTCCTTCCCCCTCGCCCTCACGGCGCGCATTTGGCGCGTCCGGCCACTTGGGCACGCCTTTGGCGTGTCAGCGTCGTCCTCCCCTTCCCCCTGCTTGCGCGCTCCCGGCGGCGCGCATCTGGCGCATCCGGGCCCTCTGGACACGCGTTTGGCGCATGATTGTCTGCTGCTGCACGGCTTTGGCGAGTCGCCCTTCTTTTCTCCGCCCACGCGCATTCGGCGTTTGGCGGCTTCGTTCGAGAGGGACGTGCCCGATTTAAGTTGAGCAGGGACCGACCGTCTCGACCTTTCTATAGGCCTACCACGACATGTTCTTAGAACCCAAACATGTTCTAATAACAAGAACAATGTTCTTATAACATAGACCCGATGTGATGAATCAAGACAGACGCCGCCAGAAATGTTCTAAGAACATGTCGTGGAAACCGCAACAGGTTCTCAGAACAGTCTTCGGTAGGCCTATAGGCGAGCCAGGACGCTTCGCCACCGCTTGACGACTTAAGATTAAGTCGGGCCTGTCCCCCTACAGGGGGAGTTTGGACGAACAATAAGAAAGAGTCCAAAGATATTCAAAAGATGCCCCAAACATGCTCGAAACATAGTCCCCTGACTATTTTTTGACTATTTCTGAATATTCCCCCTGTAGAAGGACAGGCCCGACTTAAGCTTCAGGTTATCCGGCGCCCGCCGCGGCTGCCGACGCCTCGCCTGCGTGGGCAGAGCGTGCGCCCTGCTCGCCTCGACGGTTTGACCCTGGATTTCTTCGGTTCCGATGGCTCTGCTGTGGTAGGCGTGGCGCTCCCACACCAGGCATCGATGGGCGCCCTGGGGCCTCAGGGTTGGGCTTCCCGTGGAAGGCTTCTTGTGGACTGGAGGAGGAGGAGGAGGAGGAGGAGGAGGAGGAGGAGGAGGAGGAGGAGGAGGAGGAGGAGGAGGAGGAGAGGCGGAGGAGGAGAGAGGAGGAGGAGGAGGAGGGAGGGACAGCTCGCGGAGGAGGAGGGAGGGCAACGACGACGACGACGACGAGATCCGTGCGAGTGTTCCTGGTCGAGTGCCCCGGGGCCCCGCGGGCTGACGGAGCACGAGGGCGCGGGAGGCCTGGGCCGGAGTCGTCGCGAGCGCGAGCGCGAGCCTGCGCTCGGGGCCCTACCAGGGGCCAGCGCGCCGATGCTTAGCAGTACCAGCTTCCCCGCCGATGGGGGCTCCACCACTCGAGGCACCAGCCGCGGAGCAGAGCGAGGACGAGGAGCAGAAACACCTGCCCCCTCGCCTCTCCAGGGGAGGCCCAAGACGAAGCCCGGACACGAGGATAGAATCGGGTGGGGATAGATCGAGGATCTCTGAGGTCCCGCGGCTCTGGAGGACGCCTCGGCCGCCGCGGCCTTCTCAGAGCGCACGCTCTGGAAGGGATTGTATCCTCGTCCTGGCCCCGCCCGAGGGCCGTCCCCCTGCCGCTGGTGCAGGAAGGCGAGGGCGAGACGCGAACTGCTCGAGCAGCTGCAGGCAGCCGGCGAAGCGCCAAGGGGGAAAGCTTGGGAGCTTGTGGTTCGAGTTAGGTCGGGCATGTCTTCCTACAGGCGGTGTTTGGAGGGGAAACAAAAAAAGGGTCAGACGTACCCCAAATTCATCCAGACATCATCAAACACCGTCCCCAGACTATGTGCTTGAGATGCTAGTTTTGAATATTCCTCCTGTAGAGGGACATGCCCGACTTAAGGTTCGAGGTGTTCGGGCGTCTTTGAAGGGGCCCCAGGACACACAAATAAATACCCCCAAATAAAAATATTCCCAATACTTTCAAATATTTTCAGGGTTTCTGTCTTCCACCCCACTTCCCATAGTTTCCAATATTTTCTGGGGAATCGAGGGTTAATTATGTCTGGGTGTGTTTTCCTCTCCTGATTCTCGGTTCTCGCTTTTTCTCTTCCCGCCTCGTGGGGCTTTCGGGTAGCTGCGCCTCGCCGAGAGCGTGCGGGTGGGGCCCGGATCGTCCCGAACGGCCGCCGGAGACTCGAGCCGTGGCCCGAAGACCCAACTCGGCGTCGCGCCAAGGACGGAAGCGAGAGGGGAGAGGCCGTCTCAGAAGGCGGCGGGGCTTCTCAGAAGTCCTCCAGTCTTCTGAAAGGCCGTCTGCGGCTTCGGAGAAGGGCAAGGAAGCGTGTGAGCCGCCTCAGAAGGCCCGCCCGCGCCGCCCAGACAGCCCGGGGTTCACCGAGGGCAGGCGGATACTGAGGACGTGTAGGGCCGTTCACGAGTCCCCCGGGACGCTCTGATAAGGGTCTGGAGACAGCTTTTCGTAAGATGCACATGCCCTCAATTGCCATCGCGCGCCTCAAGTGCGAGCCTCCTGTCGCCGTGACCATCACAGTCTCCATTGCGAGCACAGGCGCAATTACCCCCTCACCCTCTCTCTGTCTCCTGCTCCTCCTTCTCGTCGTCGTCTGTGTGCTATGTATGCTCCTCCGCTCTCTCTCTCTCTCTCTCTCTCCCTCCCTTTCTCTCTCTCTCTCTCTCCCTCTACCTCGTAGTGGATGAGCCCACGCGGCCCCAGTCCTCAGGCCGCCCGGAAGGTGGGGGCAGGGGAAGGGGGGGGATCCGCCGACCCGCCTGCACGGACGTGGTCACGAACTCCTCGAAGTCCCCGCCCACGAGGAACAGCGTGGACCCGGACGTGGACGCGTCGTCCACCACGATGGGGGGGTTCGTCGCGGCGCCTGGCCATCGGTCGAGAGACTCGCGACTTTGACACCGTCTTCCTTACACAATCTTGCACACGAGTAGCGCGCTCCTCCTCCCCATGACCATCGTCATCACCATCACCATCACCATCACAATCATCCTCATCGTCATCGCCATCGTCATCGTACGCGTCGTCATCATCATCACCATCAACATCATCATCATAGCTCTCACCATCAACCATCGACATAGTCATCACCACCATCACCAACATCACAGGATCACCAACATCATCATCGTCGTCATCAGCATCATCGCCATCATCATCGCCATCGCCATCACTACCATCCTCATCACCAGCATCATCAACATCATCACACTCATCATCAGCATCACCAACATCGCAACGACCATCATTAACACCACCATCAACATCCACATCGTCATCATATTCATCGTCATCATCATCATCATCGTCATCGTCACCGCCACAACCGTCATCATTAGCATGATCATAGTCATTACCATCAACATCATCGTCATCGGCATATTCATCATCACCATCTTCATCATCATCACCATCATCATCACGATCATGATCATGATCACGATCATCATCAGCATCACCATCACCACCACCAATATCAGCATCGCCATCATCATCATCATCATCATCATCATCATCATCATCATCATCATCATCATCATCACCATCACCATCATCATCACCACCATCATCATTATGATCACGCTCATCACCAGCATCATCAGCATCACCATCATCATCGTCATCGTCATCGTCGCCATCATCATCACCACTACCACCACAATCATCATCATCATCATCGTCATCATCAGCATCATCATCCACATCCTCATCCTCATCCTCATTTTCATCCTCATCATCCTTATCATCCTCATCCTCATCCTCATCCACATGCTCATCCTCATCCTCATCCTCATCCTCATCCTCATCCTCACTCTCACCCGCACCCTCATCATTACCATCACCGTCACCACCATCATCATCCCTGCCCTTCGCTCCTCCTCCTGCTGCTCCTCCTCTCTCCTCCTCCCTCCTCACTCTCTCCCTGATCTTACCCTGCCGCACGCGCTCTTCGCCGCGCCGCGAGGCAGCCCCCACTCCCCATGCAGGAGCCGGCTGCGGCGGACTCGGCGCCCAGCTTGGAGGAACCAAACAATGGCATAACCTTTAGCTTTCGACGGTCCGCGCTCCGCCCGTGGGGGCCCAGCGCCGATCCAAGAAGTCCGCCCGGAGCTCCAAAAGTGAATGGTTATGCCGTTCTTTTCTTCCTCGGATGCTCGAGTAGGAGATCGACAGCAGAATTCATTCACCCCAAACTTGAAATTCGCGTCCAATCTACGATAGCCCCCAAGATCGCTCCAAGACGGCCCAAGAGGCCTCCAAGGGGACCCCAAAACAGCCTGAGAGGACCCCAAGACAGCTCCGAACGCCTCCAAGACGGTCCAAGGGGCCCCCTAGACGGCCCCGAGAGCGTGCCCTGACGGGGGACCAGAGCGGACATTTCGAGCCCTCGGCCCCGAGAGGCCCCCAGGAGGCCCCAAGAGGCCCCAAGAGGCCCACAAGAGGTCCCCAGGAAGCCCGAAGAGGCCCCCAAGAGGCTCCCAAGAGGCCCCCAAGAGGCTTCCAAGTCCAAAGATACCTCAAGAAGCATCCCTGAGGACTCTGGCCCACGTCAGCGTCGTCGTCGTCGTCGTCGTCGTCGTTGTCGTCGCCGCTGCCGTTGCCGTCGTCGTCGTCGTCGTCGTCGTTGTCGTCGTCGTCGTCGTCGTCGTCGTCTCCCTTCAGGGTCGGCGGCACCGACCGTAAGGCCTTCGCAATTGAAATGCTCGTCCAATCTACTACATCGAATGCTCCGTAGATCCTCGGAACACTTTACGTATAGGTCGAAGACCCGACGAGAAAAGGAGGGAGCTATGGCGCGTGTTGTCGGATGGGGGCCCCGCTCGAACGGGAGCCTTCCCCGCGGTCCGACAATCCGCACCCAGGGTGGAAAAGTGCATGGGAGAGGAGGAGAGGGAGGGTAGGAGGAGGAGGAGGAAGAGGAGTAGGAGGAGGAGGAGGAGAGGAGGAAAAGAAGGGGGAGGAGGAGGAGGAGGAGAAGGAGGAGACGGACGAGGAGGAGGAGGAATGGGGGAGGAGGAGGAGGAGGGGAGGAGGAGGAGGAGGAGGAGGGAGGAGGAGGAGGAGGAGGAGGAGGAGGAGGAGGAGGAGGAAGAGGAGGAGGAGGGGGCATGGGTTTGGATATGGGTATGGGCATGAGTATGGGCGTGTGTGCGTTGCTCCTTCGTCCTCGACGTGCAGGAGGCCGGCCGTGGCGCGCGGCCGCGGCGGCGACGGCCCGCAGCGGGCGGGGGCTCGGCCCTCGGCGAGCGCGCCCGCCGAGCCGGCGGCGCTCAGCGCCCCGCGGCAGCGCTCGGCCGCGGCGGGCCTGGGCGCGGCGGCGCTCGGGCGCGGCAGCGGCGGCGGGGCTGTGCAGGGGGCCCAGGGCTCACACTGGGGGCAACGATAGGGGGAAGGGGGATAGGCATAGGCTCAGGTCGGGCCTGTCCCCCTAAAGCGGGATCTTAAGCGAAAAAAAGAAAATACGCAAAACATGCCCCCCAAAATGCCCAAAAAATAATCCAAAAATCGTCCCCATATTATTTTTTGATCATTTTTGAATATTCCCGAGGGACGTGCCCGACTTAATTAAGCCCACGGCTTACATCGGGGGCAACGATACGGGGGGATAGGCAGATGGGGGGATGCATCGCCCCCCAATCGCCCATGGGTCGCCGATAGGGGCCCGATAGCCCTGGCCTGCCCAGGAAGGTGCGGGTTCACTATCAGGGATATATCGCCGATCTATCGGCGATGCATCGCCGATTCCAGGTCGATGCATTCTCCCGTATTCCAGTCCCCCCTATTGTTGCCCCTCATTGCAGTCAACTTGTTCAAAAGGATGCGCGGTAAGATGCAAGGGCCTTGGAGGCCCATGTTAACGTTTTTCGATCCAGCGAGAGTTGCTATAAGGATGGGCGGGAGGGGCAAGGATGCAAGGGTACCCTTGGGAAGGTTGCCCAGCCTTCCTGTGCGGGATGACTGCAGTGGGCTCTGGAAACGACAAGACCGTTTTTGTCACCGCTTCCGCTTTGCCTTTTTTGTGGCCGGTGCCGTCGCCCCGTGTTCTGCAGGTTCTGTCGCCGTTTTTCCTCGGTTCCGGCTCCAATCCCGGAGCCGTTTTTTTGCTGTTGCTGGTCGCCGTTTTCTTTTACCGCTTCCATTTGCAAGAGACACTTTTCGACAACGGTGGAAAAAAAAACGGCCATGGTGTTTCCGGGCCCCACTAAGGCCCATGGCACACACACACATATATATATATATACGAGACTGCATTGGCGCTTCGCGCCATGCACCTTGGTCCTTCAACCCTTGCGCGCGTTGGCGTCTAGCGCGGCCCTCCACGGTCTTTGAACCGCGGCCGGTTCGCGCCCAGTTCCCGGACCTGCACCTTACTTGCTCGCGCCCTCGCTCTGCTGGTCCGCGCGCCACTGGGACTCCATGAGAATGTCCCAGCGGACCGATCAGCGGCGATGAGAGCGGCCGTGGAGGCTCCGGAAAGACAAAACGTCGGACAGAAGGGGCGGGAAAGAAGTGGAGGACGATTTAGGGAGGCGCGGCGAAGGGAGGAATATCATGAGGTAAGGTAAGGTAAGGCACGCATTGGGGCGGCGTGCTGTCTCGGCGTGCTGTCTCGACTTGGCGGATGCATGTGTGCGAACACGTGTGGAAAACAATGTTTCCTTAATGACTTGGAAGGGCCCTCGTGAAACCTCCATGGAACGATTATTCTGGGATGCGATAGGGCATAGGGCAGCAAGCATGCAGGCAACGTACCGGATTCTGGAAATGCTAAGGACATCTACCGAATTCCGGGGAAATGTGCCGAATCTCGGGTTCGCAACCGATTTCCCGGGAATTTGGTTGCGAACCCGGGATTTCAAGCATTTTGGTGTTTTGCGTGGGATGCCACTGTCTGGCAAACAACGGAGCAGCGCAGCGAAGCCGTTCCGGAGGTGGCGGTCAAGTGGGGCGATTCAGCAGTTTTGAAGCCTCTTGGGGGGCCGTTTTGGCTGCCTTTTGGAGAGCCATTTTGGGGCCTCGTGGGTTCTTTTTGGGAGTCCTCGGGGCCTTTGGAAGCCTCTTGGGGCCTCTTGGGGCCCTCCTGGGGCCTCCTGGGGCCCACTTGGGGCGGAAAGTTAGATGTTTGTACTTTTGAACGCCCTGTGGGGGCTCGTTTGAAGCTTTCTCGGGGCCCTCTTGGGCCTTCTTGGGCGCCTCTTGGGCTGTTTCGGGGCGCTCCAGAGCCGTCTTGGGGCCGTGTTGGGGCCGTTTTGGGGGCCCCCCGGGCCATCTTGGGGCGCTCTTGAGGGCCTCTAGTTCTGTCTTGGAGCGTCGGAAAGCTAAAATGGCGAGAAAGCAGAAAACATCGAAAAACACATTGGAAAATTGACCATTTCGGCCTCCCGGGGCCGTCTTGGGGGGCTTCTTTGGGGCCGCTTGGGGCGTCTTGGGGGCTCCTGAGGCTGTCTTGGGGCTATCTTTGGCGTCTTGGAGCGCTTTGTGCCTGTCTTGGAGCGCTCTTGAGGCACTCGGGACCGCTTCAATGGGCGTCCGGAGGGTCCCAAAGCCCCAGGATCCCAGGAGTCCGGTTTGGCGGTTTGGGGGGGGGGGGGGGTGCGGGGTTTTGCGGCCGCCCGGGCTTGTAAAAATATAGAAAGAGGAATAGCGCTCTGAACCCACCAAGAACCCCCCTTTCTCATGATTATATATGAATTTAGATATGATTCCGACGATTTTCGGACTCAATTTTGAGGCTCTTTTTTGGAAGACTTTTTGGGCTCAAGTTCGGAGCGATGTTCACCCATACAACACCCAGTACTCAACAGCCTCCTTCTCCAACACAACACCCGATACTCAACAGGCTCCCTCCCCAAGCTGAACTTGAAAAGAACCTTCTACTCAACTGTCTCCAACACAACACCCAGTACTCAACAGCCTCCTTCTCCAACACAACACCCGATACTCAACAGGCTCCCTCCCCAAGCTGAACTTGAAAATAACCTTCTACTCAACTCCCTCCGTCTCCAACACAACACCCAGTACTCAACAGCCTCCTTCTCCAACACAACACCCGATACTCAACAGGCTCCCTCCCCAAGCTGAACTTGAAAATAACCTTCTACTCAACTCCCTCCGTCTCCAACACAACACCCAGTACTCAACAGCCTCCTTCTCCAACACAACACCCGATACTCAACAGGCTCCCTCCCCAAGCTGAACTTGAAAAGAACCTTCTACTCAACTCCCTCCGTCTCCAACACAACACCCAGTACTCAACAGCCTCCTTCTCCAACACAACACCCGATACTCAACAGGCTCCCTCCCCAAGCTGAACTTGAAAATAACCTTCTACTCAACTCCCTGATTATATATGAATTTATATCGGACTCCTACGATTTCCGGACTCAATTTTGAGGCTCTTTTTTGGAAGACTTTTTGGGCCCAAGTTCGGAGCGATGTTCACCCACACAACACCCAGTACTCAACAGCCTCCTTCTCCAACACAACACCCGATACTCAACAAGCTCCCTCCCCAAGCTGAACTTGAAAATAACCTTCTACTCAACTCCCTCCGTCTCCACCACAACACCCAGTACTCAACAGCCTCCTTCTCCAACACAACACCCCATACTCAACAGGCTCCCTCCCCAAGCTGAACTTGAAAATAACTTCTACTCAACTCCCTGCGTCTCCAACACAACACCCAGTACTCAACAGCCTCCTTCTCCAACACAACACCCCATACTCAACAGGCTCCCTCCCCAAGCTGAACTTGAAAATAACCTTCTACTCAACTCCCTCCGTCTCCAACACAACACCCAGTACTCAACAGCCTCCCTCTCCAACACAACACCCGATACTCAACAGGCTCCCTCCGTCTCCAACACACACACGAGTACTCCAGATCCAACCACCACAACACGACGCGACACCCGAAACTCCAACCGCACCCGCCCCCCTTTTCTCTTGGCATCTTCCAAGAGAAAAGGGGGGTTCATGGTGGCTGCTGAGGCCTATATATATATATATATGTGTGTGTGTGTGTCGCCAGGCCGTTTGTTCCGACGCACGGCCTTCCGTCTTGGGGAAGGAGCCACCAGGGCAAACGCCTCCTCGGGCGCAGGGCTTGCCGTGGGTTGGCCTTGGCGTCGGCGTCGTCCATTGGCCGCGTCGATATCAAACGGCGCGGCGACATTCAGACAAATGCCAAGATTCCCATCCTTGTTCAATCTTTCCTGGATGTTGGCTTCCCCCTCCACTGCCATGATGGCCTTATTTCCCTCGGAAGACGACGTTTCTTTGTGACAATTTGTGTCCGTGTCTTGTTTCCCCGCCTGAGCCTGGAGCGTTGCGCGGGGCCGCGCCGTACAGCTGCGCCAGCGCGCCAGCGCTCCCGAACTCCCGGGCGTAGTCGAAGGCGGTCCTGGCCCCAGATAGCGGGCCACATGCGAACCCTACCCCTACCCCCACGATTTCTGCGGGGGAGGGTGGGGTTCACTTCGCTCGAGAGCTCCCGATCGAAGTGAACCCCACCCCCCCCCTCAGAAATCGTGGGGGTAGGGGTAGGGGTAGGGTTCGCATGTGGCCCCCTACCAGACCTCTGGTCTCGAGAAACTCAGGGCGGACTTGCTGTCGAAGTCTTCGGCCCGAGAGCCCTCGCCAGGCCCCGGCAGGAGGCAGTACTGGCCCGGAGGAGAAAAGCCCAGGCCTCGATCTGGGGGCCCTGCACACGTCGGTCGTAAGAGAAATAGGAAAAACATGGAGCAGGAAGGCGGGTCGAGCAGCTCGGGCTCAGGCCCTGCCAGAGAACACCAAAAACAAAAAGCAAAGCAGACGCACACCGATTCCTGCAGCAAGAGGGCGCCTGAAGCAGAGTGGGATCCGGGGATCAGAAAAACCTACTTTCAACGACCGGCGTGCATTGAGAAGTTTAGAAGAAAAAGCGGCATGAACATAAACTTTCGGAGGTCCGCGCGGATTTCGTGGATCTGCGCTGAGCCCCCCTCCCTGGCGCGCGGAGCGCGCCAAAGGGAGCCAGGCGCAGATCCAAGAAATCCGCGCGGACCTTCGAAAGTTTATGCTTATGCCGTCTGACTTTCTTCGAGAATTCGAGACGTCGGATGTCTGGGGCTGACTTTGAACAGATTCGGGGCGGCGGCGACGGCGTCGGCGGCAGCGGTGCGCGGGGGTATGTCCTGCCCGAGTCGTCCCGCGCCCACGGGTCCGCGCCCTGGGCCAGGAAGCGGGCGCAGAGGCCAGCGCAGTCCTCCTTCGCGGCCATGTGCAGGGCCGTGAACCCCTCTTCGGGCGCGAGGGGGAGGGCCCAGATATGCTGGCGTCGAGAACAGCTTGCGTCGACGGACGGGGTTTGGGCCGTTTGGGGCCTCCATGGGCCCTCACGAGGCCCCGGGACCGTCAACAAATGACTCGGAATGCAAAACCGGCCCAGGGGAAAGGGCCGGGGCTTCAAGGGGCCGCGCATGGAGAAAGCAGGACCTCGCACGTCTGGAGACCCCCCCCGAGGCTTTCCGCGGGGTCGTTTTCCTCATCCTGGGTCGCTTTCTGACGGTGCGGGTGCCGCTGAGAAGGGCTCGGGAGGCCGAGCACGGCGGAATGCCTCGAGACCTGTTTCTCCCTCAGGGCCTCTGTTTTCCTCCTCCTTCTTGCCGTCGTCCTCCTCCTCCTCCTTCTCCTCCTCCTCCTCCTCGTCCTCCTCCAGCGCCTCCTCCAGCGCCTCCTCCTCGTCCTCCTCGTCCTCCTCGTCCTCCTCGTCCTCCTCCTCCTCCTCCTCCTCCTCCTCCTCCTCTCCTCCTCGTCCTCCTCCTCCTCGTCCTCTCCTCCTCCTCGTCATTTCTCCCCCTCGTCCTCCTCCTTTGTCCTCCTCCTCGTCCCTCCCCCCTCCTCTTCCTCCTCCTCCTTCTCCTCCTCCTCCTCTTAGTTGCCTCCACTCCTCCCCTCCTCCTCGTCCTCGTCGTCGTCGTCGTCCTCCTCCTCCTCCTCCTCCTCCTCCTTCACCCTTCCGCTCCCCCGTCCTCTTCAAGCTTCCTCTGCTCCCCCCGTTCCGCCCTTGTGCCCCACTTTTCCTTCTCTTGCTGCCCCTCCAGCGCCTCCTCCGCTCCGCACCCCCCACCGACCTTTGCCCACCCGACGTTCTGCCAGCCGTACTGGTCGATCCGCTGCACTATCTGCTCCAGCGCTGGCGGCAGGTCTGCCTCGCGGGGCACGGGCAGCTCGATGCTGGCCGCGCGGCACCCCGACTGCGGCTCGTCAACCGCCCGGAGGGACGGCGAGGCTGCCCCCGTGGACGTGGAGCGCAGCTCCTCCAGAAAGTATCGCTCCACCCCCGAGTGGCCAGCCTCGCGGGCGCACTGCAGCGGGCTCCTGCCGAAGTCGTCCTGGGCGAGCGGGTCCGCCCGGAGGTGCATGAGCTGCCTGCAGAGGTCGACGTTGTTTTCGGCTGCGGCCCAGTGCAGCATCGAGAAGCCGCTGACCCACGACTTGGACTTCCAGCCGAAGCGCTGGATGTCGTCCAACAACATGCGCCGCTCCTCCTCGGGCAGGGCAGGCGGATCTGGTGGCGCGGGCGCTGACCCGTCGCTGCAGCTGTCCTCGCCGATGCCCTCCGGCACCGCCTGGAGCAGCTCCTGCTCAAGACCCCTGGCGCGTGCTGCTTCGAGGAAGACCTCGTCGGCCTCCCGCGCAGCGCGGGCGGCCTCGGCGCGGGCCTGGAGGACCTCCTGCTCGAGACCCCTGCAGCGGGCTGCTTCGGCCAGGGCCTTGCGCTCCAACTCCGCCGCGCAGCCCGCCTCCGCACGGGCCTCGTCCAGCTCCCGCCGCAGCTCCGCCGCGCAGCCCGCCTCCGCCCGAGCCTCAGCCAGTTCCCCCCGCAGCCCCGCCGCGCAGCCCGCCTCCGCCCGAGCCTCCGCCAGCTCCCGCCGCAGCCCCGCGGAGGCGGCGCCGCCGAGCTCGAGCTGCTGCTCCAGGCCGCGGACCTGGTCCGCGCGGAGCTGGCGCTCCGTCTCGAGCTCGGCCCCGAGCCTTCGCCCTGCGTCCTGCGCCTGGGCCAGCTCCTGCTCCAGCTCCTGCCGGGTCCGCCCTGGGCCGGCGTCCGCGTCACGCCGGGCCTGGAGCAGCCCCTCCAGCCCCTGCACCACGTCGCTGACGACGGCGTCGAGCTGGCAGATGTCCTGCTTGAGGGACAGGGCCCCGCTCTCCGCCTCACAAGCCTCGTCCCCGCGGGGCTGCTGCGTGCGTGCCGCCTGGCCCTGCGGGGAGCCGTGCGACGCGCCGCCCGCGTCGGGACCGCTGAGGCGCCGCAGCATCTCCGTCATCCTGGCGACCTGGCCACGGAGGCCCTGGCACTCCGCCCTCTCGTCGCCTAGCAGCGACTGCAGCTCCCGGCAGTCAGCCAGCACGGCGCTCGAGTGCTCCTCCAGCGCCCCCAGGTTCTCCTCCGCCACGCCGTGCGCCTCCACCGCCTCTGCCGCCGACCTGCGCTCGCGCTCCAGCGCGTCCTCCAGCTCCTTGGCGGCTAGGCGGTCGCGCGCGGCCGCTGACATGGCCTCGCGGTACCTGGCTTCCATGCTCTGCAGCTGCAGCATGATGTGGTCAGCGCGCGCCTGGGCAGCCTCCTGCTCCGTCCAGGCTCTCTGCTCGCTCCTCTGGCAGTTCTCCGCGATCCTGCGGATCTCCAGCAGCTGGCCTCCGCGGAGAGGGCCGCCGCCGTCGCTGGGCTCCGCTTGTGCGCCGAGCGCGCCAGAATCTCCCGACCAGACGGCCCGTCGCATCTTGGCCAGCTCGTCCGGCACGCCCGTGCACGCGCGCTGGCGCTGGTCGATGCCCGCTGGCCCACCTCCGAGGTCCTGCGGGGCGCCGCGCTCCCCGAGGCCTCGGCTGGCAGCCCTGCCGCCCGGGGCGCCAGAGGCCCCCAGGCGCGCGCTGAGGACCACCTCCCGCTCCATCTCCGAGATGATTCCCTCGACGCGGTCCACCAGGTCGCGTGTGGGGCCCAGCGCCTGGGACGCTGGGGCCGCCGCCGCCGCGGGGTCGGGCCCTGCGTCGCCCCCGATGCGAGGGCCCTCGACGGGGGACCGCCGAGCCGACGCGGTACCCGCCTGGGCCCGAGGTTCCCTTTGATTCTTCTGCAGCTCCAGGAGCCAAATGAGGCCTGCGAGCGTAAGGCGGGCGTGGGGTCGTTCAGGGGTGCGTAAGGGGGATACGCCGGCATCCTGTACACCACTGCCTTTGAGCGTGCCCAAGCGAGTGTGAAGTGGTCGTTTTGGGTGTGGTAGTTCTGGGTGTGGTCGTCTTGGGCACCCCTAAACGAGCTGAGAGTGATGATGTCTTTAATCCTATCAGTCCTCCAGGCGCAGGTGGTCTAGGGCGGGACCTGGAGGGGGAGTTTTGTGAGGCGTTAGAGCGTCCAAGATGTCCAAGATGGCTCCAAGAGGGCCTCAGAGAGCCCACGATGACCTCCAAGATGGCTCAACATAGTGTAAGATGGCTCCAAATGGCTCCCAAGATGCTCCAAGATGCCCCAAGACCGCTCCAAAACCCAAGACGACTCCAAATGGCCACGGAACCTCACCAGGAGGCCGCCAAGAGGCCAGAATCCTCCAACAACCTTGAGAAAATCACTGCATTTGGCCTTCTCGCCTTTTTGCTTTCGATGGCCTTCCGAGGCCTTAAGATGTCTCTAAGAGGGCCCATGAGGGGTCCAAGAGAGGCCCAAGATGGCCCCAAGAGCGCTCCAAGAGGGGTCCAAAAGACGGATCTAGGCACTCTAGAAGGGCAGTGCAAATTATGTACCCCCCCTTGCTTGATCGATCTCCTCTAAGATGGCTCCAAGAGGACCCCAAGAGGCGCCAAGGAGGCCCCAACGTGCCCCCAAAAGACTCACAAGAGGCCCCGAGAGGCTCCTCGAGTCACCCAAGACGCTCTCAGAGGCGCCCAGGACCGCCAAGAGGCTCCCAAGACTCCCCGATGGGCCCCCAATCTCGCCATTTCCTCTTCATCATTCTCCTCCCCCTCATCCGCCTATTCCTCTTCCTCCCTCCCCCTCCTCCTCCTTCCCCTCCTCCTCCTCCTCCTCTCCTTCTTCTTGCCATCCTCAACTTTCTCCTCCTCCTCCTCCTCGTTGTTCTCTTCTTCTTCTTCTTCTTCTTTTTCTACTTCCTCATTCTCCTCCTCCTTCCTACCCCTCTTGGTGTACGACGGATTCTCCAGCTCTTTGTTCTTCTGTGGGGGCACGCGAAGCGTCAACAGTACATCGTGCGCAGGCATCCTGTATGCCACTGCTCCTGAGCGTGGCTCGGCGCGTGCCGAGTGGTCGTTCTGGCTGGCTTCGTTTGGGGTGTGGTCGTCGTGGGCACCCCTACACCAAACGAGCTTCGAGGAGTGGTGCTGTCTTGCAAAAATGAAAGGGCACCCCGCCTGGGCCTCCGCGAAGGCCGCGGCCGGCGGCGCCGGGGGGTGCGGCGGGGTGTGCGGGCGGCCGCCGGCGGGGTGCGCGCCCGGGCCCAGGCGCGGCGCGCCGAAGGCGGCCTCGCCGAGGGGGCCTGGCGGCGGGACCTGCAGCGGCTGCACGGCGACGGGCGGCGCGAACCAGATCGACGGCCTGGCCTGCGGCGTCGCCAGGGGCTCCCACGCCGCCTCGGAGGAGGGATCCACACTCGTGCACACAGGTCTGTGTGTTCATGCGTGTAGTACGATTCGTGTTTCGATTATTGCTATAACGGTTATGATTACACGCCTGCTTCTACTTATACGAGCAGTACGTAACATTCGTATACGATCATTCGTACTATCATTGGCAAGTATATGCCTATTATTGTTATCGATGATGAGTTTGTCTTCTACGATTGATAGTATTACTGCGACTGTTCATGTTCGCACTCGAATTCGTCCCATGATGATTATTCGTATCACTAGTTCGCGTGTTAATATTATGACTGTATATACGAGATATCTGCATACATTTTTGTATATATATATATATATACACACACCTACTCCGGCAAAAAACACACAAGCGGCCGCCACATCCCAGGGACAACGCCGCGGTGCGATGGCCATTCGCAGGGTCAGGGTTAAAACCACAGCACCGCCTCGGAGGAGGCATGTGAGGGGGCCTTTAGAACCTTCTGGCCCAGCACTCACTTCTTAAACAAGTCAATGCCACGAGTCCTTCAGGGCGTGAGTGGCTTAGTGCGAGTTTGCACTTCCAACGCCCTTTCATCCTCTTCGGGGAGGGGCTTATCGTTGCTCTTTATTCAAAAGCACCCCCTTTCCCCACACGTTCGGGACCCAACTAGGTTCCATGCCGACCCCCAGCATCCCTGCCAATCAACAATGCAACGTGCATGTTACAGAAACATCTGAATCCATGTTGCGTACCCCGCGTTCGCTTTGCATGCTGTTGACCACGACGGGGGGGGGGCATCACGGAGCCCCGCCCCCGCGCCTGCAAGCCCACCACCACTGTCAACAGATGCAAAACAAATGCACGCTGCTGCCACATGTTGGACCATGCGCAGGGCGCCCCGCGATCACCTGGCATTGCCTTTGCCAGGATGACGGGGGATGCCCGCATATTGCGTGGTGCGTGCGGGCCCACCATCCCCGTCAAATGCAGGTGCAACGTCCTTGCGGGTGCACGCCCCGTTGCACGATGCTGGCCAGACCGCCGCCGCTTCGCGCAGGCTCTCGACACGGAGCGTGGGGGGTCGGCATGCTTCCCAAGGCGTGCTGCCAAGTGCGCCTGGCGCGGGTGGAGCGCGCGGTACACTCTGCGACGACGAAACAGGCGGGCGCATCTGGCGCACCAGGCGCGCCTGGCACGGTTGGCTCCCTGGGGCGCATGGCGCACATAGCAAGCGCAGCGAACCTCGCGAGCGTCGAACACCTCACGCCTGTTTTGGCTCCCACTGGCTGTCCATTCAGTAGCGGTCCTTGCTAATGCTGAGACGAAACCAGGACGAGGGCAAATTCGGATGAGGATAAGTCGAGCACCTTTGAGATCTGGCGGCTCAAGAGGATGTCTCGGTCGCCGCGGCCTTCTCAGAGCGTTCTGGAACGCTCTGTGAGAGCGTTCTGGAACGCTCTGGAACGGATTCATCCTTGTCCTACCCCCGGCCAATGGCGACCCTTGGCAATATTAAGACTCGAGTGCTACTTTTGTGGTGGGAGGGCGTGTGGGACTGAGCGAGAAGACCGTCATTCGGAGGGTAGCTTGACCCTTCTCGGGCTCCAGACCCCCCCCCCGCGAGGTGTCCTCAGGGTCCTTTTTGGCCCAAGGCGGCCCCAGATAGCCCGAGATTTCCTCCCAGATCGAACACGGTAGTCCAAGATGGTTCAAGGCAGCCTCCAACATGCCCTCAAGAGGCCCCAAGCCTGCCCCAACACGTCTCCAAGTGACCTCGGCGTATCCCAAGGACGCCCCAAGGCATAAAACACCTTGGAGGACACCATTGCTCGTGCTTTCACATTATCGCTTTCAATGGGCTTCTGAGACCTTCGCTCCGAGAGAACCCAATCGAGCCCCGAGAGGGGCCCACGGGGGCTCCAAGACGGCCTCAACTGGGCCCAAGAGCGCCCAAGAGACGATTTCTGGGGCTCCGGCGGGCGAGGGGGGCGTAATGTACGCCGCCTCGTACTCCTCGTCCTCATCTCCTCGTCCTCGTCCTCCTCGTCCTCGTCCTCGTCGTCGTCGTCGTCGTCGTCGTCCTCCTCCTCCTCCTCCTCCTCCTCCTCCTCCTCCTCCTCCTCCTCCTCCTCCTCCCCCACCCTCCTCCTCCTCCTCCTCCTCCTCCTCCTCCTCCTCCTCCTCTTCCTCCTCCCCCACCCTCACCCTCCTCGACCCCTGGGAGGGAGGGCGAAAGGCCTGTGGCGCCACGAGGGGCTCCCACACCTCGTGATGGGGCGACCGGGACGCTGGCGGCATCCACTGCGGCGGCGGCGGGCGCGGCGGCGGCTGCGCGGGAGAGCCAGCCCGGGCCTGCTGTGTTCTCCAGCTCCTCCTCCCTCCCTTCCTCCCTCCTCCCTTCTCCTGGTCCACTCTCTCCTCCTCTCTCCTCCCCTCCTCCTCCTCCCTCCTCCTCGTCCTTCCTCCTACCTCCTCCTCCTCCGTCCTCCTCCTCCTCCTCCTCCTCCCTCCCTCCTTCCCTCCTCCCTTCGCCGGTCCTCTTTTCCTCCTCCTCTCTCCTCCTCCTCTTCCGTCCTGTTCCCACCCCTCCTCCTCCTCTTCCTCCTCCTCTTCCTCCTCCTCCTCCTCCTCCTCCTCCTTCTCCTTCTCCTCCTCCTTTTCTCGTCCTCTCAAGCCACCTAGGCCCGAGCTTTTTGCTCGTGCCGACTCTCGTGCTTGCTCGCAGCGCTTGGGGCACACAGAGCAGAGTCCTACGAGAGGGCCAGTCATCTGTGACCGAAGCGAGAGTGTTAGACCCCACTCCTTCCCGTTAGCCATGGGAGGCTCCTCTTTGAGGGGCCAGCAGCTCTGGAGAATATTCCAGTGCGGGAAATGCGAGAGGAACGGTATCCTCACCGGGTCGGGCGGCAAATGTGGCAAGTGTCAGCGCGACGTGGTTCTCTTTGTTCCCAAGCAGAAGGCTCGGTCTCGTTCGCAGTCGCCTGGTCGTGTGTCATTCGCCGATGAGGATGACGTTCGGAACATTGAGACTGAGAGCAGCGGGTCCCAGAAGATTTCCAGGCCTCCGTGGGAGACAACCACCAGCGTGGCCGACCACCTGATGGAGGCCATGAAGAACACGGAGGATCAGGAGCTCAAGGCGCTGTTGAAGAATCGTGTCGAGCTCCTGAAACAGTCCCCTGCCAAGGTCGAGTCCCCCACCTCGGCCGCCGACGACGACCAGCGCGTAGAGGGTCACTGGAGGGACTGCAATCACAAGCGCGACCAAATGCTGTCCAACGTGCGTCGCTTGCGCGACGCTTTGGCCACTGCCGAAGCCAAAGCGGTGGCGGCGGCGGCGGCACTGGCAGCAGCTGAGATTGCTAAGAAGAGGGCAGCAGCAGTACTTGCTCGCGCGGAAGGTTTGGGCGCGGACCAGCGTCCCTCGGCGGCCCCTGACACCGAGTGTAGTGAGGAAGCGTTCTCTGTCTCATGGGATCAACCGATTTTCTGAGGACATCAGCTTGGAATGCGAAGGAGTCCGAGAAGGAGGAGCTCAAGCGCTTTCATGCTACGTGGCTCAGGTGCAAGAGCCGTTTCAAAGGAGGGGTGCTGAGGTGAGGTCTTGGCTCGACGAGCTCGGCGGAGGTGAAGGGAGGTGTTGCGTCGAGGCTGGCGGCCAAGAGGAGGGGGGGTCGACGGCGCCAGCCACGTCGCCAGCGGAGACCCGGGCCCACAAGGGGGTGGAGGGAGGGGGGAGGGCTTCTTAGAAGGAGGCTGCTTCTTAGAAGGCGGCGGCCTCACATCTATAGATCAGGCCCGCGCCTTCTAAGAAGCAGGGGTGCTTCTACGAAGCCCTCACCCCTCCCCCCACCCCCCCTCTGCGCGTGGCTGAGGAGAGGCGGGGCCCGAGGCCCCGCCCACGGGGGCCAGCCGATGACGGCGGAGCGGCGGCAGGCGGCGGCAGCGGCAGCGGCAACGGCGGGGGGGGTCCCAGCGGCAGCGGCCGCGGCGCAGGGCTGCCGAGGCCGAGGCCGAGGCCCCCGGAGGCGGCGCGGGCTGCGGCGGCCAGGGCCAAAGGCAAGGGGCAACCCCGGCCGTGGAGGACTGAAGGGGCCCTGGGACACACACATGAATATACACAAATCAAAGGATTCCCCATATTTGCCCATATTTTCTGGGTTTTTGTCTTCCCCCCCACTTCCCATATTTTCCAATATTTTCTCGGGAATCGACGATTGATTGTGTCTGTGTGTTTCTTTCCCTCCTGAAGGACATCGCCCCACCGTCTGCCTCGGCTTGACGGCCAGCGCCCGTGGCTGCGCCCAGCGGACAGCCTCGCAGTGTGGCGGCGCAGGTGCAGGCGCCACTGTTGTCCATGGCTTCTGACTCTGACCAGTCCGAGTCCGTCTTCAGCATGCTTCTCGCGAGCATACTGGTCATGGGGGATCGTGCATGTGCGCATATTCTAAATCTGTCTCTCGGGTTGTGCCGAGGCTCGCGCTGAGGCGAGTCACATACGCACATGGGGGAGCAAGGTTCGACAAAAGAAGCCCAGGATGATCTCCAACGCCGTCAGGCCGTCTGGTCGAGGTGGTCAGGCACGAGCCGATCGTGCCAGCGAAGGTGGAGAATGGCTTCTGGCACGAGGTCATCTTCAATGCGAGCTGCTCGCGGAGGTCAAGATAACGGGGTCCCTCAAGGCCGAGGGGTGCGAGGCGCAGGACGGTCTCACGGCGTCGGTGCTGCACCTCAAGGGCTTCTCCATCGTGCTCCTAATTGCGTACTGTTTCTCGTCCATTGGCATGTCGGGCAAGACAATTTCCAGGCCGCGCAAGGTGGGTGGGCTGTTCTTGACCGCTCTCCAATTGCCTTGGATATGGTGGGGAGATTGGAATATGGAGCCAGATGTTCTCTCTCGTAGCGGTTTTCTGCAGCGAGTCCAAGGGCGAGTCGTGCTGCCAGGAGTGGAGTGCACATGCGACTCTGGGTACAACAGGAGCTTGCTTGATTGACTGCGCCGTAGTGTCAGAAGCTGCCCTGCCGTGCGTCGTCAGACTGGATCCTGTGCTGGATCTACCGTGGCGGCCGCACACTGGGCTGGCTCTGTCGCTTCGATCGTCGGGTCGTCGACTTCTGACCCGCCGCTTGGAGTGCGCGGAGCGCCTGCCGCAGGGTCCCCCGACACGTCCGGAAGGCTGCTCCAGGGTCCAAGGCCTCCAGGGCCAGGGGGGAGGCCGTGGTCGAGGGGGCCATGGCTCGGGAGGAACGTTCGGGGCAATGTCCGAATCTCTTCGGAGACAATCGGGATTCGGCGCAGGTTTCTGATTCTGTTTCCGTGTGCGGCCCCTCCTAGGACGAGGAAGCCGACGTTCCCGGCGAGGAGGTTTTTCGCTTCGGAAGTGGGCCCATGGGCTAACGAGCCTAACTTCAGGTGTCCTGCCGAGCCCGTTGCAACGTCGGATGCCTTGCCTGTTCCTGTATGTGTCACGGAGGGCATGAGCCACTCAGCTGTTCCAGGCAGTCAGCAGTCCTGCAGCAACGTCAGCAATTCGGGGCCCCCCCACCCCCCAGCCATGCGATGTGCTCCTGTGGGCCAGGTTGAGCCTGAACCCTCGGAAGTGCCAACGGAGAAGGTTGAGCCCAGTTTCTCTATCCCCAATGAAGTTTGGGGCCCAACACAGGGCCCAACACGTCAGTATTATCGCTCCCCCCCTCCTCCGCACTCCTGTTCCGCCGTAGACTCTAGACTCAATCCTGGCCATGTCCATTTTGTGAGCTCATGGTATTGTCAGTGGGTCAGTGCCGTTGAGGACGTCATATAGCTCGCCGCCAGGTCCAGCCATCTGGAGGCCCGCGGAGGGGCGACGGATTTTCTTTCATAGAAGAGTCGGTCAAGGAGGCTTCGGCGGCTTTTGCAGCCCTTTCTGACCGCGGACCCACTGCGTAGCATAGCGCAGTCCAATGTAACAATCGCCGTTTGGTGGTGCTGTTTGTTGTCACGTCTTATGGACTCTCCTGTGGGTGAGACAACCACAGCATGGTTGGTTGCGTTGCTTTACAGTGGACCTACCGACGCCGAATTCTGACTGTGAAGGAAGGAATGTCGTAAGCCTTGCCGTGGAGTGCGAGGCAATTTAGTGCTGGAGAGGTGAAGCCGCGTGTTGCAGGTAGGGAGAAGTAGCCCAGTTGTTGCTGCTGTCGTAAACAATGGGTACGGCGGTTAGGTAGAAAAGATAATGCAGAAATCAGGTGTAAGTATGAG
>CAUYUJ010016493.1:427500-434644 GCA_963575745.1 Prorocentrum cordatum | reverse complement strand
TATGCCCCCCCCCGCCCCCCCCCCGTGGCGGGCCACCTCCTCGCCGCCGCCCCTTGGCTGAGATGGCGGCAGGCTGGGGAGGGACAGGCCTCGCGTCGTCGTCGTCGTCGTCGTCGTCGTCGTCGTGGTGGTGGTCGTCGTCGTCGTCGTCGTCGTCGTCGTCGTCGTGGTGGTCGTCGTCGTCGTCGTGGTGGTCGTCGTCATTGTCGTCGTCGTCGTCGTCGTCGTCGTCGTCGTCGTCGTCGTCGTCGGAGAGGGAGCAGGGAGCAAGGGCTCAATTCGCCAGAGTCTCGATTCGCCCGACTCGATTCGCCCCGCTCGAGTCACCCGGCTCAATTCGCTCGGGCTCGGTTCGCCTGGGCTCGGTTCGCCTGGCTCGATTCGCTTGGCTCTGGCCCTCGACGAGGCGGATGCCGCCCGCCCGCCGACCCGCCCGTCAGGGGCCGCCCGCCCGACACGACCCGCCCGTCTAGGTTTGCCCGCCCAGCCCGAACCGCCCATTAGGGCTCGCCGCCCCTTAGGGCTCGCGCGTGCTACCTCGATGACGCATCATACTTTAGTGTCCCGCACGCCTGGCCCGACCCGCCCGTCAGGGTCCACCCGCCCAACCCGACCCGCCCGTTAGGGTCCGCCCGCCCGGCGAAGCGAGCCCCAGAAGCCCCGCCGAAACGAGCCCCGGCGACAGGATCCCCGGCGAACCGAATCGGGCGAACCGAGCCCCAGAGAACTCAGCCACGGCGAACCGAGCCGTGCGAATCGAGTCTGGCGAACCAAGCCCCAGCGAACCGAGCCCCGGTCCTCTTTTGAAACCAAGCGACGTTCTTGCGCAAGCACGACGTTGGCCTGGGAGCCCCCGCGTAGGCCTTTGAATCAACCTTTGAAGGTGCCCCAAGAGTTGGCGCTGCTGATGTGAATCGTGAGGAGCCCCGCCCTCGTCTCCTTGTGAGCCTCGCTGAGACGTCCTTGGAGAATATCAGGGGCTGTCGAAGGAACCCCGAGAACCTCAGACGCCATTCGATGAGCTGCCGCCGGCTGCTTGCCACCGTGCTTGTCACACAATATTGCCATTTGATCACACTCTGCCGCAAGGAGGAGGGCTGAACTTTGACCGACGGCTGGTTGGGCAAAACCTTTTCCGCCACGCTGTGTTCCTGCATCCCCCCTAAGTCGGGGATGGACAGACCCCCCTTTAGTAAAACGTGGTTCAGTGAAAACGACCTGAGGCCCAAACCTGGCGGGCGCAAGCCTGGAAAATAACGGTCACGGCGCCCTCTCGAGAAGCGAAAACGGACATTTCACTAATCGACGTGTCACTGTTGGGGGTTCTGTCCACCCCCGACTGAGGCCCTTCCCGTCACGCTGATCGTTCCAAGCGCATCTGCCTCTGAAACAGATCAGCGCCGAGTCATGCTGAAAGTGAGGTGCCTGACGTTTTGTTAGCACCGCAGTGCTTGCAATAGTAGAGCCGAGCAGCGTTCTTCTTGCACCCGCACCGATCAAAGACCCAACTCTTTCCCTGCGAAAGAACGAGAGGGGTCCAATCATTGCCTTCAGACTTATGAACATGACCGTGGCCAACATACGATACCCCTCTGCCGCTGCTGCGCGGAGGTGGCTTCGGAGGTCAGTGCTGCTGAACCCATGGCTGACGAGACCACTCCATGTTGCTGAGGAAGTCGTGATGTGGACAGCACGGGAGGGCGAACTCCAGTGCGAAACTTTGCTCCCGCGGAAGCGAGCAAGAACGATAGTGAACCACTTAGGCTCGCAACAACACGATACCGTTCTGGAGGCATGCTGTTGCAAGCGCAGGCCGACATGCCTGAACCAGAACAGCTTGAACCAACAAGGCCATTGAGGAATACGTCATCGAGAAGTAAACCACTGATGCGGGCATCAAATGTGAGCGGGAACTTTTGCATAGCGTGTCGCGGCGGCGGCCCCAGCGACACGCCATGCCTTGCGAGTGAAGAGCGTCTCGTTCCGCTCCGCGGGGCGGGAGAGTCGGAACGACTGGGGACCTTTGACGCCCGGGGCCCGGGGAGTGGACGGCGCGCCGCGCCGAAGCGTGGTGGACCAGACTACGCGGAGTGACGCGCCGTCGAAGAATCCTCGACCGTATTTCATTATGGAGCGTTCCAAAAAAAAGGCCTTGCCTCCGAAGGCCGAAGGAGGTGCCAGCTCTTCCGCGGCGGAGGCCGGCGGAAAGGGCGGCGGAAGGGCGGCGGAAGCAGAACGAGGGCGGCCCCGCCAGCGGAAGGCCGGCGGAAGGCCGGCGGAAGCCTGCGGAAGTCAGGTGTACGCCCCCGAGAGACGACAGGATGTCTGGGCTTCGGGTTCCTGGAATCGGCCATACAGTCGAGGCGTTGACCTAAGGAACCCTAAATAAGGAACGAGGCCCCTATTTCCCATAAGTTAAACTTCGATTTCGTATCGAAACCCTAAGGAAAATCTAAGGCAAACTGCGAAACAATTAAGGAACACGGAGCCCCTCCCCAACGAAAAGGGTTCCTTCTTCAGGGCCCCGACTAAGAAGAAATCTTCCACAAGAAACCCAACCATGAGACCCCAGGACGTCAATAGATTTTTTGGTATGGGAACGCCACGCATTCCACAGCAGAACCATCGAACCCCAAGAAACCCAGGGCACCCTGGAGGCGAGCAGGGTGCTTCTTGGCATGAGTCTCCACTGTATGCTCGAACAGGCGCAGTCGAAAAGCAACGCACTGTTGCGGGCATCAGACATCCGCACGGGCAAGATGGCGAGGGCGGGGGATGGGCGCGCCTCTGGCGCTCACCCCTCCTTGCTGAGACCGCCCCCACAGACATCCGCACGTCGAGGATGGTGAGGGCGGGGGAGGGGCGCGCCTCCGGCGCTCAGTCCTGTGGAGGCAGCCCCCCCCCCACGTCTGCTCGACAGTCATCGTGCTAACACAAGGAGCGCCAGGTTAGGAACGAAGCGGCGCTTCTTCGGCGGCGAGCGAGGGGGGGAAACGAGAAGCAGAAGGCCTCCTCAGACGGCGGCGGGACTTCTCGGGGAAGTCCCTGGGGCCTTCTGAGAGGCCTTCTGTGCCCTCGGGGAAGGCTTCCAACACTTCTCAGAGGGCGGGGGGGACTTCCGGGCCTTCTGAGAGGCCTTCTGTGTCCTCGGGGAGGGCTTCGAACACTTCTCAGAGGGCCGGGGGGACTCCCGGGCCTTGCGAGAGGGCCCGGCTCCTTCTCACCTGCCCCCCTCGCTCGCCGCCGACTTCTGGCCACGGCTAGCCTCGGCCACGAAGGAGGAGAAAGAGGAGGAGGAGGAGGAGGAGGAGGAGGAGGAGGAGGAGGAGGAGGAGACGACCGTAGGGAGCAAAAGAGGAGGAGGAGGAGGAGGAGGAGGAGGAGGAGGAGGAGGAGGAGGAAGAGGAGGAAAAGGAAGAGGAGGAGGACGAGGAGGAGGATCCCTAACCTGGCTCTCTGGGGAGCGGCCCAGAAACCAGAGCTCCTCCCGAGCCCGAGGTGGTCCTCGTTCCAGGGGGGGGGGGCTCGCGCGGATCGGCGCAACGGTTCCGAAAAGCAGGTCCGCTCTGATGTGCCGTGCGGCTCTTGCTGATGGCGATGTGCGCGAGCCAGCATGCGAACGTCATGCGTCTGCGTGCTCTCGAGAAGCATGCGCGCATGCGGCAGGTGCGCACACACACACACACACACACACACACACACGCACACGCACACACACACACACACGCACACGCACACGCACACGCACACGCACACGCACACGCACACGCACACGCACACGCACACACACACGCACACACACACAGACACACACACACAGACACACACACACAGACACACACACACACACACAGACACACACAGACACACTCACACAAACACACACACACACACATTAACACGCAGCTGTGAGGCACCCGAGAGCGCTGCCGTCGTCCACCTTCAGACCTCCTCGACGGCCAGGGGGGGATCCGAAATTTCTGTGTGCGGCTGCTTTGATCTATGATGAGCCTGCTGTAGGTTGTGTCTGCAGATTTGTTCTAGATGTGCGAACGCGTGCGCGTGCTCGAGCGGGAAGTTCGCCGTTCGACCGCGTGGGACGGTGTCGATCGCCGCTGACAAACAAAAATCGCACGCAGGAACATGTGTTCGACGTCGGCAGCGTTCAGGGGGACGACAGCGGGGAAGCACGAGGGTTTTTTAAGGTCCCTCCATGGCCCCAGGCCCAGCCGAAATCGGCGTGGTCGCCGGCTTCATCACCCCCAAACATGTGGAAATTGAGCGATGACTTGGAGTCCAGGTGCGTTGTTTGATCACGCGCTCACCCCGAGAGCCGCGCAGCGGGGGAGCGGCACCTGAAAAGTCGAACCCGTCCGGCACCTCGACCACCAGCTCTAGCGAGCTGCCCCACGCCTGCTGCGCGGTGAGCGAACATGGTGACGACGACGACGACGCGAGGAACGATGACGACCACCACGAGGGCGACGAGAAGGAGAAAAACAGGCTCTGCTGGGGAGGCGTAAGACTCGGGCTCGAGGGACTCGGGTTGGCCTGACGTGGCCATCATGAAAATGACGACCCCCAGTCTGAAATCTGACGCGAGCTCTCGCTGCAGACATCCCACGGGAACTCGGCGGCGAGCGACGGGGGGGAGGTGAGAAGGCGAGAGCTCTCTTAGAAGGCGGCGGGGCTTCTCAGAAGCCCTCCGGCCCTCCGACGAGTTGCCTGTGCCTTCGGGGAAGGCTTAGCAGACTTCTCCGAAGGCCGGAGACATCCCGAGCGTTCTGAGAGTGCCGGCCCCCCCTCACTCCCCCCCCCCTGGGCTGGCCGCCGACGAGCTGAAGCGCAGCGGCAGCCCCGAGTTCCAGCGCACTCGAGCCTGAGCGGACGTAGCGACGACGACGACGACGCGAGGGACGACGACGACGACGACGACGACGACGACGACGACGACGACGACGACGACGACGACGACGACGACGACGACGACGAGGACGACGACGACGAGGACGAGGACGAGGACGAGGACGACGACGACGAGGACCACGAGAAGGAGCAGAAAGGGCTCTGCTCTGGGCCCCTTCGCCCGTGCGGCCGCTCCCCCACCCCCACGGCCCCATCCCCCCCTCCCGGTGACCCTCCTCCTCCTCCGCCCCCCTGCTGCCCCCGCTGCCGCTCGACTCCTCCGCCTCTCCTCTCCCCCTCTTCTCCTCCCTCTCTTCTCCTCCCCTCTTCTCCCTCCTCTCCTCCCCTCTTCTCCTCCCCTCTTTTCCTCCGCCTCCCCTCTCCCCTCTTTTCCTCGTCTCGTTTCCTCCCCTCTCTTTCCCTCTCATCTCTTCGCCTCTCTTCTCCCCCTCTGCTCCTCCCTCTCCTCCGATGGCTCGGCAGGCTTACCGAAGCCTGCTTTGGGGGGGGGGGCATGTGGCGGATTCCAGAAACTCTGCCCCCTCAAATGCTGTCATCTCTTGGGGGCGCATCTTTTACTTCCGCTGGCTTCTGCCGCCTCGCCCCCGGCTTCCGCCTGCGGAGGCGGCCTCCTTCTACTTCCGCCGACTTTCCGCTGCCCTTCCGCCGTGAAAGAGATGGCAACTCCGTCAATCCTCGAAGGCAAGACCTTTTTGGAACGCCTCGTGTAGCGCCCACCGTCAGTCAAACTTGGAGCAAGCTCGTCAGGGTAAGCCCGAGCACCCCTACCAAACCGAGGGCAAGGACATGAACCTGGCTGAGCTCGTCCAATCCTCGACCCCTTTCGCTCTTTCGCCGAGTCCTTGGCTGGGGATTGCGCTGTAGACGTGTCTTATCTGATCGTCCCCCTCTCCCCTTCTCGACAACACGCAAGAGTGACCCTGGGCAAGAGTGACCTTTGGTGCGCGGACTAAGGGGGCGCAAGGTGGCCAAACCCAAGCGCGCAAGGCGCCGCTGGTGCGTCGCGCTCAGCCATCGGGGGGACCACCAAGGGTCACTCCAGCGATGAGCCCGCCCCCCTGCTGCCCCCGCTGCCGCTCGACTCCTCCGCCTCTCATTTCCCCCTCTTCTTCTCCCTCTCTTCCCCTCCCCTCTTCTCCTCCCCTCTTCTCCCTCCTCTCCTCCCCTCTTCTCCTCCCCTCTTTTCCTCCGCCTCCCCTCTCCCCTCTTTTCCTCGTCTCGTTTCCTTCTCCACTCTTACGAGTAGCCGACCTTCTCCCCCCCTGCCTCCGCGAGCCACCCGGACCGCTCCCGGGGCGCATACCCAGACTGGAGCTCCGAGGGCGGACCTGGCCGCGGCGACGAGGAGCCTCCCGGAGGCCCAGGTCAGGGCCCCGGCCCTCGACCCTCGATCCCAGGAGGAAGAAGAGGAGGAGGAGGAGGAGGAGGAGGAGGAGGAGGAGGAGGAGGAGGAGGAGGGGGGGGAGGAGGAGGAGGAGGACAGGGAGGAGGAGGAGGAGGAGGAGGAGGAGGAGGAGGAGGAGGAGGAGGAGGAGGAGGAGGAGGAGGAGGAGGAGGAGGAGGAGGAGGAGGAGGAGGACGAGGAGGAGTCAAGAGGGGCGGCGAGGGAAGGAGGAGACCATCCTCCTCCCCCTCTCCCCTTTTCTTTCGATCCTCGTGGACTTTGGCGACGGGGCCCATGGGTGCGGGGCCCAAGGTCCCAGAGCCTCCCGCGCCAGAACCCAACGTGCGCCCGAGTACAGAGCGGGGCGACGAGGAATAGCAGTGGGGGGTGGTGGAAGCTGCTCCTCCTTCTGCCTCCTCCTCCTCCTCCTCCTCCTCCTCTTCAGGCTAAGGCTTTCGACCTGTCTGTGTGGTGCACCGGGGCCCTCGTTGGCCCTCCTCCGGGCCAAGGGGAGGGCAAGAAAACCAATATGCAAAGGAATAATAACAAAGGACCGAACGGCGCGGACCACGGAGGCTGCTAGGGGACCTCCTCCTCTGCCTCCTCCTCCTCCTCGGTCCCCCTGAGAACAAAAGAGCACCTCCACCCCCAACTGGCCCCCCTCCCCGCAGGACATTGGGGTACGCTTTTTCTCTCGCTTTTGCGAAACGTCTTCACAACCGGGTTCCTAAACTCTCTGACCACTGTGGGAGGGGGGCCAGGTGTGGGTGGGGCCGTGGGATGATGTGCGCCTGCCTCCCACAACGAGCGTTTCGCCTGAGAGGGCCCCACAAT
>CAUYUJ010016493.1:272500-425000 GCA_963575745.1 Prorocentrum cordatum | reverse complement strand
TGAGTCTGCATTGAACGAATGTGTGTTAGTCTGTGTGTGGGTGGGTCAGAGTGCACGGCTGAGTACGAGCGGGACTGAACATGGATACGTCGGGAGGTGAGGAGGGCATCACAGTAATGACAATCACCCCATGACTAGGAGATGGGAACAACGAAACGGATTATGGCGGGTGCTTTCGAAATCTCGTTTTCGCCATAGGCCTCGTCAAACCCTAGCGCCACAAGCACCACAAGGCTTCAACACTTACATGGATGGGAAGAACTCGTCGATCACAGGTCAGTGCAAAGGACGCTTGCAGCACGCAGGTCAACTTGCCCGTCTGCGTGTCCGCTAGATTCTTTCCTCCCAGGACTTCACCACCGGGCTCCTCTCCAAGGTGTACCTTTTCCTTCACGTCCCGTTCGGCACCCCCTGATCCTCGGGCTCCGCCCGCTCCTGGCCGCGTGGGGCCCCGCCTGCTCTCGCCCCCTCTCTGTCAATTAAAGCTGTGCGCGTCCCGCGGAGCTTTTAGCGGAAGAGGCTCGCTCTCGCCCTGCAGATCAAAACAAAAAGTCCGCTAGATTCGGCGGTGGGTGGCTGGCCAGCTGGTTGACCGAAGGCTTCATTGACTGATGGATGGTGCTCCCTCAAGTCCTCCCCCTCCCTGCCTGACGCCCTCTCTTCCTCGAGGAGCCTGCGGTGTGAACACGATGTGCATTGTTGTGGTCGAACCCGCTGCCAGTGGAACCTGTGGATGGGTATGGGGGTGGGGAGGAAACCAGAGCATATTCCAGCGGAATTGTAAAGGCGAGGACAAGGAACGACACGACAGCATGACGAGCTCGGCGACGCACACCACACGCTACTAAACAACCTCAAGTGCCCTGCACAGGTGCGTGAAAACAGATCATGCAATCTAACCCTCCCCCTCCTCCTCCTCCTCCTCCTCCTCCTCCTCCTCCTCCTCCTCCTCCTCCTCCCTCTCTTCATTCTTCCTCCCTCATTCTTCCATGGCCGAACACCCAGAAATCCCAGCCACACGGGGCGCCCACGGCCAGGCTGCGCTCGAAAAAGCCCAGAAATGCTGTTCTTAGCGTGAACTCCGAGCAGTAACTGTGTCTGCACTGTGGGTGTGTAAGCTATGTTGCTGCCTGCTGCTTTTGCTGCTGCTTTCCCCCTGTTCCCTCCTCCCTCCCCTGCCGCTGCCCTCCTCCTCTCCATCGCCACCGGGCGACCTCTCGTGCAGATAAAACAACGCTACGTGGTGCAATATATGTGGTACAACCTATGTGGTGCAAGACGTATGATGTAAGCTATGCGGTGCAACTTGCGTGGCTCAAAACATACGCGGTCAACTATGTGATGCAAGCAATCCGGTGCAAGCTGCGTGGTGTGCAAGCTATGCGGTGCAAAAGCTGTGTGGCGTACGCTGTGGGGTGTGGGCTACGTGGTGCAAGCTATGCGGCCGCCCAGCGCACGAGGCGCCCACGAGGCGCCCACGAGGCGCCCGCGGGCGGGCGCCAGGCGAAACCCCGGCGCGCTCACTCCGCGCACCAGGCGCCCGAGAGGCGCCCACGGGCGGGCACCGGGCGAGGCCTCGGCACACCCGCCTCGCACGAGGAGCCCGCGAGGCGCCCACAGGCGACCACCAACTGGGCACCAGACGAACCCCCCCGGCACATCCGTCCAATTCTTCAGGTCACCCAAGCCAGAACCCCTGGTTGCAAGCACTGCTCAGCAACATATAACATACAAGACTGCTTGTTCGATGATCATCTTGAGGAGGAGTGGGAGAGCTGGATTGGAGGACCATTGCGACGTGGACCACCACTGGACCAGCGGCTCGAGGTTACGCCAGAGGCACGCGATCCCCGCTACTGGTCCAGCGGCAAGCTGGGAGGTCGAAGCAAGCCCGCCGCCACTTGCCCCTGGCCCCAGCCGTCTCCAAGGGACGACGACAGCGCTGAGGCCACAGTAGCTCCCAGCTCTCCAGGCAACGGCAGCAACGTGGAGACGTGGAGGGCCACCCCGAGCCCTCGCTGGAGCCGGTCAGACTCCTTCCGCGACGTACAGCCGGGGCGTTGACCTTAGGAACGAGAAGCAAGGAACGAAGCCCCGTTTTCCCAACTAAGTCCATGAAGTCTGAAAGAACGCCAAGGGTGCTCGCCACCAGAAAAGAAGCGGAACGCATGCAAACCTAAGGAACGGCCGAGCCCCTTTCGAAAAATCAGTGGATCTTATTCAACGCCCCGACTGTAACCAACCATCCCACCGTCCTCAACGGCTGACCCGAGCCCCTCGATGAGCCCAGCGGCCAGGCAGCACGCCGCCGCCAAACGCCCGCCCCAGCCCAGCCCCCGCCTCCCCAGAAGGCGCTCCCGAGACGCGAGCGCAGACGACTTCTAGTCCTCCCAGCAGCGGCACAGCTGGCGCGCAGGGCCCCGGGGAGCCGACAGCCCAGGCGGCCCGACGTCCAGCTCGGGCCCCGCGGCGGGCGGGCCATGGGCCAGGCAGGCGGGACGGGGAAGGGACCCCGGACGCGCCACTGGGCAGGGTGGAACTGGCACCGGCCCCCCGTCGCGGCCCCACGCCGAAGGTCCTGCAGGGGCGCCGCTGTGGAAGAGGCACCGGCACCAGGCAGAGTGGGACGCCCGTTGGTCCTGCTCTTGGGGCGGGGTGCAGCACGACGACAAGTGCCATGAGGCCCCGATCCAAGTGGTCCATCCCGTCCAGGGGGAGGCTGGAGCCATGTTCATCGGGGGCTGGGGCGCCTGGTGCAATGAGCACGCCAGACGCAAGGGCGGCCAGGCCACGAACAATCCGCTCCGGCACTCCGACGGGGACTGGTTCTGCCGTAGCTTCCGCCTGGCCGACAACCAGCACGACATCGTGGCTCTGGCCGCCAACCACCGTCTGCACGTCTACTGGGGCGACACACGGCGCCTCCACACACACACACACAGGGCGCTCCTGGCGGCAGAGGGGCGGGCGGGAAGCTCTCGGCGGACGCCAACATGGCGGAAACGAATCGCCTGCGCGGCCTCCTTGCGCTGGGCAGGGTCGGCCCTGGCATGACGACGGGGCCCCGCCACGCCAGAGCCCGCCGCACCCCAGAGGCCGGAGCACGTCGGCCATCCCGAACCCACGCCCCGTGCGGCCTGGAGGTAGCCGTATGGCCGATGACCTGAGCCCACCACCTGGTCTGTCTTGCATCCCCAGTTGTCGCGTCGAGCGGAAGGAGCCTGGAGTCGTGCGTGCTGGGGGTTGGTCAGGGGTAGCTGCAGATTCGCGCCTCGGGGGCCCAGACCCGAGTTACCCCGGACCGCAGGCATCCCGGATAACTCGGGCGACCAACCCTGCCGAATCCTCGGGGCTGGGGGTCGGTCAGGGGTAACTTCAGATTCGCGCCTCGGGGGCCCAGACCGGAGTTACTCTGGGGGCAGGAAAAGGGGTGTGGTGTAAAGGGGGTGGTGACAGTGCTGGATCTGGCGAGGTCATCCATCGTAGGTCACATCGCCACTTCCACGCTTAGAACCACACTCCTTTGTGCCACGCCCCCTTTCCTGCCTCCAAAGGTTACCCTGAACCGTCGTTGCTTATCCCGGAGAGTTCGCGCGCCCAGATCAGGTGATCTCCTGGATCGGGACTGGGCGCGCTGCCTGGGTCCCCTCTATGTCCTGTCCCCCCCGCCTCCGACGGTCGCGGGGGCCCCAGCCTGGCCCTCGGCGTCTCCGCTTCTTTTTTTGTTGTGGTTAAACTCTCATTTCTGAAAAATAAATATTGTTGATCCCCCCCGTCCGGTTCACATTGTTTTTTCGATTGAAGTGCCCTTCCCGGGGCTCGCACCTTGTTTTTTATTAGGGAAAGTCTTGAGGGTCGAACTGTGTCGTTGGCCCCCAGTTTGCAACAACAGCGGCTCCCGCCTGATACTCCTCATTATTTATTGAAGAATCGCGCTTTCGCTCGGGACTGCTTTGCAATTTGCCACCGGATCGCGGCTCCCGCTTGATACTCCTTCACAATGAATCGAAGAATCGCGCTCTCGCTTGGGACTTCCTCGCAACCTATCACCGAATCGCGGCTCCCGATTGGTATTTCCTTAAAATTTATTCTGATGCCGCTCTTCGACACTCAGGAATCGCGCTCCCGCTACATATTCCCTGGCGGTTCAAACAGAATTTGCGCTTCAACGACCCGCCCGCTCGACCCGCCCGTCTGGGCCTGCCCGCCCGACAAGCCCGTTAGGGACTGCAGTCGCCGCTCGCTGCCCTTCGCCCGCCTTCGATGCCCCTCGCTGCCCGTGCTGGTTCTGCGGTCGCCTTCGCTCGCTGCCCTTCGTGGCCCCGTTGCTGCCCTCAGTGGCCCCGTCGCTGCCCATTGTGGCCCCGCACTATATGCCCTTCGTGGCCCCCGCTCGCAGTCGCACGTCGTGGCCCCATACGCATGCCCTTCGTAGCCCCGCTGTCGCCCTTCGTGGCCCTCCCGCTGCCCTTCGTGGCCCCTTTGCTGCCCTCAGGGGCCCCGTTGTCGCCCTTTGTGGCCCCATATACGAATGCCCTTCGTGGCCCCCGCTCGTTCGCGCCCGTCGTGGCCCCATATGCATGGCCTTCGTGGCCCCGCTGTCGTCCTTCGTGGCCCTCTCTCTGCCCTTCGTGGCACCGTTTCTGCCCTCAGCGGCCCCGTCGCTGCCATCTTTGGCCCCGGATTAATTGCCCTTCGTGGTCATCGGGGCCATTCCGAGGCCTCCCAGAGGTCATAGGAGGCTTTCGGGTGCCTTCCAATCCCCCCGCGCCTTGTTTCCGCACCAGTCTCCGCACGTATCCACCTGCCCCCACTTTTCAGCGTTCTTCCCCAACAATCTCCACCCCTTCCCGCTCGCACTCCGCATTTCTTCCAAATTATCCCCAGCCCCTCCTCCAGATTCCTCCGCGCGCCCCCCGCTCCTCCGCACTCCTCCCGGTTCCTCTTCTCCACTCCTTGCCGCTCCTCCTCCTGATACGCTATTCTTGTCCACGCCATCCCAATCCACTCCACGTCCCCACTCTCCCAACATCCCGCTTCTTTTCATGGTTCCACGAAATTTGTTTCTGACACCAGTTCGCAGCTGTAGGTCCCCCCCGTGGGGGTATCCATGATCTGTTCTTTCGAGGGGGGTGGTACGTGGCGCTGTTTATGGCGCGACCCGTGGCGAAACTTATTGTTAACCTGTGTTGGAGTGGCTGGCGCAAGCCGTGGCGCAAGCTGAATCGCCACTCACAACGCAAATCATCGTCCTCCCCCCTTCTTGCCCCTCCCCTCCCTTCCTCCAATCCCTTCGTCCTCACTCTCCCCCGTTATCTGCGACCCTTCGTTTTCAAGGGCTTCACCAACCACACGTGGCAGGGAATGCATATACCCCCCAAAAGGGGGTACGATCGAAGACGAAGAGAGCGGGTATCCAGGGTTTGGGATATGCATATTGAATGACACGCGAGCAGATAAGAGCGAACAGTCTTAAAATAACTGTTGCTGTTGTTGCTGATTTTGTTGTTGTTGTGGTTGTGGTTGTGGTTGTGGTTGTTGTTGTCGTCGTCGCCAGTGGCGGTGCCGAGTGTGTGTTCCCTGTATGCTCGCTGCCCCGCCCGCCAGCGAGCCCGCTGCGGTGGATCCATCCTGACCTCCTGCAGAGGCCCCCTCGTCGCCCTGGGCTCCTCGTCGCTGCTGCGCAGCGGGCTCTCTCTCTCTCTCTCCTCTTCTCTCTTCCTCCGCCTCCCTTCCTGTCGCCCTCCTTAGAGGAAGAAACAACAAATGGCATAAACATAAACTTTTGGCGCTCCGACTTTTGGCGCTCCGCGCGGATTTCTTGGATCCGCACTGGGCCCCCTCGGCGGTGCCTCCGGCGCCGCCCCTGGCGCGCTCCGCGCGCCAGGGAGGGGGGCCCAGCGCGGACACAAGAAATCCGCGCGGATCGCCAACAGTTTATGTCGATGCCATTTCTCGTCTTCGACCCCTCCTCCAGCCGTGCCCTGGCTTCCCCTACGGCATTATTATGCCCGCCGCCCATCCTGATGACTGCTTGCCTCTCGATGGCCCCCAGCGCTGCCACCCCCCCCTCTCACTTCGGCAGCTCGCACTCATCCGCACAGCCTGCGAGCACACCGGCTCCCCGCGCCTGAGGCTGCCTGCGCGCCCCTCGCGACGCCGACCTTCTGCGTCTGAGGCCTCCCCTGGCTCCCTCCCCTGCAGCCGCCCTCTTCTCTTCCATCTGCTGCTCGTGCGTGTCCACAGCCTGGCGCGGCCTGCCGGGTGCTTGAACGCGTTAGCCTTAGGTCGGGCCTGTCCCCCTGCAGGGAAGTTTTGGGCGAAGAATAAAACAATTCTGCAAAAATGCTCCCCAAATGCTCGAAAATAGTCACAACATCGTTCCCCGGCTATGTATCTACTATTTTGGAATTTCCCTCCTGCAGAGGGACAGGCCCGACTCAACCTTAGCGTCCACTCTCGCTGCTGGCGACACGACTGGCTGAGCTTCTGCTTCCTCCTCCTTCGCTCCGTGGCCTGCGGCACGGTGCCCGCCGCAGAGGCCACGCGTGCCCTGCGCCACAAGCCCTGTGACGCCAGGCACCGCCAGGACGAGGAGGAGGAGGAGGAGGAGGGGGAGGAGGAGGAAGAGGAGGAGGAGAAGGAGGAGGAGGAGCATCGGTAGAGCTAGGAGCCCTCGAGGACTCGAACTGCCAGGGCACCTTTTGGGGGGGGCGCTCCTGCCTCGGCCCGGCCGCCAGGCTGCCCTCCACGGAGCTCGCCCGCCGCCTGGCGTATGGACCGCGGTTGCCGTTCGGGGCCCCGTGTGGGACACCGTGCGGGGAGGCCCCCTCGTTCTCCGCACAACGGCGTCGCGCACATCTGCCCCCCGCACGACGGCGTCGCGCACGTCTGCCCTCCACCGGCGCGCCCCGACGTTCACGGCGCTTGGCACCGAGAGAGGCTCGGGTACGGCAGGTTCGTGCCGTGCCGACCCCAGCGTTGGTTTTTGACACCGCAGGGATCGTTCAACCTTGAACGATCGGCCGCTGCCGCAACGTTTGATCGTTCAACATCGATTGATTCTGGGTCGCCGGCGGCGTTCAACCTTGAACGCCCGCGCTGGGGTCGCCGCTGGTCGACACGACGCAAACCTACCGTACCGCGTACCGTGTCGTCTTCTCCGTCGCACCACCACGGCGCCAGGGTCTGAATGCTCAGTTCGATCTGTACGGTACGCGGCCACACTCAGCCAATAGTGCTGCGCGGAGCGCCCACTAGCCAGGCGCCCGCGTGGACCCATGGTCCGAATCGGTCCGTTGTTTGCTTTGTTCTCTATCTCTCACTCTCTCTATATATATATATCCCTCCAAATAGAAGCTTGTGCTTTCTATATATCTCTCTATGTATATACATGTATAAAAATATGAGACATGTGTATACACTTTCTTCGCTCCTGGTAAACACTTCGCTTGTTTATCATCTCCCTTTCTCTGTATTGTTGCCTGTCTCTCCCTCTCTATCTCTCCATCGCTCTCTATCTCTCTCTCTCTCTCTCCACTCTCTCTCTCTCTCTCTCCTCTCTCTCCTCTCTCTCCTCGTTCTCTTTCTCTCGTTCTCTCCTTCTAGATTTCTCTCTTTCTCTCTCCTCTCTTTCTTTCTCTCTCTCTCTCTCCCTCTCTTTCTGTCGTTCTCTCTTTCTCACTCCCTCTCTCTCTCTCTTCCTCTCTCTTCTCTTTCCACTCTCCTCTCTCTCCTCCTTCCTCTCCCTAGAGAAACACCTAAACAGCCCAGGCCCACATGCGGTCCTCATCCCTTCCTGCTCCTCCTCCTGATCTTCCAAATTCTGCCTTCGTCATCTTCCCGCTCCCTTCCTCACTTGAAACTCCGCATTCAAGCCAAGACCTCATGGCCAGCGGCCCGTGACGGCCACCAGGAACCACCCAAAAGGCCTTCCCAACCTCCAGGATGTCCTGCGAACCTTCCTCGTCACCCTCCTCCCGTGCACACCATGAAGAAAAGGCGTCCGAAGGACAGTGGCCCTGAACTTCTTCACCGATTTGGACCTGTCGGGCCCTTCTGGGGCCCGAGGACCGTCGAGATACGACTCTGGAGGCAAGCCTTGCCGTGTGAAAACCTGCAGCTCCACGACCTGCTTCGCTGCCAATGCTCCACCTCCTTCGGGCTCCAGCGTCAACCTTTTCGCGAGAGCGCTGCATGGGGGACCTTATATCTGCTCACGCGGCTCCATCTTCGCGGCCCAGTCAGACCCAGAGCGGCACGGATGATATCTTCTCGCGCACGGCTGGCTCGTCCCAGTGCGTGGGTGGATGGAGTCGGTTCTTGTGGTTTGCTCAGTGGGGGCATGTGCAGGGCAATCGGCAGAGATCCCCGCGGGGCATGAACAAGACTAAGCCAACAGACGAGCAGCGAGAATGCGAAATACAGCTTGAACTGCTACTGCGACCACTCCCAAACCATCCTCGCTCTCCCCCGATGACCTCCCCCCCCTCCCCCGCTCTCCTTCTTCCCGATCTATCCGCTGTCGCACAGAATCCCGAGGAGCAGAGGAGCCGCATTCTCCACGAGAAATGGCGTGTGTACGGCTGCCCTTTTGTTTCCACGCCTGCTCACCGTGCAGGGCGAGGTCGACCCCCCCCGCCCGCCAGGCGGCTCGCAGTCGATAAAGATGAGGGGGCAGCGTCCTCCTCCAGCTGATCCAACTTCTCCTCCTCACTCCTTCCTCCTCATTCCAGCGCAGCGAAATGACCCATCAATTCGCCCAACTCCCCCCGTGTTCCTCCTCCTCCTTCTCCTCCTCCTCCTCGCCCTCCTTGTGGCCGCTGCCGCCGCCGCCGCCGTCGCCGTCGACGTCGTCTTCGTCGTCGTCGTCGTCGTCGTCGTCGTCGTCGTCGTCGTCGTCGTCGTCGCCGTCGCCGTCGCCGTCGCCGTCGCCGTCGCCGTCGCCGTCGCCGTCGCCGTCGCCGTCGCCGTCGCCGTCGCCGGCGCCGCCGTCGTCGTCGTCGTCGTCGTCGTCGTCGTCGTCGTCGTCGTCGTTGTCGTCGAAGTCGTCGTGGTCGTCGTGGTCTTCGTCGTCGTCGTCGTCGTCGCCGCCGTCGTCGTCGTCGTCGTCGTCGTCGCCGTCGCCGTCGCCGTCGCCGTCGCCGTCGCCGTCGCCGTCGAAGTCGACGTCCGCATCGTCGTCGTCGTCGTCTTCCGTTGTCTTCCGTCGGCGTCGGCGTCGGCGTCGTCGTCGTCGTCGAAGACGCCACGGCTGTTGCGGCGGCGCGCCCCTGCCGAGCGGGCGCGCCCGAGGGCGACGAGCGAGGGGGGCGGGGGAGGGGGGTGGGGCGGCGCCTCGGTGCTGAGCGTCAGGTCCAAGAGCTGCGCGTAGACGGTCCAGCTGAGGATGGGGGAGTGGGGGAGGACCGGGGGGGGGGGGAAGAGGAGAGGGGAGAGGACAACGGAGGGGAGGGAGGAGGAAGAGGGAGCTGGCTGGGCTGCGAATGGCCTAAGGCTGGCAGCGGCGTGCCGCGTCAACCACTATATCGTATACTAATTACAAAACTCTTCCGCACTGCTTGACGATGCTGCGGGCCCTGGCGGTGGCCCTCAGACCGCGAAGAGGGATGGGGAGGATGGAGGACACGGGTCCTGAGGGTAACGGGTCCTGGACCCCAGTGCCTCCCCCCCCAGGACGACAGTCTCATCCCGAGTCGTTGTCTGACGGCCCCAGTGCTCCTGGAGGGCCCCGAGAGCACGCAGACGGCGAAATACCTCAGGACCTCTTTCCCTCAGGACCCGCTTCAGATGGCGAGGATGGGGAGGATGGGAGGAAGGAGTGCTTTCGGACTGCAGGCTACCGCGGTGCAGCTGCGTGCGCTGGTGGGCCCAGGGAGGGCCAGTGGCAACCGATCAGCCCGAACCAGGGGCAAGAGCGAGGGAGACTCATCGCGTGGAGCACCCGGGAGAGCTCCAAGCAGTACACCACCACCAGCCCTGGCCAGGCCCATCCATCGGGCCCTGGACTGGTGCACAGGTCCTGCTGGCCCAGGCCTGGAGTTCTGTGCAGCAGTCCAGGGCCCAGGGTGGACCTGGCCAAGGCTGGGGGTGGTGTATTGCTGGCGTCCCTCCGAGCACCCCTGGGGCCGGCTGAGCGCTCTCTCTTTCTTTCTTTCTTTCTTTCTTTCTTTCTCTCTCTCTCTCTCTCTCTCTCTTTCTCTCACGACTCTGGCACGATGTCGCCCCGCAGTTTGTTTTAAACGTGCCCAGTTAGACGAAGCCGACAGCACAGCAAACCCACGGCAAACCTTGCATCTGAGGCCGAATTTGCCCCGGTGGCCGCGGAGCCCTCTCGCAGACGGAAGGCCGCGCGTCGGAACAAGCGGCGCGCCGACACATCATGACAGCCCACCAGAGGCTGCAACACCGTCTTGCCAGAGTATCGGCCATGTTGCAAAGTGCCCGATGCTGCGTCCTCGTCCTGCTTCCCTTGTCCTTCTCCGTTCTCCCTCCTCCCTCCTACAGCATCCGTCATCGACCCTCCATCCTCCGTTCTTCACCCTCCCCCCGCCCCCTCTCCATGCTGCTCCCTCCTCCATTCTTCCATCCCCCCAACCCTCCTTCTGCTCCTCCTGCTTCTCCTGCGTCCAGAGGGTCACCCTCTTTCTTCCTCCATTCTCCGTCCTCCATCCTCCTCCTCCTCCTCCTTCTCCTCGTCCTCCTCCTCCTCCTCCTCCTCCTCCTCCTCCTCCTCCTCCGTCGACAGGGTCCTGGCGACCACCGATGTCTCCACCACGCTGCCCTCTGCGGAGCCGTGCGTGACCGTCCACCTGCCCCGGCGACGGCGCCGGGCGGGCGGCGCGGCGCGGCCCGCGGGACGGGCCCCTGGCCGCTGCAGGTCTTCGTTGGTGTCGTGGTGGTCGTCGTGGGCGTCGTGGTTGTGTGGGTTTCGCACAGTGCGGATTATGGGGACCCCGAGCCCGCAGCAGGACGACTTCTGGGCAGAGCGCCCGGGAAAGCTCGGGGAGTTCTCGGGGAAGCCTGGGGCCGGGCAGGAGAAGCTCGAGGCGCCGCAGGGCAAGAGGCGAGGGCCTGCGCCTCTCCCACGGCCTCCTCCTCTTCTTCCACGTTTCCCTACCCCCCCCCCACTCCGGGGAAACAACACTCGCATCTGGAAGTTCGATCATTAACCTTCAGAGGTTGCGGTTTACTACCTCCCAGAATCTCCCTATACAGAGATAGAGAGATAGAGAGAGAGAGACATGAAGACAAACATTAGGAAACAAGGCCAACCTGAGGGAAGCAGAAACAAACAGAAGGAAGCACGGCCAGCCAGAGGGAAACAGCGAAAGACAGAGAGCCAGAGGGAGGTTATAACACTAACCTCCAGATGCTGAAGCTTCCTACTGGTACTCCCCAGAACCTCCCCAGACACAGGGAGAAACAGAAACAAGCATAAGGAAACAAGGCCAACCAGAGAGAAACATCGAAACACAGAGAGAAAGGAGGTTAGAACACTAACCTCTAGAGGTGAAGGTCCCCTACCTCCCAGAACTTCCCTATACAGAAACAAAAACAGAGACAAACATAAAGACACAAAACCAACGAGAAGGAAACATTGAAAAACAAGACAAGAGAGAGTCGTGTTTGGTTGTCAGGCTGCGAGAAATGTGCCGCGCCGCCCCGCGCCGTGCCATGCTTGATCGTCACAATGCAGCAAGTATGCCGTACCGTGCAGTGCCGTGCCTGGTCGATGGCGACGGCGGTGCCGACGATCGTCTCGCGGCGACGACGACGATGACGACGATGGCAGCGGCAGCGGCGGCGACGACGACGACGACAGCGACGGCGATAGCGACGAGATCGACGACCACGACGGCGAAGACGAGGACGTCGACCACGCGCTCTCCTCCCACCGCCGGCCAAATCCCGGTTGTCTCGCCGCCATGGCCGCGCGTTCAGAATGCCACTGCGGTCGCAAGTCGCCGAGGGCTTCGTGGTACCTGAGACCTTGTTAGACGCGCGAATGTGCCCGGCGCCGACAGCTCCGTGGAAATGTCAAACTGTGCGAAACGCGCACTTAGGTTATCGATGCACTTTGAGCCCCTCGTGGAACTTGCGGGGGCGCTCGGCGCCGAGAATTTCTTGGGCCTTTGATGCCGCGTGGCACGCGTGGATGGGCTCGGCACCGAAACTTTTGGGACATTCCGAAACATCGTGAAACCGTGTGAGACGCGTGATTGGGCTCATCGATTTGAAGCCCTGTGAGACGCGTGGATGAGCTCGGCGCCGAGGGCTCTGGGGCACTCTGACACCGCCCGAGGCCACCATCGGGACCCACTTGGTGTAAACAGGGCTTGTGCCCTTTATGCAGAGGTTGACACCTATTCGACACCCTCGCACTGGAATCGCAGATTGGGGACCGGAGAGTTTCAAGGTGGTTCGAGCATTAGGTCGGGCATGTTCTCCTACAGGCGGATTTTGGAGGACAAATGAGAGACTGTCAAAACATACCCCAAAATAGTGTTGCTCGTCGTTCCAGGTAAACGTAGTTCCTTAACGTTGTGTTTCCTTGTTGTTCCGCTATGTATCGGTGGGCTCAAATAGGAGACCCTAACATCTGGGGGTTCGTGTTCGAGCCTCCCTAAGCCTGCGGGCCTGACGTCACCCTGGGGGACGCGAGGGCATCGACGACCCGGGAAGCTCCCCCGCTCGGGGGTCGTGTTCTCCAGCCAGGACTGGAACCTGGAGACGAGCTGGGGGGGAACAGGGGCCCGCCGCCGGAGCCAGGAGCCCACAGTCGAAGATCACCTCCAGATGAGGTGCAGAACCAATCCATTACCAGCACGCGCTCGAGCGAGACCGAATTGTCGATCATGCAGCCGTTGCAGCAGGGCTTCTCGCACCCTGGCATAGGCCGCGTCACTCTCTGCGCCTCCAGCCGCCTTCCACGGATCCACCGGGAGCGGGTGACCACCGATGGCGAACGGAGCGCCAGATCCAGGGCATCCTCGAGTGATGCCAACAATGGTGTCAAGCAGATAGCAGCAGATACGACCGTAACTTCCAACACATCTGACGTTGGTATGCAAGTGCTCGACAAACGGCATCATTGGGAGGGGAAGGCCAACAGATGCCAAGGTCATCATGATCCAGGCGTGGGACGCTGACGGGAACGCATGGATCGAAGGACACCAAAGCTGCAAACATCGAAGCCATTCGAAACCTGACGTCGAGCCCAAGAGTGTTTAACCCCGACATTCTTCTCGCCTGCAAAGACTTGCTGCGACAAGTGAACCTTGTCGCCGAGCCGTCGAACGAGACTTTCGACACCAAAGAAACACCGGTGACGAGCTTGCTGGGGTGCCGTTTGAGGCCCAGGGGTTTAGTCTGTCCAGCTTGCCTAAAAAAACAGTTGTCAATCTTGTTCCCTGTCGCGATGAAGACTCCTCGCGCTTCATTGAACGTAGGTAACATAGCTGTGCCACTTAAGACAGACCAGAAAGCGCCGTCGATACTGCTCAGATCCTGAGGGTACCGCTTCCCAGTCCGAAAACGGGGCCCTTCGAGCCCAGGGGCACCATCACGAGCAATGCGCCGTTGGAGAGACTGAAGAGCGGGTGGAGGAAGGTCGGGGAGACCTATACCATCACAGTATTGTCGGAAGTACTATTGGGCGGCTGCTCAATTGATAACTTGTTCTGAAAACACTGTCCGCCAATGATCTCCAAGCAACCGCAGTGCATCAGCTGGCGCCGTGACAACCGAGCCCCGTCGGTTGACCGAATCCCCTACAAGGTTATCCTGCGGTCAGAGGGCGTCCAGAGGCGGCTCCTGCGCTTTGTGCCTGTGGGCTCGATCGGGCTAATCCCCAGCATTTGAAATATCGTGGGTCTGTTTGGCTTCTGTTTGCTTGGCTATCGCGTGGTGGATTTCGTAGGCTCGCCTCTGAACTCAAGCGGGTCGATCAGCTCTACGGTCCCCACCAGCGGGTCGATCCGAACAAACGCCAAACACGCTGAGCAAGTCGAGCGTCTTGCCTCCAGGGGCATCTTCCGATTCTCTTGATCATCAGAAGCCGAGAAAACTTGACGAGGAATATTCCCTACCTAGGCTCTGCCTAGAAGGATTCTTACTCTCTATCTTAAAGGGGCCGGGCAGTGGGCTTCGCCCCGTGCGGTCCCCCCAGGATCCGCCCCGCGGTTCCCCGAGTTATGTCCCGTTAACTTAGCGTTGCTTATCTCATCTTAGCTGAGCTTAGCTTAGCTTCGCTTAGCTTAGCTTAGCTTTGCCTAGTCTAGCTTAACTTAGCTTAGCCTAGCCTAGCTTAGCTTAGCTTGGCTTGGCTTATCTTAAATTAGCTTAGTTTAGCCTAGCCTAGCTTAGCTCAGCTTAGCATAGCTTACCTTACCTTAGCTAAGTTTGGCGCGGCATAGCGCAGCGCAGCATTAGCACAGCACCACATAGCATAGCATAGCTCAGCATATCATAGCATATCATAGCACATCATAGCATAACATAGCATATCATGCCATTGATTAGCATAGCACAGCGCAGCATAGCATAGCATAGCACAGCAACTCATACCATATCATACCATATCATATCATAGTGCAGTATAGCATAGCATAGCATAGCGCATCATATCATAGCATCGCATATCGTAGATGTAGGTGTAGATGTAGGTGTAGATGTGGATGTAGGTGTATATGTATATGTAGATGTATATGTAGGTGTAGATGTAGGTGTAGATGTATATTTGAGTCTCGCTGTTGATGTTGATGTAGATGTAGATTCAGGTGTAGATGCAAATGTAGCTGTCGGTGTAGATGTAGATGTTGCTTTCCTAAATGCTCCAACTCCTAGGCCGGGTCGCACTGGGATAATGTTCAGATCATGGAATCCCGGGCGACCCTGGCGGCCTCACGCATCATCTCGATGTGAAACGCTAACCTCAGTGAGGGGGTCAACCTGCTCTGGTCACACTCAGCCTCAATAATTTCCAGGAATCGAGCATCATCAGGGTCTCACATTATTCGGGATTGACTGGCCTTTCTGAGGCTGGAATGGGGCCAGCGAGCAGGAGTGTGACCTGGATCGGTTCATGGTCGGTGCTCAGTATGCCAGGATATTCTACCACCTTCCATGCCATGGACAGCTGCAGGCACATCCACCCTGGCATCGAAATGAACTGTCGATCTATGTAGCTGAGCATCCGCCTAGGCTGGCAACGGTGCGTGGGCTCGGGGCCCTCCAACTCTACCATCCTCCTGAGTGCCTCCGTCCGCATAGAATTGTGAGAAACCCTCCACTCCTGAAGATACCTATGTGACCGCTCATCTATCTCGGCATCAGGCTCCTTGTGCGGCGGCGTGCAGGAGAAGTTGGCATTACCTGAGACCATTACGAGCAGCTTAGCGGGATCATCCTCTGCCATCGCGAGGTCTCGTGGGATCTCTTCAGAGATCCTCCTCCTCCTCCTCCTCCTCCTCCTCCCTCCTCCTCCTCCTCTCCTCCTCCTCCCCCTCCTCCTCCTCCTCCTCCTCCTCCTCCTCCTCCTCCTCCTCCCCCTCCTCCTCCTCCTCCTACTCTTCCTCCCCCGTCCTCCCTCCTCCTTCCCTCCACCCTTTCTCCCTCACTCCCACACACCAGCATTTCTTGTTGGCGTGATGTGGATGAGGGCAGGGAATCAGAAGGCAGCGCAAGGCAACATAAGGTAACACATGACAGGACACCCGGTTGCAATACAAGCCACACCGTCCTTGACTCGGCGGCGAGTCTGGGGGGGGAAGTGAGAAAGGGCGGGCCCTCTCAGAAGGATCGGACGGCCCCGGGCCTCCTGGTAAATTCTCATGGCTTTCCCCGAACACACTGGCAACTTCTCAGAAGGCCGGAGGGCTTCTGAGAAGCCCTGCTGCCTTCTGAGGAGGCCTCCTCCTTCTCACTTCCCCCCTTCGCTTGCCGCCAATTGACATCACCGACAATCATGCGATCGTGTTTTTAGGCATTGTTTTGCCGATCGGCGCGGGCCCTCGCACTCCCCCTCCCCCTCCCCCCATTGAGTAGACCTTGGCTGCTTTTGGCGCCTGTTTCAAGCAGGTGGAGTCTCCCCTATCGGACGCACTGTTGCAAACAGTCGCGCTGAGCAGAGGTCCGGAGCCAGACCCGCCCCCCCTCCCCCCTCTTCCGCCCACTACCGAAACGCAGAATAAGAAAACGCTGACCATACACGTACCTGCCAAGCATACTTAACACCAACGTCACGGGTAGCGTGCAGTTGAAACGAACCATGGTTACAATCACATCTCTGATGCGCTGCACACGTACTCGGTCGTGCAACGGTCCACGCTCACACGATGGCAAGATGATGGGCCAGAGGAGATCGGGCTTGGGATGTGGATCTACGTCGCTGGAGTTGGTTTTTAGGGCTTCTGCATCCGAAGTTCGGGGGCGTCGTCCGTCACATCCTCCGCTTCCTCCTGGCCCCCCTGCACGCATGCCTCTGCGTCGTCCTTGTCACCCTGCACACCCGTCTCCGTGTCCTCCAGCCCTCCTGTCCCACTCCCCCCCTCCTCATTCCTCTCTCTCCTTCTTCCTCCATGCTCCCCTTCTCCTCCATCCCTCTTCTCATCCATGTAGATGACTCCTCCTCCACCTCCTCTGGCCACGAAGACATGTCGATGGGGCGGGACGGGGCGTTTCGCCTGAGACGTCTTCACCGTCTTTGTCATCGACGCCAGAACGTTCGAACAGCTACGGGGGTGAAGAGGGGGGGGACAACATGTGGCTCTCAACCTAGCGCTTCGCATACTCGTCTGAAACATTTGCAGCACTTACACGGACGGAGGGGCAGGGTTGTTGTCAAACTTTAGCCATCGCCTAAGCGCCACTCCCATTGATCTAAACACTTCCCACGCTTCCAATAGTTTGACGGATGGAGTTCGCATGTTTTTGGAATCAGGTAGTTCTCGCATGAATGCCGCGCCCACTCATCTTGAACGCTTCTGGCAATTACACGACTGGATGGGGGATACTTGTCAAAGCGTGGCTCTCGCCTCAAGACCGTGCGCAGTCATTCAAAACGCTTCCGACACTTCGACGGATGGATGGGGTGGCTATCAAAGAGCACCCCTCCCCTGGGCGCGGCTCACATTCGTCTTACCATTTTCCAGTTGTTGCACGGATGAAGGGGGGGACCTTTGGAAACGTGGCTCTCCCATGAGCGCCGCGCACAAGTCTTGAAAGCTTCCAGCAATTACACGGATTGGGGGGAGGAAGGTGGCTTTCAAGCTGTGGTGCTCGCAAGAGCGCAGCGCACATTCGTCTTAAAGCCATCCGACCAGTTACGCGGATGGAGAGCGTCTTCTTTTCAAACTTTCGCTATCGCCGATGCGGCACGCACCTGTGTCTTACATCATCCCGATAGTTGCACGCATCGAGGTGGTTTGTTGAGACATGTGGTTCTCGCCTTATCGCCGCGCACCTTAATCTGAAACGTTTCCAGCAATCACGCCGACGGAGCACAAGTCATCTGAATCAAGTGTATGCTGCCTGGGCGTCGTATGTGATTCGCGAGTGCCTGGTAGCCCAAACAACGCCAAGCAATGCCAAAGAACGCCATGCACCGCAACGCAATGGCAAGCAAAGCAACGCCAAACGATACAAGGCAATGCCAAACAATGCAAAACACCGGCAAACAGCGCAAAACAATGCAAAGCAATGCAATGCCGAGCATGGCAATGCAATGCCAAGCAATGCCAAACAAAGCCGCTTAGGAAGCGTTACCCCACGCCAAGCAAGGCAATGCACTGCCAAACAATGCCTAATAATGCCGCGTAGGAAACTTTTCCCTAATTTGGGCTGCGCCGGGTTCATCACATCGGAGCTCTCGTCGTTAACGGGAATGAAGAGGAATTCTTGTAGAAACCAATGGTTGAGGGACTCGGGACGGCTGGCCGTATTGCAGCATCGTTGCATCTTGGGGTTGCTCTGGTCAATCCTCGTCCTTCTGCTTGTCGTATAACCTCCTCGCCCGACCGCTAGCCCCTCCCCACCAGTTCTCGGTCTCGTCCAGGCCTGCCGCGGGGTTGATGGTGGACAACCTGAACGTGATCAGGTAGCCTGCTTCCAGCGCGACGTCGCCCGAGGCCCCCTCCTGTGCTGCCGCTGCTGCGAGTGCCGCAGCTGCCGCCGCCGCCGCCGCTGCCGCTGCTGCTGGTACTGGTGCTGGTGCCGCTGCCGCTCCGGGTGCGGGTGCCGCTGCTGGCGCTGCTGCTGCTGCTGCTGCTGCTGCTGCTGCTGCTGCTGCTGCTCTCGCAACTGCCCCCAAAATCAGAAGGCCAGTGTGCCCAGCCAAGGGGCACCGACCCTGGCTGGGTCCATCCTGGGCCCAGGATCGGTGAAACTGCCCCCCCGTCTTGGCGAGGGACGCCTGTGCACCGACCCGGGGCCAGCTTGGAGTGGGCCTGGCCAGGATCTCTGCACGCGCACCGCTGGTGCCCCCCGACAGCCCTGGGCTGCCGCAGGCCGACCGTGCCCGAGAGCAGCCGGCGCGAGAGCCCGGGGAGCGGCTGGCTGCGCCTCGGCCTCGCGAGCGAGTGGCGGCCGGCGCGGCTTGCCGCGGCAGCCCGCCTCCACGCCGCTCTACGACCCCCCCGTGCCCCATCGGAGCCCCAGCGCGTCCCAGCGATGCGTGGTCAGAGATGCTTATCCCCTATCCCTCGCCCTCCTCGCCCCTCCCTCCCTCCCTCCCTCCCTCCGAGTCAACGGGCGCGCTGGCTTTCCCCCGCCTGCCCATGCCCCTCGGCTCATCAACGTCGAATGTGAGCTGGCACGCTCTGTCGTCGCAGGAGCACACCGGCTCGGTCGAGGGCAGGGGGATGACCGCGGCGGTCCACGCGAAGCCGTCGCAGACGCCCCCACCTGGTGGCGGGTGGCGGCGCAGGAGGGGTCGCAACGGCAGCAACATCCCGTGGCGACGCGGGAACATTCGCGCCAGAGTGAAGCCTGTCGCCGCTGAGCGCATATACTTGCCAGAGGACTCTTTCAACGGACGGTTGCCCAACCAAGCTCTCATGGCTCTCATGGCTCTCCTGCACCGGTGTTGTTTGCTGCTGTCCTGCGCGTCTCTCCAATGCGCAAGCAGAGAGTACCTGCATTCCAACCATGGTCGGCGATAATTGGGGGACCGATGTCTCGTCGCCCCTCCCTTCTCACATCTCCGCCTTACCTTCCCTCCTTCCCTCCTCCCTTGCTCCGTCATCCCCTCCACTCCACCCCTTCACCCGGAGGACAGCCGCGTGGCGCGCCAACTGCCTGCGTCCAGCAAGAAGCCGGGCGGCGCCGACACCGTGAGGTACTCGCCGTTGTAGAGGTGCTCCCCGAGCTGCAGGGTGGCGCCTCGCTGGGCCCTACTCCCCGTCCGAGGCCTGATGTTTTGTATGGGGACGACACGCTTTCCATAGCAAAACCATGGAAGCCCAAGAAGCCCAGGGCACCCTGGAGGCAAGCAGGGTGTTCCTTGGCATGGGTTTCCACTGTACGTGTCCACCGCTTTGGGGACCGATGCCCCCGGAGCAGAAGAGCCGATGCCCCCAGACGCAGCTGCACGGTTTCCCCCGGGGCCGTAGGCGACCCGAGGAGGATGCACACATCCGAGAAGGGTTCGACCCAATTCACATGCACAGACAAAACGTTGGAGCTAGGCCAGGAGGGAGAGAACATCCTCCTCCTCCGCCCCACCCTGGGCCTTCCGCTCCTCAGCCTGCCTCCCCAGGGCCTGTGCAGCCGCGTCCGATAGGCCGTACAACGCCAGGACGCGCTGCCAGTCGGCGGCGGGCGGGGCTAGCCGCCCCTCGCGCGCGGCCGACTTGGTGAGCTCCGCGATTTTCGCGGGCCCCGGAAGGCCCTGGGCCCAGGCAGAGAAAAAGGGAAGCCACTCGGCCCTGACCTCGGGGGCTGGGGCTCCCACATGTGCCAAAACAAACCCCTTTGGATTTCTATGGCCAGGATACTGACCAGCTCGAAACTTATTAAGATAGAAGCCACGACCTCCGCCAGCGACAGGGCGACACGACGAACGAAGATTGCCACGTTTCGAGCTGGTGTGCGCCATGCTGCCGCACCTTACGCACATGAGCAAACTATCATGAAAGGTCTCGCGATCGGCTTCATAGATGTCGGCCTGCTCCAGCAGGTGACCCATCTGCCTCCAGGCTCCTGGTGAGGCGCCGATCGGGGCCTCAACAGGGCCACAAGACGACGGAGGGGGAGCAGCATCGGCAGCAGCAGGCTCAGACCCCACCCCCGAGGAGGAAGGGATGGGGAAGCCCGGGATCGCATCTAGCATAACATAGTTGAGCCACTCGAGGCCTACATGATCTTGCTTAGCAAGATCCCTGCAATCGAACTGCTGCGACGCACAGAAGATGCCGAGACAGCGAGCGAATTCGGAGCAGCCTGACACACGGAGCCTGCCTTGGGCACTTACGCGATACTGCTCAGCTCCCTGTTTCGCGAGCCGGTCTGCTTCTGAATTTCCGAACCTTTGAAGGTCCGTGATCTTGCCCTCTCTCACGTCCTTCATCGACGTGTGGGCGGGAATCTTAAACACTGTCAGACCTTCTAAACGATCGCCGAGCTCGGCCCACCAATGTGCCCTGGCTGACTTCACACCGGCGGCTCCCGAGGGATCTCGGAGGCAGCCGACCGTGCCGGCACAATCGATGTACAGGGAGACCTGGGGTCCGAGGACCGCTCGACGAGACAACATGAGCACTGCGAAATCCTCTCCGTCGCGTGCCAGCTGATCTGGCGCCTCGGCCAAGGGTGCTACGCCGAAGAGCGCCGCCAAGGTTCGGCCTTCTCTGTCCAGGACTACGACGGCCCATCCCGCCGTACGCAGGCCAGGCATGCTTCCCTCGAACCCCGACCCGTCCGTGAAAACATGGGCCCCCTCGGGGATGAACAAGGGGCCGTCCTGTGGCCATTGAAAGCGACGCGAGCACGGGTCCAGCGGGCCCCTCGGAGGCCTCCGAACGCATGACGTGGGGTCTGGGAGCATGCACCTGCTAAAAAGTTCCCGAGCCTCCCTGGACAGATGGCCAAGATTGCGAGCAGCCTCCTCCACCACGGGATCCAGGTTCTCGCGGCGCCAGGCGGCGAAAGCACAGCAATGGAAACGCCGATGGAAGAGATCCCCTACTGCTTCACCACACAGCTGACACTCTTTGCCAGCTTCGGGACTATGGGCTGAGATACGGACCTGCGACCAATATGCATTCGCCAAGATGGCCGAAAGGACAGCCTTGTGCCCCTTGGTCCAACAATCATTGTTTTTCCCAGCTAAAAGTTGATAGAAGGGGGCCCAATGGATAGGCCCACTCCACTCCTGGAAGTCATACTGCTTAGACTGCTCCTCCCGCTCGATAGCACGCCGCACTGCGCTACGCACGAGAAGGCCGAAAAAACTCGGACAGAAGCGCTCCACAGCCCAGGACCTGCCACGATCATCCACCAAGGAGAGAGTGTTAAAATCGAACTCCCAGCGGATCCTGGCCAGGAGCAAGAAGAGGGCAGCAACAGGTTGGCGGACTTGGCCCCACGGGCTAGCCTTGGCCAGGACCGCCTTGGCATCTATCACGCATGACTGCAGCACATCATGTGTTATAGACTTGGCCCATAGAACTCCTACGAACTCTCGTACAGCTGCAACGATAACCACCACAAGCGGATCCCTCATCCAGAGCCGAGCAGAGGAAAGGAACCGGAAGCCCAAGGACGTCCCGGGGAGGAGCGGGCCCCAGGACCTCGCCGCTTGGATCCGCAACTTATGGAGGCTCGTTGGGGGTATCCCTAAAATGTGGGACCCCCAAATGGCCTTCGCGAGGGGTCCTACACGGAAGACTCTGCTATGTTTTTCGCTCTGCCCTAAGTTGCGAAGAGCAGCTCCCGAGGCCGACGCGTCGGACAGCCGTTGTGCCTGCGTGCCCACTCGACGGACGCTGCCATCGTTCGAGTCCCCGCCGAGGTCGCGGTGCGCGGAGACCAGCTTGTCGGCCCCGAGCGTCCATCTCGGATCCTGCAGCAGCTCGGGCAGCAGCTCGCGGTCCGAGAGCATAAAGCAAGTCTTGCCCCAATTGATTGGCAACTGCTTCGCCTCCAGCTCCGCAGTGACGATCGCAAAGCTGCCGATCGTCGCCGACATCGTGGTTGCTGGGCCTCCGATGGTGTGCGTGGTGAGGTCATCCACCACGTTCAGCGTTCGACATGGTCGTGACTCGACCGCGATCCTCCGGAGAAGCGTCAAAGTGAGTAGCTTGGCGACTCCTGTCGCCGCGCTGCACCCGGCCACGATCGTGCCGCTCGGGTGGCTGAGGTGGCTGGTGCCGCCAGTCCATCTGGCTCTGCGCGGGGCCCTGTAGAGGCAGCAGAGAGCCTTCAGGAGTGCCCCGTCGAAGGCGAAGTGTTCTCCTGCCTGACGTAGCTCTTGGTGGCTAACGTTCTCGTAGAACTTCCGAATATCGTAGAAGACAGTCGTGGCCGTGAGGCCACGCCTGCGCGCATGACAAGACAGCATGTTGTGAAGGTGTGCGGCTTTATCACAACTGCTCGCAGCATCCTTACCCCAAAAGAAGTCTGCATCAACCGAAGCCTCCCACTTCTTGACATAAGTTCGTCTGACTCTGCTCCAGATTCTGGCCCAGAAGCAAAGAAGGCCGATTGGCCTGGTGCCCCCGTCGGCCTTGGGCAGGAACACACTCATGGTCACCCACATGTTCACGCAGGTTGGTCTCTTCTCCCATTCAGACAAGATCCCGGCCAGCCTCGAGACGAACACACCGTCCAAGAAGGCGACCAGTCGCATGTGGAAATTGTCCCAGCCGGGCCCCGTGGATGGTCCGAAGCTCTTGCAGGCGTCGATCACCTGCTGCTCACTGATGGGCCCCAAGGTCCAGGCGTAGCTCCAATCCTTGGGGTGCGCCTCCTCCGTCCTCTTGGTGGAGATCCACAAGCTCTCCCACTCCTCCAGGACGGCTTCGATGGCAGCAGCCCCCGCTAGGCCGCGGGGCGGTGTTCCGGACTTCGGGCAGGCATCCTCGAGCCTCTTGGGCCTGCAGACGGCGTGTGCCAACTTGCCCGAGCCCTCGGCCGCCGACTCACCGAAGTCCCTCCAAGCCTTGCTGCGAGCCTTGGAGTCCTGACGACGGCGCTCGTCCACCTCGCCAGTTAACGCAACGCGGAACCACGCAGCCAATTGACCTCCCCGCTGCGCGAGGTTGATCCACTTCTCAACTTGAGGCTCCCTGAGTAGCATAGAATCAGATACAGGCTGAGGCAGCGTCAAGTTCCGAAGCTGCTGCATGACTCGGTCCCGGTGCACTGCTCGAGCAGACATGGACCCCGCAGGCGAAGATGCCGACGCGCAGAGACTGTCCCAGAGGCGAAGAGCTGAGAGCCAAGTCCTAGCGTCAGTCTCGTCATGGCGTTCGAGAATACCCTTGGACAGTTCGCTAAGGTTCTTCTTACGCATAACAACTCCCTTGCAGCGTCCAAAGTAGAAGCGAGCATCCTTCTTGGGAATCTCGAACAGCTCCACAAGGTAGCGCTCGGCTGCAGAGAACCAGCAGGCCGCCTCTGGATCAATGTCATCAATAGGGCGATCCAGCGCCCACTCCCCACGAACAGTGACAGAAGGAAGGGGGGAAGGAGGTAGGTCCCCACCTGCTTGACGTCGCGCCTTCGCGGCCTTTGCTCTGGCCTTAGCCTTGGCCTCCTGGTCTGCCAGGGGGAAAGCCCTCGGCGGCGACTCCACCCACGCGAACGGCTCGTCACGGATGCCCTTGATCTGAATCGAAACGTAGCAGTGCGGGGACACGGGCGCATCAGTACGAGCTTCCACTGTCATAGGGAAGGCGCCCAAGCACTGGGGCCCGATAAAATAGTCGTACTCATGGCCATTGCATGTAGGCACCCCCGGAGCATAAGCCGTAGCTGAGGCCAGCTCCAGCCAGCCCGTGCCCAAGACTTCCTCGGGCTCCATGTTCCAATCACCTCCCAGAAGAAAAGGGCAACGCTGGGACCCCAGATACGTTCCCAAAAACTCCAGAATGTCAATGTTCTCGCCCTTGGGCCCGAGAGAGTCGACGCAATAAACAGAGCCAACGATCATCCAAGAGTGGGGCCCGAGCGTGAGCAGGCGTAGGAGTACTCGATGCTGGAAGCGCTCGGGAATGGGGTCGAGGATCGCGACGCCGAGGCCGAACGCCGAGACCAGTCCCACTCCTGCAGAAAGGGCCCGAGCGGCCTCACCAGTGCGCACTGACGATCCCAACGCCAATCTCCTGGAACAAGTGCGGACCCATTGGTGTGCTCCCGGCTCGTTAGAGTAAGCCAGCTGCGTCTCCTGGATACACAGGGCGTGCGGCATGCCAACAGCCTTCTCGATCCATGGCATGGTCGCTCGCGCTCGCGGCCAAGTGTTGGCATTCACAGTGCCTACAGTGAACACAGACTTGTCCTCATCATGGCATACAGGAAGGGCCTCTGACAAGGACAGCGCGACGGCTTGAGATCCAGAAGAAGCGTCGTCGCCGGTGCTGGGCACGAGGGTGCCATCATCGATGGAATAGTCCCCGAGCCCGCTGCACAAGTACTGATTGCCTTTGCCACAGGCTGCCGACCAAGAACGTGGAATGCCCGAGGCGCACGCTGCTCTACTACCGTCGTGTGGCCGGCCGGGTTAACGTCACCGCATCTGGCGCTAAACCAGCTGCTCGGGTGGCTGTAGCTGCTCACGGAGCTGGGCGTCCTGAAGCAGCCGCTCTCGAATGTTGACCGTAGGAGGCTCTGGGCCAGCAGCAGCGCCAGCCCCAGACGCCTCACCACCCGTGAGGTCGACCTGCGCTGGTGGGGCCTTGGCGGCCGCAGCCGCGGCGGCCGGCCCACCGGTGCCACCTCCAGGCGCCGCTTCCGGGCCCTCAGCCTCGCCGACCCTCCTCTTCTTGCCCTCCAGGCGGGACAAGTGCTTGCTGTGCGCCTCCATGGCCTGCTTCGCCGCGCCCACCGCGCCTTGGAACATGCGCGACAGAGCCTGCTGGATCTCCGCCGCCGCTGCATCCTTGCGCGTGCGCAGCTCTTCACGATCTGACTCCTCGAGCTCGTAGGCTGCTGCCACCTCCGACGTGCCCATGAAGTCGTCGATGCTGAATACCTTGGTGAGGTCAACCTTACCCTCGACGAGCTGGCGGATGCTGACAGCAGGCGCCTGCTGGGGAGGTGGCGGGGCGTTCTGGGCCTGAATGGCGTCCAGCGCCGAGCGAGCCACCTTGTCGGCCTCCTCGAGCTCCTTGGCCAGCGAGGCGATGTGCTCGACGAGGCGAGCCGAACTCGCCCTCCAGCGCTGCAGCTTCGCGTGCTGCACCTCGAGCTTCTCCTCCAAGGCCTTCTGCTCCTGCTCGGCCTTCTGCCATTTCTCGCGCAGCGAGGGCTCGGCTGGCGGCTGCGGCGCGCGGCCCGCCAGAAGCTGGTAGCGGCGCGCCCCCTCCTCGTCTCCTGCAGCCTTGGCCAGGGCCGCCAGCTGCTTGGCCTGCTCTGCCTTGATCTGCGGCAGAGGTCCAGGCGGGAGGGCAGCCAACTGGCCGTCTCGGCCCTTGCCAGGCGGAGCCGTGCCACCGGAGGCCGCCTTGCCTCCGCCCCCTTTGCCTCCGCCCTTTTCGCCCTTGAGCCCTTTCGCCCCAGTAGCCTTGCCACCATTGGGGTCGGGCTCCTGGCTCGCTGGCTTCTTGAGCGACGAGCCGCAGTGCTTGCAGCACAGCGACCCCTGGACGTTGCGGCGGCAGCCGCAAGAGGTGCAGAGGACGTACTTCTTGGTGCCTGCTGAGGTGTACCACTCATCGTCTCCTGCTCCTGCGATGTCTCTCGGCACTGGCCAAGAGTAAGTGTAGCTGCCTCCCCACCGCCTCTGCCGTCGCTGCACCCAGGGACGAGAAGCATCGTGAGAAACCATCAACACTGTGTAAGAGGTCGCCAAGCAGAAGAGTCAGAAGGTACGTTATCGTGTGCCTGGCTGGTGTCACCAGGAAAGCAGTCGGGGGCCGTCCCTCCCCCACGCCAAACCTCAAGTCCCTGAGCCTCCCGCTACGGACTTGAGCCAAAATGGTTACGGACCCGAGGAGGAGGAGGAGGAGGAGGAGGAGGAGGAGGAGGAGGAGGAGATGGAGGTGGCGGAGAAGGAGATGGAGAAGGAGGGGGAGGGAGGAGGAGGAGGAGGAGGAGGAGGAGGAGGAGGAGGAGGAGGGAGGAGGAGGGGGAGGAGGAGAAGGAGGAGGAGGAGGAGGACGGGTCGCCAAAGCCCTTCGGAGAAACCCTGCAGACACAATGCAGCCTCGGGCCCCTCTCCGCCTCGAGGAAGATGGGGTCGCGCTCGGGCACGGCGCGAGGTGACACACATGAGGGCTCCCGGCACTGGCATTTTGCCCGCCGCCCTGCGGTTGTGGATGCCACGACAATGGACACCCTCACAATTCGATCATTCAACTTCAGATGTGTTCAAAATGTCTGAAACATGTTTGGCACATGTTTTAACCATGTTTTTCTACACGTTCGAGACACGCTTAGCACATGCTCTAGGCATCTGGAAGTTCCTCGGCAACATGCTTCCTCTCCCCTGGCCGTCGTCCACAACCCTGCGGATGATGGCTCGCCTCTCCCGTGGGGTCTGCGCTGCCCGCGCCTTCGGCAGCCCGCGCTGGCGGCTCACCTTCCAGCACACCGGGCGCTCGGCGCCTGAGGCCGCCTGCGCACTCGCCCCTGGCGAAGACTCTCTGCGCCTGAGGCCGCTGCCCGCGGTCTCCCTCCGCGGCCGCCCTCTTCTTTTCCGCTCGTCCAGCGTGCCTCTGCCCGGAGTTGACGTCCGCCCTCGCCGCTGACCCCCCCGAAACAAAGAAGAATTATCCCAGTGCGACCCAACCTAGGAGTTGGAGCATGTAGGAAAGCAACATCTACATTTACACCGACAGCTACATTTACATATACACCTGCATCTACATGTACATCAACATCAACAGCGAGACTCACATCTACATCTACATCTACACCTATGCTATGCTATGATGTGCTATGCTGCGCTATGATATGCGATGCTATGCTGCGCTATGCTATGCTATGCTACGCTGCGATATGTTATGATATGATAGGCTATGTTATGATACGTCATGCTGCGCTATGCGATGCTATGAAATGCTATGCTATGCTATGCCATGCCATGCTGCGCTATGTTATGCCATGCTATGCTATGGTATGTTGTATTGTGCTATGCTATGCTATGCTGCGCTGTGCTATGCCAAACAATGCTGTGCTATGATATGCTATACTATGCTATGCTGCGCTATGCTATGCTATGCTGTGCTGTTTTATGCTGAGCTAGGCTATGCTATGCTATGCGATGCTTGGCTATGCTATGCTATGTTGTGCTGTGCTAATGCTGCGCTGCGCTATGCTGCGCTGCGCTAAGCTAAGCTAAGGTAAGCTAAGCTATGCTAAGCTAAGCTAAGCTAGGATAGGCTAGGCTAAGCTAAGCTTTGCTAAGTTAAGCGAAACCAAGTCAAGCCAAGCTAAGCTAAGCTACGCCAAGCTAGGCTAAGCTAAGCTAGGCAAAGCTAAGCTAAGCTAAGCTAAGATGATATAAGCTAAGCTAAGCGAAGCTTAGCTTAGCTAAGCTAAGCTGGGTGAACCCAGGGGGCGCAACTGGGGGAACCGCGGGGCGGATACTGGGGGAACCGCCCGGGGCGGTTTGCACTGCCCGGCCCCTTTTAAGAAAGAGAACAATAACCCTCTAGGCAGAGCCTAGGTAGGGAATAAACCTGAGCTAAGATGAAGCTAAGCGAAACTAAGATGAATGAGCCTAAGCTAAGCTAAGTCTAAGCTAAGATGACATAAGCTAAGCTAAGATGAGATAAGCAACGCTAAGCTAAGGGGACGTAGCTGGGGGAACCGCGGGGCGGATACTGGGGAACCGCCCGGGGCGGGTTGCATTTGCCGGCCCTTTAAGCACACCGAGTAAGAACCTTTCTAGGCAGAGCCTAGGTAGGGAACAACACGTGAGGACTGCTTGATGTGCTGGGCCCTTCTCTGTGCATCCTGTGGCCTCTGGAGGCCTCCAGTGGCCTGCTGGTATCTCGAAGGGTCTCCGGGGACCTCTGGAGACCCCCGCGGACCTCTGGAAGTCGCCTGGCAGAGCCGTTTACGGGCCCTGTGCCTACCAGGTAACGAAACGAGGGGAGGAGGGAGGAGAGGGGAGGGGAGGGGCGGGACATGATGGAGAGAGGGTAGACGGGGAGGAGGGATGGGGGGGGGAGGGGAGGGGAGACGGGGGGAGGCAAGCTGGGTGCGCAAGCACCAAATCTGACGTCCTACCCCTCCCTCGCATCCATTACCATTGCGTAGATCTCCTCTCTATTCGCACAGTCGGTTGTGGACCAGGGTGCGGATTCCCAGAGAGTGCGCGATGCATGGTACAGCACGGCATCGCATGGCATAAGAGAGCACGGCAAAACTTAGCATGTCGTAACACAAGTTGGGATGACCGCAACAAAAAATAAGTTCAGCGCTACAGCGGGAACCTGATTTGTAATAGCAAAGATCAGGGAACTGGATCCAACGCTGTAGCGAGATCGCCATTCGGAAAGGACTGGCATCTTTCGGATTGGAACGACACACATTAAGTATCAACTGGGCGGCATCCTGTGTAAAGACCAATGCGCGGAGGAGGCCAGGATAACTCACTGGCGTCTTCGGGGGAGACAGGAGAGTAGAATTCATACTGTGGAGGGACAAGCTAGGTGCGCTCGCGCCAGATCTGACATCCCACCCTCCCACCCATACCTTCCAGTTGCGCTGATGTCCCCTCTATCCGCGGACGCGTGTCATGGCAAACCTGGACCTCCCAACAAAAACCTATTGTGTTATGCGCAATCGAGAAAGGGGAGCTGCGGACATAGTAAGAGGAGGAGGAAGAAGAGGAGGAGGAGGAGGAGGAGGAGGAGGGAGGAATGAGGAGGAGGACGAGGACGAACAGCAGCAGCGGGAACCGGAGTGGAAGGAACGGGAGGAGCAGGAGGACCAGGGGCAGGCGGAGGACGAACAAGGAGGGGGGGGGCCAGTGCTGAGGAAGCACTTGCATCCAGAAGAGCGCCAGGGAAAACACGCCGATCCTAAAGCGGGGCGGCACTGCAGCAGCAGCACCATCTTGAGACACTGGAGACGCTCCGATTGAGCAGGCCATAGGGGGAGACAGCTTTTGACATCCTGCGTGTGGGCAACAATACGTGGATGGAGCGAGCCACTCCCTGGCCATCTCTGGGAAGAGAGGAAAGTGGTAACTAGATGGAGCGCCTGTAAAGAGGGCGGAAGGTTGGATGGAGGGGGGGGGGTAGAGAGGCACTCGATGGAGGCGTCGGAGGGGAGGAGAGATAATGACGAGGGAATGACCTGGGCCACGAGTCAGGCATTCGGGCCTGCAACAGAAGGGGACCACGGATTCGTCGGAGCCCGCGAGCCAAATTGCGCCTCTGCCTCTCCCCGATCCATTCCCGGGACAGGGGGAGGATGTGGAAGGAAGAGGGAGGACGGATGGGGAGGGCAGGAGGGGCGGCGAGATAGAAGGATGGGAGAAATAGTTACGGAAGGTGGACAACGGGAGAAAGGAATTAATTAAGCAATACAGGAGGCAGAAGAGGAGTGAGGCGGATGCAGCGGGTAGGAGGGGAGAAAAAGGGGGACGATAGATAAGAAAGGGAAAAAAGAAGAGGTGGATGAAGAGGGGATGAAAGTGGAACGAAAACGCAGATTTTCTGCCCTAGACGCGGCCAGGGGCGGCGATCCCGATCGAACTCGAGGCACCCCTTCCCGGCCCCTGGCACGCACGTTGAACACGGTGTAAGTGCCCATCTGCTCCTGAGGGACATGGCGAGTTGAGGAGGGGATGACGAGGCAGCGGGAGGCGAATTAGCGGCGCGCACAAGGGGGGTGGCTTTCCAAGAAGGCAGGGGGGACTCTTAGAAGGCGCGGGCCGTCTAAGACTTACATCTTAGAAGCGCCTGGAGGCCTCTGAGTAGCCTTCGTTGAAACCTCGGGGCGCCCCCCCCTTCTTCTGGCCGTGCCCCCTCTACATCCTCCACGTCCTCCTCCTTCTCTGCCTCCTCCGTGAAAGAAGAATAACTGGCATCAGCATAAGCTTTTGACGCTCCGCGCGCATTTCTTGGATCTGCGCTGAGCCCCCTCCCTGGCGCGCGGAGCGCGCCAGGGGCGGCTCTGGAGGCGGCGAAGGGGAAGGGCCCAGGGCGGTTTCAAGAAATCCGCGTGGAGCGCCGAACATTTATGTTTATGGCGTTTTTTCTTCTTCGACACCTTGCTTCCCTCCCTCCGCACTCATGAGGCGGCCCTCTGCCGGGACGCCCGTCCGGCCCGGCCGCCCGGCGCGGGCACCCACACTCACCGTGGCACCGACGCTTGTGCGGAGGGCCCCTGCCTGCCAGCTCCCTGAGGAGGGGTCCTCCTCCTCCTCCTCTCCTCCTCCTCCTCCTCCTCCTCCTCCTCCTCCTCCTCCACCCCAGTGGGTCCGCACTAAAAATTACTCTGGCGAAGGGTCACTCTTACGTGTAGTCGACTTACTGACGTTGTCCTGCGACAGGAACGGACCAGGACAGAAGTCTGCGTGCCAGCTCCGGTTACCAGAGCGTTCCCCCAGCGGGCAGACCGCGCGCTGAGCAAGTCGGAAATTCGAAGAAGCTTCCAAGCACATGCGGGAAACCATGCCCGGCCAGCTAAGGAGGGCAAGATGATGATGATGATGATGATGATGATGATGATGCTGATGATGATGGTGATGATGCTGATGATGGTGATGATGATGATGGTGATGGTGATGGTGACGGTGATGATGCTGATTATGATATGATGATGATGATGATGAGGAGGAGGAGGAGGAGGAGGAAGAAGGGAGGAGGAGGAGGAGGAGTAGGAGAAGGAGGAGGAGGAGTAGGAGGAGGAGGAGGAGCAGAAGGAGCAGGCGGAGAAGGAGGAGGAGGAGGAGGAGGAGAAGGGAGGCAGCCGGCAACCAAAGGGCGGACGAAAGTAGGGCCGCTGGCGTGCAGGAGCTGGCACTCCACGTCGGCGGCGCCCGGGGACGGCGACGGCTGGGCTTCGGGCCCTGCGGGGCCCCAGACATGACCGAGCTGAGCCTTCCCTGCGCGTTATACATGGGCGATTCGGAAACCCTGAATCCAAAATCGTTGTCATTTCTTGGGGGCGCATGTTTTACTTCCGCCACCCTTCCGCCGACTTCCGCCGGCGGAGGCGGCTGTGTTATATTTCCCCCGACCTTCCGCCGTCCTTTCGCCGCCTTCCGCAGTGGAAGAGATGTCAACTCATTCAATCCTCGAAGGCAAGCCCTCTTTTGGAACGCCCCACATCTACACTCGTGGTGTCTGCGGTAGGTTCGTGCGGCGTCGGCGCGCGCACAGGTTTTTGTCACTGCGTCGATCACTCAACCTTGAACCTATCGCGGCCCCGATCGTTCAAGGCTGAAGTCCGTCGGGTCCAGTGACGTCGCCGTGTCCCTCTGTGCTCCCGCGTCGCAGAATTCACGCAGGCGTCGCCGGCGCGCCATCGCAGCCCGCCCGCCTCTCTCGAAGGGAGGCTCCCCGCGCAGCGAGGCAGAACAGTTGCAGGGATTGGCTGGGAATGGGGTTTGATTTATGGAGCCGCCCTCCCTCCCTCCCTCCCTCCGCCCTCCCTCCCTCCCTTTCTCCCCCCCTCCCTCCCTCCCTCCCTCCGTCCTCCCTCCATCCCTCCCTCCTCCCTCCCCCCCTCCCCCCCTCCCTCCCTCCCTCCAGTGGCTTAGGGACGGGAGGACTGCAACATCTTTGATGCACTGTGGGTCTCCCCGGGTCCTCCGCCCCTAGTGGGATCGAAAATGAGCGGAGCATGAAAGGTAAGAGGATGTGATAACGAAGGGCACTTTCTATGGGGAGCGAGTCGGAACCACGGTTAACAACGAATACGACCTGCAAACTAGGGCCGAATGGCAGCGGGCTGTGCAAGGTGAAATCGAGGATCAGGCAAGAGGGGCTGTGACACTTCAGCTCCTCCTCCTTTTTCCTGAGACACGACTTCTCCCTGTCGCACTCCCAGACGTGTCCTTTAGGGTGGGCTGGGCGTTTCGCCAGAGACTTCTTCACCAGTTTACGCCCTGAAGCTCAAGCTTTGAAGCAGCTCCAAAGATCGATGACCGATCCTTTCCAACATGTGTTTCTCAACTTAGACGCCGCGCAAATTCGTCTTTGAAGCTTGCGGCGGCTTCAAGGACGGAGCGCAGTTCATTTTCAATGGCTCTCACTGTAATGCCGCGTGCTTTCGTGTCAAACATTTGACGCGGTTTCAAGGATTTGTAGGGTCGAGGTCCAGGACGTGCGCTCTGGCACGAATTCGGATTGCCAGGGAGCAACGCTCACGTTGATTCGCGGTGTCGAAGCTTCAGGAATGGTGTTCTGGGACTTTGGCACGATGCCGGGCTTTCAGATAGTTGTCGTTCAATGGGGGACTTGCCACAATGAGCATGAACTCTTGTAGGGACCTACGGAGAGGGAGCTTGGAGGGAGGGTGTCTTGCACTATCGTTGAAGCGCCTTGGGTGTACACTGGTCCTCCTCCTCCTCCTCCTCCTCCTCCTCGCCTCCTCCTCCTCCTCCTCCTCCTCCTCCTCCTCCTCCTCCTCCTCCCCTGTGGCGCTCCCCAGCCAGGTTGTCCACCAGCCACGTCGTGGTGCGCGCGTGGACCTCGAAGTCGTCCAAATGCGCCAGGTCGAGCGGGAGGGTCTCGTCCGTGGTCGCCTCCAGACGGGCGAGGAGGAGGAGGAGGGGGAGGAGGAGGAGAAGGAGGAGGAGGAGGAGGAGAAGGAGGAGAGGAGGAGGAGGAGGAGGAGGAGGAGGAGGAGGAGGAGGAGAAGGAGGAGGACGTGGAGCGGGAGCGGGGGAGGACGAGGAGCGGGAGGAGTTGGGAGCCAGGTGGGGAGGGGGAGGAGAAATGGGGCAGGGAGGGGTAGGCGTGGATATGGGGGAGGTGGGCGAGACGGACTAGGAGGAATCTCCTCCACTCCGCTCCTGCTCGCCTCCGCCTCCTCCTGCGGTCCTTCTCCTTTTTTGCCTCCGCTCCCCCTCTCCACTCCCCACCAACTCTTCCCCGCTCTCCTCTGACTCTTCTCCTCTCCATCCTATTCCTGTCCCTCCTCTGCTCATACGTTCCTCGCCCCCCTCATCCGCATCCTCCTCCCCCACGACCCCCACTGGCTTCCACATACTCATCCGCCCCTCCTCCACCCTCCACATCCATAAGGAGCTGGAGGAGGAGGAAGGCGAATGGATACTGAGGATGAGCAAGAGACGTAATATTGAAGGGTGAGGTGCATGGGGGAGGGGTGGAATATGAGGAGGCGGAGGAGAAACAGGACGACCCCCTGGAATCCACACTAGCCTCCAAGAGACATCCAGAGCATATGAGACACAACAAGCAATCCCCCCTCCTTCTCGTCCTTCGGCCACATCGCCTCCCCTCTCGCCCGTGCCCCCTCCCGACACCCGATGCCCCTCCCCGCTCGCCGAGGTCTTGTACGTGTGCACGCGCCAGCTTGCCGCCGGCTGAGGCTCCTGGCGAGGAGTTGGAGGAGGAGGTGGAGGAGGAGGGAAGGTCAGGATACCAAGGAGCAGGGAGGAAAGAACGATGAAGAGGAGGAGAATGAGCCCATAAGGATGGCGAGTGAGCAAGAAAGAGGGGAAAGACGATGTGCAGGACCGAATCGGAAACTCATGAGGGGGGTCAAGGGTGATAAGGAGGAGTCGGACTGATGATGGGTGGAATGGAGGAGAAGGAGGGAATGGGATTGGAAGGAGAGGGAGGAACGATGGGGATGTTGTTGATGAGAAGCACGAGGAAAAGGGAGACATACTGATGAATGATGGAGGAGGGGAGATCAGGATGAGGGGTGTGTGTGGGACGAGGGAGTGGAGGGGGAGCGGAAGGGTGAGCCAGTGTTAACTTGCGCGAGTGGAAAGCAAATCAGATCGGCCCTTGCATCGAGTATCAAGAGTGGGCCACGCCAGGGTGGCGCGAAAAAGCGGCGTGAATGTTCCACAGAGACTGGTTGGAAGCTGCCGCGAAGCAGCGGCGTTTAACGGTTCTGTTTTGTGTCTGGGAACCCCCAACATCAGTCTTGAAAGAAAGGGGATGCCGAATAGGAAACGAGATGGATGATGGGGGAGACAGGCGGAGGAACAGGAGGAGGAGGAGGAGGAGGAGGAGGAGAGGAGGAGGGGAGGAGGAGGAGGAGGAGGAGGAGGAGGAGGAGGAGGAGGAGTGAGGGGGGAGGGAGGAGGATGAGAGGAGAAGAGGAGGAGGAGGAGGAGGAAGAGGAGGAGGAGGAGGAGGAGGAGGAGGAGGAGGAGGAGGAGGAGGAGGAGGAGGAGGAGGAGTGAGGAGAGGAGGCAGGAAGGAGGAGGGAGGAGGGGGAGGAAGAAAAGGATGAGGAGGAAGCAGGTGGGGATCTGGGAACACAGTGGGGGCCCGACCACGAGAAACCTTCCACGAGAAACCCGAGCCTGAGACCACGGGATGTCCATTGGCTTTTGGTGTGAGAGCGTCACGCTCTCCATCGCAAGACCCTCGAGCCACAAGGCACCCAGGGCACCCAGGAGGCGAGCAGGGTGTTTCTTGGAATGGGCCTCCACTGTGCACAGCACCTGCTTTCAGAGAGCGGCCTCTGCAGGAACGGGCGCTGGAACTGAGAATGAGAATCCGCCCGAGGCTTGCGCACCCCGCGCGCTCCCATGGGAAACATCGGAGCGGGGCGACTCGAGACAACGACGGCTCGAAGTCGGTCCCCGGACCCCTCTCGGAGTCCAAACGCACCAACCTCGAGCTGCGCCCAGCCGTGGCGACGAGGGGGCCTCCCGAAGGCCAACTACCGCTGTCTCCACTCGCCCTCCTCTGACGTTCGTCGGTCGCCCGGCGTTCGGGTCATGGCTCGGGCCTCCGGCGGCCGTCCGGGCCGACCCGGGCCCCCGCAGAACGCTCTCGACGAGGCGCAGCTGCGGGAGAGCATCCCGAAGCTGGAAAGCCACCAGGAACCGACGAGACCGCCCGAAAACCTCAAACCGCGAACTCGACCTCCTCTGAAACAAGCGGCTCCGTGGGATTCCGCACGTACAGCACCAGCCGGTACGTGGTCCCCGCCACGAGCGCCTTCGAGCCTCCGTGCGGGCGCAGAGCCGAGCGATGTGGCGGTGGTAGTGGCAGTGCCAGCAAGGCACGAGGATGCAAACCCGATTTGTCTGGCTGATGCTCTGGGAGGGGCCTGTGCACAGGGGATGCTGCAGCACCGCTCGTGGTGCGTGTTGCTCTGTTCGGGACTTGTTTCCCTTACGCCGCGACCACCACCACCACTCCCTCCTCCTTCCCCTCCTCCTCCTCCTCCTCCTCCTCTTCCTCCTCCTCCTCCTCCTCCTCCTCTTTCCTCCATCCTTCCCCCCTTCCTGCCCGATCGAAAATCATCCTGCTCCTACCTCTCTTTCTCCTCCGCTCTCCTCCTCACAGTCCTTCTCCCCGTCCTCCCCCCGCGCCTCCTGCAATATCGCTCAATGCGAATGCTGCTTGCCTCTCCCCTGACACCTGTCCCGTCGTGGCCCCGCATCTCCGCGCGAACCCCGCCTGCACACGCGGAATTCCTGCTCCAGACGGGTTATTTCCAATCGTAGCGGTTCTGACTCTCAACATGGTGCTCCTGCTGCAGCGCTGCTCATGGTGTTCCTGCTGCTGCATCGGCGCGTTGCTCCCGCTGTTCAGCATGGCGCTCTCGCCCCAACGCGAGTCACACTTCTGGGTCCGATTCATTACTCGTCATTGTCGCCCCATCCTTGCCCCTCCACCGCCATCTCCTGGACCTCATGTTCCTCCCGCCCCTCCTACTCCTGCTCCTGCTGCTGCTCCTCCTCCTCCTCCTCCTCCTCCTCCTCCTCCTCCTCCTCCTCCGCCTTCCTCATTATCCTCTTCCTCATGCTCACCCTCATGCTCATCTGCTACCTCCTCCTCCTCCTCGGCCTCCTCCCAAATTTACACCAGTCCCCTTTCTGATTGCGCATCACGCGATGAAGTCATTCTTGGGATCCGGATCCCGCTAGGACACCCGTCGGCAGACAGAGGGAGAATGGGAAGGGATGAGCGGGAATGAGAAGGGATGAGCGGGAGGGGCAGGATGTCAGATACGGCGCGAGCAGACCTAGATTGCCCTCCCCTCCCTCTCTCCGCCCCCTCCCCTCTCTAGGAGGAAGATCACACGGCGTATATGCACAAGCGTTCGATGGCCCGCGCGGATTTCTTGGATCTGCGCTGCACCCCCCTCCCCGGCGCGCGGAGGGCGCCAGTGGCGGCGCCAGAGGCGCCGGCGCCAATGGGGGTCCAGCTTATGCTGGCTCGTATATTCTTCTTCTTCTTCTTCTTCGACTCTCTCCTCTCGCCCCCCTTGGCCAGTACACGACCACCCAGGATGGCAAGAACGCCTCGCCGCCCAGCTCAAACTTTGGCCATCGTGGCGAACACTGCGTGCAGCCCCTCGTGGCTGCTGCCACCAGCATGGTGTGGCAGAACCACTGCCGCGGCACTCGGACCTCGAGGATCGCGGGGGATTCCTGTTATCAAAGGCGCCCAGGGAGACAACCAAACAAACACAAACTCCAGGATTCCACATACTTCCACACCATCCTGTGGTGATGGGTCCTCGTTTTGAAGAAACTGTGCCCCGCGTCGTCGTCTCCTCTCCTCTCCTCTGCCCTCCTCTGCTCTGCTCTCCTCCCCTCTCCTCTCCTCTCCTTTCCTCTCTTCTCCTCCTCCTCCTCCTCCTCCTCCTCCTCCTCCTCCTTCTCCTCTTCTCTCCTCCTCCTCCTCCTCCTCCTCCCGCTCCTCTCTCCTCCCACCCTTGCCTCTGCCCGCCGCGTGTCAACCAGCTCGGCACTCCAGTCACCCCCCTCCCTTTGGCACACCCCGCACACGCATCGTGGCCCCATAGGGAGCTCCACCAGTGGCTGCGTTCGCATGCGCCACCCACTTCGCTTTGGCACACCCCGCGCACGTTTCGTTGCCCCATAGGGAGCTCCACCGACGGCCCCAGAGGCTGCATTCGCATACCGCCGGCTGGCGTTCTTCTCGGGATGGCTGGTCTGCGCGCGGCTAGCGGGGCGACAGCTGGGGTGGATGGGGCGGCCCTGGTGGCCGCCGCGGCCCGCGCGGCCGTCGAGGCCAAGGCGCCACGGCGAACGGTGGCTGCAGTGGCGCGGGGCGCGGCTTCGGTGGCCCTTCGGGCCGCGGCACCCCCGCCGCCGCCTGCGGCCGCCAGCGCTGGGGCGGCTGGCCGCAAAGATGGAGCATCGGATGCGAAGCGGGAACGGCGGCGTCGGCGCCGCGCTCGTCTCGCTGAAGGCCGCCGTGCTGCTCGTGATGCTGTTCCTGGAGCCGGTTGCGCCGGCATGCCTGCCCCTGCGGAGGGGGGCTCTGGCGGCGACGCTCCGATGGTCGACGGCTTCGACGACAGCGACGGGACCATCGACGACTCCTGGGCCGACAGCCTGCCCGTCCGCGGGCCGCGTCGACTTAGGAGTGGAGGCGAGAGCATGGACCTCGCGGAGGTGGCTGCTGCTGGCGCGGGCGGTTCGGGCTCTGGCTCGGCCGCTGCGACGGGCGCGCCTGCGGATGCGGTGCTGGCCCTCGCGGGCGCCCCTGGCGGGGCGGCGGCAGCGGGGGCGGCGGACCCAGCTCGAGGAGCTGGAGGAGCTGCTGGAGCCGCGGGGTGCGGCCTCGTGAGCGACGGCCACGCCAGCGGTGCCGCGCAGCGGCGGCGCGGGCCCAGGCGTCCTCGGGCGAAGGCGGCGGCGGAGCTGGACGCGGCGCTCGCGGTGGCGGCGCCTGCTGCTGGTGGAGCTGCGGCCTCGGAGGTCGGCCAAGGAGGAGGTCTTCGCGGTTGCCGACGGCCTCCTCCGCCAGGCGGCTGACTACGAGCCTCGGCTCGGCGAGCAGCTTCGGCAGATGCCGGAGGCCGTGAGCTGGAGGCCTGCCAACGCCTCTGAGCCAGTGCTCGCGGGTGGCGCGCCGGACGCCTGGTGGCTCCCGCCGCCACTGGCTCCTGAGGGAGTGGCTTTCGTGGTCTGCCCTCTCCAGAGGGCGGCACGGCCTGGAGGGTGCCCCGCGGGGCTGCCCCAGGTTACGCCGCAGACCTCAGTGGAGCAAGCCGGGCAATCGTCGGCCTCGGCCTGGGCGGCAGCGGCGGGGTCCAGGGGAGTGCCTTCGGTGGTCTAGCCCCTTTTGGGAGCTGGCACGGCTGGGTGCCCCGCGCGGGCGCCCCTGGTGACTGGGGCCTTCGGTGGAACTCCCTACAGTCGGGGCGTTGACCTAAGAAACCCTAAATTAGGAAAGAGGCCTTTTTTTTTCCATGACTTCAACTTCGATTTCCCATCGAAAACCTACGGAAAACAGGAGGCAAGCTGCGAAACGATTGAGGAACACGGAGCCCCTCCCAAACGAGAAGGGTTCCTTCTTCAGCGCCCCAACTGCATGGTGGCCGAAGCATACGAGGGGTGCGCCGAATGGGGTGCAGGCACGCCATGCGGTCTGCGCTGCCGAGGCCTTCGGCGGAACTCCCCGTGGGGCCGCGCAGCGCGTGAGGGGCACGCCGACGCGGGTGCGGCGGTGCCAGGCGAACGCATCCGCTGGGGGAGCTCCGGTGGAGCTCCGTACGGGGCCACGGATCGTGAGAGGGGTGTGCCGAATCGGGTGCGGGTGCGCCAGGTGGAGCTCTTCATGGGGCCACGGAGCGTGTGAAGGGGTGTGCCGAAACGGGTGCGGATCCGCCGTGGGGACCGTGCCGCTCGGATCTTCGGTTGAATTCCATATGGAGCCACGAGGCGTGTGATGGGGTGTGCCGAATCGGGTGCAGGTGCGCCATGCGGACTGCGCCACTGGGGCCGTCGGTGGAGCTCCTTTCGGGGCCACGGAATCCGATGCGGGTACGCCATGCGAACTGTACCGCCCAGATCCGCGGTGGAGCTCCCTACGGGGCCACCAAACGTGTGAGGGGTGTGCCGAATCGGGAGCGGGTGTGCCATGAGGACTATGCAGCTGGGGCCTTCGGCGGAGCTCCATACGGGGCCACGAAGCGAGTGAGGGGCGTGCCGAAATGTGTCCAGGTACGTCATGCAGACTGTGCGACTGGGGCCTTCGGTGGAGCTCCCACTACAGGGCCACGAAACGTGTGACAGGTATACCAAAAGGGGTGCGGTGGAGGGCAGAGGCAGGGATGGGAGACGGGGGCGGCGGGAGGGACCGGAGTGGAGGCGCGGCGCTGTCTTTTCAAATCGAGGACCCAACCAGGGCCGATGATATTGCAAGTGGGCCTGGCTATTCTCCTCCTCCTCCTCCTCCTCCTCCTTCCCCTCCCCCTCCTCCTCTTAACTCCTCCTCCTGCTCCCCCGGACCAGGATCCAGGATCCGTTCAGCATCGGTGCCCGGACTCCTCCTCGGGTCCATCGTGGCGACGTTCCGAGTTGCGTCCAGCCGTGGCCACGGGCCTGCCGGAGCCGCCGGGGAGGCCTCTAAAATCAAAAGGTGCCGACGTCCTCCTCCGCCTCCTCCTCCTCCTCCTGCTCCGCCGCCTCCTCCTCCTCCTCCGCCTCCTCCGCCTCCTCCTCCTCCTCCTCCTCCTCCTCCTCCTCCGCCTCCTCCTCCTCCTGCTCCGCCGCCCCCTCCTCCTCCGCCTCCTCTGCCTCCTCCTCCTCCTCCTCCTCCTCCTCCTCCTCCTCCTCCTCCTCCGCCTCCTCTGCTCCTCCGTCTTCCCTCCCACCCCTTCCCTCCATCCCTTCTCCTAAAGGATCGCTCCTCCCCGTCGCACCCCGCAGGCGTGCGGGCAGGGCGGGCACGGGGCGCCGTCGCCCGAGGCGGCCCGAGACGCGCGGAAAAGTTCGCGGCCGCTCCACGGGCCAAGGGCGGCTCGTGGTCAAACTGCGGCTCTCACCGGAGGCGCCGCGCGCCTTCGGCCCCGGAGAGGCTGCAAGCGCTTCGCGGAGGGAGGGCGGGCCGATTTCGCAGGGCGGCCCCCGCCTCCGCGCCGCGCACTCTTCGCCCCACAGCTTCGAACAGCGGCTTCGCGGGTAGGGGGCAGGTCCTTTTCAACACGCGCCTCTCGCCCTGGCATCGCGCGCATGTGTCTCAATATTGTGGAGCGGTTCTCGGATGGAGGGTGGGTCGTTTTTCAAAATGTGGCTCTTGCCTTCCTGCCGCGTGCACTCGTCTGAAACAGTTGCAACCGCTTCACGGATGGAGGGCGGTTCCTGTTCAAGATGTGGCTCTAGCTCTTGCGCCGCGCACATTCGTATTCAACGTTTTCAAAAATTCAAAAGGTTCGTATGGTTGAAGTATCAGGAATGGTGTTCTGGCACGGTCTAGGATTGTTCGAACGCAACAGTCACGTTGCTTCGCAATGGTAAGGTCACAGGGGCGGTGTTTTGGCACGGCGCAGGATTGTCAGGACGCCTCATCCACGTGATCCGCGGCGTTGAACATCCCAGGGATGATGTTTTGGCAAGGTGGAGGATATGGGACAGTTCCCGCAGAGAACTAACATTCTTGTGTGGACATATGACGAGGAAATTTGGTAGGGCTTCTCGCAGCATCGTTGACGCGTCTTCACCTCCTCCTTCACTTCCTTCTCCTCCTCCTCCTCCTCCTCCTCATCCCCTCTGCCCCTCATGCCTCTCCTTCTCCTTCTGCTTCTGTCCCTCCTCTCTCCTCTGCTGTCCTTTCGGCTCCTCCTGAATCCCTCCTCCTCCTCTTCCTCCTCCTCCTCCTCCTCCTCCTCCTCCTCCTCCTCTGAGTTCCTCTCTGCTCCTCCTGATCCTCTCTCCTCACTCCTCTCCTGCCCGCTTCTCCTGCCCGCCGCTCAACTCCCCCCCCTTTCCTCCCTATACCTCCCCCTTCCCCCCCCTTTCAATCCTCGTCGGTCTCCTCGTTTTCCTCGTTCTCCTCGTTCTCCTGCTCCTCGTTCTCCTGCACCTCCTCCTCCTCCTCCTTCTCCTCCTCTTCCTCCTCCTCCTCCTCCTCCTCGACCTCCTCTTCCCCTCCTCGTCCTCCTCCTCCATTCATTTTCCTTTGTTGTGACTCCTCCCTGTCGCACCCCGAGGCCAGTCGAAAGAGCGGGCCGGGCGTTTAGCCTGAGACTTCCTCACCATTTAAAACCCTGGCACCTAAACATTGGCAACCGATTCGCAAGTAGAATGAGGGTGGTTTTCAAAATGTGGCTCTCGCCTTAGGGCCGCGCACATTCGTGTTCAAATTTGCAAGAGTGTCACCGATTGAGGGCGGCCGGCTTTCAAAATGTGGCTCTCGCCTTAGCGCCGCACATATTCGTCTGAACATTCTGCACGTGTTTCACGGATGGAGGCGGTTGGCTTTAAAACTGTGACTCTCGCCTCGGCGCCGCGCACACTCGTCGTAAACATCTGCAAGAATTTATCGGATCGAAGGCGGTTCGTTTTCAAACTGTGGCTCTCGCCTGAGCGCCGCGCACAGTCGTCTTAAACATTTACAAACAAGTTTCGCGGATTCCCAGGGCCAATGTACCAAAACCAACGTTCTGGAAGGATTCAGAATTGTGAGGGCGAAACACATACGCTGATTCGCGGAATTGAAATCCCAGGAATGGCGTTCTGGCGCTACTCAGAATCGTCCAGACGCAATATTCAGGCACATCCGTGGCGTTTGAATCCCGAGAAGGGTGTCTTGGCATGCTTCTGGGTCTTCAAACGGTTGTCTCCCAACGCGGCAGTTCCCTCGGTGGAGATGAACCCTTGTAGGAGCATATGAAGAGGGAGCTCCGAGGGAGGGTCTGTTCCAACATCGTTGATGAGTCTTGGGTTTGCACTGGTCCTCCTCCACCACACCCTCCCAATCCCCCTCCTCCTCCACCTCCTCCACCTCCTCCTCCTCCTCCTCCTCCTCCTCCTCCCTCTCCTCCCTCCTCCTCCTCCTCCTCCTCCTCCTCCTCCTCCTCCTCCTCCTCCTCCTCCTCCTCCTCCTCCTCCTCCTCCTCCTCCTCCTCTCATCCCTCTTTCGGTCTTCCGTCTCAGACCTGGTCCCCCCTCCTCCGGAGGCCACTCCGGGCCTCTGGGGGTCTCCAGAGGTCTCCAAGGACCTCGGGTGGCCCTGGTCTGGCGCCTGCCAAAACTTCCTCCAGACCATACCCTGGATCGTCGAACCTCCTCCTCTTCCTCCGCCCCTCCTCCTCTTTTCCTTCTCCGCCTCGCCAAGACGCAACGAGCACCGCGTTCGGAGCAGGTGCGCTGAGCGCAGGGCCCCGCAGTCTGATCTGCAGCTGCGTGTCCGAGGGAACGAGGCAGTACCTCGGTCACGCGGGGGACAAGCGCAGGACAGGGGAGCCCGAACTGGAGGAGATGCCATCGCGATGGGACCCTGCAACAACAATTTCCAAACATCGTTCCATCGCGCTGGGCCGTGTCCATAACGGGTGGTGGAGCATGGCGAACAAATCCTCGCAGATGTCCGTCTCGATCGAGATGTGGCGATTGAAATTTGAAAAGCAACCGATCTTCAAATGGGAGGGTGTGGACAGGTCTGTTGACGAGGTTCGATTCGTCAAATCTGCCATGTAAGCGGGTCACAAGGCAATGATGTCCGATCAGTGTCGACTTCCGTTTGCATCAGCTGCTCGGCTCTTCCGCCCTAGGCGCGTTTCCTGTCACGCGAGTTTGGAAGGGCGTCCGTGTCAGCCAAGAGATCCAGCTGTAAGGACCACGATGTCAACTCGAGCTGACGCCATCAATGTCCCCTGTTTCTCCTCAGAAAAAGTTTCAGAGTGGCGAGGACGATGTTCTGTATATTTACATCTATGCACTCATATGGTATTTGTAGAATGGTGGCACGAGTGTGCAGGAGAAGGGGCGGGTGGATGTGCAAGATGATGAGGAGAGGAAACGGAGGAGGAGGAGGAGGGTATGCAGAATGAGGAGGGGGAGGAGAAGCAAGGACACAGGGGGGTCAGCAAGGAAATAGGGGGATAAAGAGAAGCAGGGAGCCTGCTCGCAGAAGTTCGCGCGAGCCAAGCAAGTTAGGGGCTTCGGTGCCTGGAGGGATGATGAGGAGAAGGATGCGGTGATGGAGGATGTGGAGGTGGAAGAAGATAACCAGGACGGAGGATTTTCCAGCTGGCCAAAAACAAAGCTCTACACATCATGTAGTTCACAAGTTAACGGTGGCTTCTGCAGACTGGAGGGAGGAAGGGATGGCTGAAGATAATGAGGAGGACAACACGTCAGGGCGAGGCAGAAGGTGGAAGAGGATAATTAGGCAGATGAGGCAAGGGAGGCGGAGGTGGAGGAGAGGGGCAGGACGGTAGGAGGGGTGGGAAGCCAGAGGATGAGAAGGAAGAAGAGGAGAACGAGGGAAAGAGGGCGGGGATGAATAGATGAAGGAGGAAAACGAGAGATTGTAGGTGGAAGAGGCGGAGGAGGCTGTATAAGTGCGGGGCATGTCCGAGTCAACGCCGTCCTCGAAGTTCGAGTCGGAATCGGACGGATGTCTTCCTGAGGGCTGCTGTCCCCCTCGTTCCTCCCTCCTATTGCTCTTTCCCTCCTCATCCTCCTTGCTGTCTCATCTTACTTCCCTCTTTTTCCTCCAACATCGTGTCTCCTGCATTCCGTCATCACTTCTTCCGCATTCGCAACTCGTCTAGTCACACCTCGCTGTCTGTCGCCCAGCTCTGCAACGGGATGTAGTACCAAGTCCTCCTTGCTGTCCCAGCCGCTGGGGCTTCTCCAATGGACGCGTGTGCCGATCACGACGATCGTCGCTGGATGCCTACGTTCCTTCGCAGGACCCCTGCCAGCCTTGAGAAAGAACCAACCATCTAATCACAAACCCCGTTTTGGGCAACGAATGCGACCGCGTTTTGCTTTGCTTGGTGTTTCCCATCGCTGGGCGCTGATTCCGGGCGGCGCGCCCACCATTCGCACAGACCTTTCGGAACTCGCCTGCAACGCCATTCCTTGCTCTGGCACGGCAATCCGCCTTCCTGTGCGCTTGAAGGGCATCGACTTCAGAGTTGTGCTCGACGACGCTGGGGGCCCCACCGCGCTTTTCCGCCCAGCAGAGGCCAGCGACAACATGCCTCGCGCAGCGACCTCTGAGCATCTCGAGAATTGCGAGGGCCAGCGCCTGCAAAGCCTGGCCCTGAACATCGGAATCTGGCATGACGACTGCTGTTGGAGACGCTCCGGGCGCCCTTGAGCGCGCGAGCATGGCGAGGGGCACGTCGCCAGGTTCACCAAGGCAGTGCCTGGGGGGACACATTGAAGACGTGGTGCGCCGCGCCGCCAGTGGGCAAGCCCTTAATGCACGTCATGCCTTTTATCGCGACGCCTTTGTTCAGTGCTGGCGGGGGGTAGCACACCGCCGCAGAGCAAGTCGAATTACGAACACTTCGCCGCAAGGATCACGAACACGAGGAACGGTCTTGTTCGCAGCTCCTTCGTTGTGTCAGCCTGTCGCGGCTGGTTGAGGTGAGAGGGGCTGGGGCTTCCAGATTTGTAATTTGAATCGTCATTGAAACATTGAAACGCAATGCTATCTGCCCAACGCCCGACCGTGACAAATCGCCAATTCCCAGTACATGATGTAGGGGACACGCAACACGGCTGTCGTCGAATTTCTCTCTCTCTCTCTCTGACTCTCTCTGTCTCTCTTTCTTATCTCTCTCTCTCTATATATATGTATATCTCTTCCTCCTCCTCCTCCTCCTCCTCCTCCTCGAAACCCTGAACCCGAAGAAACTCTCACCTCTTTGGGGGGCATTTTTTACTTCCGCCGACCTCCGCCGGCCTTCTGCCGCCTTCCCGCCGGCGGATGCGGCCTCGCTGTACTTCTCTTGTTTCAGAGCACTGCGCCCAATGCACCTTCTAGGCGGCGAGCCAGGGGGGGAAGTGAGAAGGGGCGGGCCTTCTCAGAAGGCTCGGAAGTCCCCCCGACCTTCAGGACGGACGCATCGCGAGGGGCCTGGGTTAGAAGTCCACCGACGTACGGCGCACGACGTGGCTACTCACACCGAGAGTGGTGGCCCTCTGAGGCTATGCGATGGGGCTGGCAGAGCTGCCTCAAGTCGGGGACCTTCTGACCCGGGTCAATCCAGACCCAGGTCAGCAGGAAACCAAAAAACTGCCATGCAGGGAAGCAAAAATCTGCAACGCAGGTCTTCGCAAACCCGGGTCAGCCAATATGCGCGGCCGCCTCGCGGCCACGAGCGGCTCGCTGACCCGGGTCAGCCAGAAGGGGTCTTCGCAGGATCCTGCAGGATCCGGTGCCCTGACTGACCCCCGTTTGCATTGATCCCCGTCTCGAGACTCCCGATCAAGGCGCTTGCCCTGCGGACCCCCCGGTCCTGCCCCGACAAGCGCTCCCGCCCCTGCGGAGGCGGCACTGCAGGAGAGGCGCCCGCGGCTTCCCTCCTTCCGGGGTGTGGGCGTCCATCCAGCGAAGCCAGGAAGCAGCGCGATGTGCGATTCGCCAGCGCCGACGGGCGAGGGCGACGGAAGAACCTTGTCCCGGCCGCGCGGCCGACAACGAAACTAACCTACCCAACTTTGGCTGGTCGGCGGAGCTCGGGGCATCCCTGGAGCTGCCCCCGAAGGCCCGCGAGGCCACTGCAAACGGTCTGTCCTTCACGACCGTGGATGTAAAAAATTAACGCGAAACCAAATCATAACGTTGGAATTCCGCCTTCCTGAAAAAATTAATGCAGTCTGGGCAAGGACAGCACGGGGCTCAAAAACATGCACTTGTGATTCGCGTTTATGTGTTACATGTCCGGCGGCGGCCGCCGATCGCGCCCAGCTTGGAACCCGCGGACCTTGAATGGCGAAAGTCCAGCGTTACGAATCAGTTTCACGTTAATTGTTTCCATCCACGGTACCATCAGAAGTACGTAGCGAAAGATGCCGTGAGCCAGCGCTCTCCCAAGGCGCAGCAACTTGTTGCAACGCAGGTGCTGCTGAAGAGCCATAGCTCAGCCGATAACAAGGATCCTGATGTTGCAACGAACCCCGACCTTGAAATGTAGGCGGGGATGGTTTATGAGAGTGGCAGGGGCAAGGAAGGATCTGCTTCCTGGGGGTTTGATTTGACGACGGGGAAGCGTTCCGACGAAGAAATATGCGTGAGTCATGTTGTTCCTGGGAGCTTTTTGTAGTGTCTTGGAAGCTCGTATGCTCTGTGGGGGACCCGTTGGGGTTCCAGGCGCCTCGCGGGATGTGAGTCCGGGGCGCGCAAGAATTTGCGCGTGGTAGATTTTCGCTGGGTCCTCTGAGGCGCACCGGAGAAATTTTTCGAGTGCATTCCGGGGCCTCTTGTGGGCATCTGTGGGTCTTCTCGGGGCCTCTTCAAAGCTCCTGGGCCGTCTCTGGGTTCCCTCCCGCCGTCCGGCACCCTCGGAGGCTGTGCTGGTGGTGGTTCTAGGTTGTCTTCGGGCCCTCGGGGGGGCCTTCTACTCGGTGGGGGCTTCGTCGGCCGTGTTTGGGCAGACTTGTAGGGCTGATGGGTACTGCGGTTCTGTTGGGCCGTCTTGGCACCCTTTAAACGGGCAGGACGGCCCAATGAGTTTCGCGTGTTGTCCGCTTCCCGCTGGAAGCTTGCTCGGGGCTTCCTGAGGAGGTGCAGGACACAGTGGGAGGAGAAGGACCGAGACAGCTCGGAAGCAATGCTATGGAGAAGGGTCGAAACACGAGGGAGAAAGGGGCATAAGGATAGGCAGAGGAGAGGGCAGTGGAGTTTCCATTAAGAGAGCGACGACGGCGACGGCGACTTCGACGATGTCTTCTTGGGGCTTCTTGAAGGCTTCTTGAGCCGTTGTGGGAATCTCTCGGGGGCGAAGAGGAGGGAGGAAGGAGAAAGGAGGGGAGACGGGGGGAGGAAGGGCGTTGGGAGGAGGCTGGCGGTAGGGACGGCGATGAAGACCTCGAGCATGGAAGCGGGTGGCGTGGATGCCTGGACAGCTCGCCGCTTGGGCCCCACCGCCGGCCGACACCGCGTGCGAGCGCACTCGGTTGGTTCCCGCGTGGTCCCTTGGACGCTGTGACGCGTTGTCGTGGCGTCTCCAGACATCCTGGAGCCCTCGTGGGCAGTCTTGAAGCCCTCTTGGGGGGGGCTCACGAGGCTTCCTGGAGACCTCTTTGGGGCTCCTTGGGACCTCTTGGGGGCCTCCTGGGGGCCTCCTGGGGCCTCCTGGGGCCTCCTGGGGGCGGAAGCTCGACATCTCTGGTGCCCTTATTGGGTTTTCTTCTAAAAGGACAAAGCGTCATAACTCATTCCATGGTCGAGTGGTCAAGAGCAAGCGCAGGCCAGTTATGCAGTTTCAGCTATGCCGTCAGAAGGTCGTCCAGATACGATCGTTTAGGATCGCCGTCGTCGTCGTGCCTGCCTGCAACCAAAGAGAGAAGCATCCCCACCACCTCCAAGGACGGCAAGCTCCGCCTCAATGCCGTTGCCTTTGAAGCTCCCAGTGCCTGCAATACCTCTGATAGTAAACTGAGTATCGCACACCATGAGGTGAAACGCGCCGCTTGGCAACGCCACTGCTTGAGTTTGACTCCTGTTTCTGTTGGATGATAATATTTGGCCTTGAAGTCGGTCGATACGGTTTGATCCAGATGCACGTGGCACCGCAACCCGCGTTCTGTCCTTTCCCTAAAAGAAGCCGCTGCAACCTTTGAACTCGTGACGCTGCTTGAGCGCATCTAGTGTAACATTGGACGGCCAGTGTTCGAAATGCTCGACCCAATCCTGCCCGCCAAGGCCTGTACCCTCAAATCTGTGCCATGCCCCTTGGCTCTAGCTTCCGGGAATGATGGGTGGCTTTTACAGCTGGAGCAGCCTGTTGACGGCCACGTTGGCTCAACATAGGAGCTCAGGCGTGGATAAGCCTATGTCAACGTGCCCATCTGAACCCACCGCGAAATCAATACTGCATGGCCACGTGGCTTGAACACAATGGCTGCGCATACCCAGAAACCGTTTTTTCATCGCAGAAAACAGTTTCACACTCCTTGGGCCTGGAAGCGGCGTCCTGACCGAAAAAACGGAAGCACAGCTCCATCTTGATTAATCTGAAACGTTGCAAGTGTGGGACCATCGCCCAGCGCCCACAGACATGGCCGGGGCCACGACTGAGATCCTCCTCCACCTCCCCAGCCTGTGTGCTCCTTCCTCCTCATCCCCCTCCCTTCCAGATAATTCCTCTAATTTCTCCCCATCCCCTTTTTCATTCCCCTCCTCATCCCCCTCCTTCCTTCGTTTTCTCTGCACCCCCGTCCCTTCCAGATAACTCCTCCCAGACGCACCACGTTTCGTTCGGGCGAGCTGGGCGTCTCGCCGGGACCCGCTCTCACACTCGAAAACAAGATTTTCCAGCAATGGCACGGATGGAGCATGGGTGGTTTTCAAAACAGGGCTATCGCCTTGGCTTCGTGGGCACCCGCACAAACCATAGAGCAATTACACGCATGGGGTGCGGTGTGTTTTCAACATGGGGCTCTCGCCTTGGCACCGCGCACGCTCGTCTTGAACATGTCCAACAGTTACACGGATGGAGGGCGGTTCGTTTTCAAAATAGGGCTCCCGCTTGGCTCCCAAACACTTCCTTGTGAAACGAATGCGCGGGTAGAGGGTGGCTCCTTTGCAAAATAAGGTTCTCGCCTGAAGCCCCGTCAATCTTCGCAACACTACAGTAACTCGAGGAGGAGGAGGAGGAGGAGGAGGAGGAGGAGGAGGAGGAGGGGGAGGATGAGGAGGAGGAGGAGGGGGAGGGGGACGAGGAGGAGCGCAGACCCATTCCCACACGGAGCTCTCACTGGACACTCCCCCGAACTTGGTGGCCCTGCCTCCCTGCACACCTCTTAGCGCCAACACGTCGCGGAGTCGGGACGCGGGGCCTCGCCGGGACGGCAGGCCCACAAAAAGGGGGTTTCGTCCGTCCACGGGGGTGCTTCCCGCAAGGGGCAACAGCATGCGCAGGGACTTGGGAGAAGGGGGATCTCTCGGGCTGGGCGAAAGGGGGGGATAGCCAAGGGGGGGGGTGAGAATCAGCTCACGTAGCTGATTTTCCCAGCGCCTCCCGGCGCCAGAGGCGGCCATGTGTTGAGGAATGGGCCCCTCGGTGGGGACGAAGCCAGCTGCATGCAGCAGATTTCGTACCCCCCCCCTTTCCCTTTCCCCCCCTTTCGTCCGGCCCGAATCTCTGGGGCGGGCGTGCTGCAGTGCACGCAGGCGTATCGGCTGACGGACGGATGCGCCCTGCTGCAGCACGCCCGAGGCGGAGGAAAAGCCCGCTACCACAGGCGACGGATGAGGTGGCCCGAGACGTGGGCCACATGGCGACACGTAGTACGACGGCTCGGGGCGCTGGATGAGGCTGAGCTGGGCGACCTGATGCGTGATGTCGACAGGTGCGCGGATCGCGCGGCTACCCCTGCTTCATACTGCAGGTGCCAAGCATAGGTGGGATACTCCAGATCAAGCTGGATCGACTTGTCACTGATCTTCTTAGGTATGTCGGGTGTCATGGTTGAGCTCAGCTTAGCCGGTAGTGGTGCCCTGGCTGTTGCAGAGTACCACTTATAGATCATCATGTATGCGCTCAGTCCTTCCTTCTTTAAGACCATGCGGCTTGCCCCGTGCCTTCATGTTCTCCAGCTTTTCGGTTCGGATTTACTAACTGGGTGTTCGTCCAGCTTGTAGGATTCATCCTCGTCCAACGCGTATTCGCCATCGCGTGCGTCTTCTTCCCATTTCTTCTCTGGCGATGCCTTGTTGCACTCCGCTGCTGCTTTCCCCCGCTCAACATTCTTCTTATTTATCACCTTCCTCACTGACGTCTGGCACAGCTCCGTGCTTTGCATTCAATAACTGGAGGACCTTTCGGCCCCCATTGTTAGGTTGTGCGGGGGCGTGTAGTAGACCGCCGCTCGACTCTCGAAATGTCGTCCGATCTCCGTTGGAACTGTCCAATCAGTGGCTTGCCTTCGATTCGCTCACAGGCCTTGAGCGAGCTTCGCTGTTGTTATATCTGAGATGTTCAGCTACCTGAGCGAGGATCACGTTTATGCTCATTTGCTCCTCGAGTGTTTCCATTGCGACTGCTCCAACCTTCACTTGCGTGGTGTCTGCCTCATGCTTGCTTTCGAGACTGGTGATGCTTAACGCTGCTTTCCATTCCTCAAGCGTCATCATCAGTGGCATCGCGTGCTCGTTGGGCAGGTTCTGGTTACCCGAATGATCTTGCACCTCAAGGTCGCTCGTTACCGCGTCATGGTCAACAGGCCAGCTTGGACGAACTCGTAGTCACCTTGGCTGTACGCGTTAAGACAGTAAAGTCCGAAGTTAGCAATATTGTACTCTATCCATTCCTGTCGTGGGGTAGGTATCCCTGTATCTTGTTATTGTTGCCATGACCTCGCACCTCTACCATGCAAATACAACATCACAATCGTGGTAAAGATGGGGCTCTGTTTTGCAGTAAGCACCCAACGTTCTGACGACACAGGTGTGTCACACCGCCTCATGGCGGTTATCACTGCTACTAAGGCCAACCGCCTGCAATTGCACAGTAACCTGGGGCCCTATACCGGCACATCTCCTCCTCGTCCTCCTCCCCCTCCTCCTCCTCCTCCTCCTCCTCCTCCTCCTCCTCCTCCTCCTCCTCCTCCTCCTCCTCCCCCTCCTCCTCCTCCTCCTCCTCCTCCCCCTCCTCCTCTTCCTCCTCCTCCTCCTCCTCCTCCTCCTCCTCCCCGCCTCCTGCCCTGTTCTCTCCTCCCACTTCCCCAGACGTCCTCGCTTTCTGATGACCCCGGGGGCTCCGAGAGCGGCCCCCAGAGGCCGAAATCGCGGCACAGCGCCCAGATTGGAGGCATCGGGGAATCGAGGAACTCGAGGAAGTCGAGGGAATCGAAGAGTCGAGGAATCGAGGAACTCGAGGAAGTCGAGGGGCCGAGGAAGTGGAGGAGTCGAGGAATCGAGAAACTCGGTGAAGTCGAGGAAATCGAAACAAAGCGAAGAAATCGTGGGAGATCTGCCGCCGTCCCGCGGGGCCCAGGTTGGGGCCACCTCGCGGGCCAGCTCATCCTGCTCCTCCCGCCTCCTCCTCCTCCTCCTCCTCCTCCTCCTCCTCCCTTCTCCTCCTCCTCCTCCTCCTCTTCCTCCTCCCTCCTCCCTCCTCCTCCCTCCTCCCTCCTCCTCCTCCTCCTCCCTCCTCCTCCTCCTCCATTCCTTTTCCCTATCGATAACTTCTCCCTGTCGCACCCCGAGGCCAGTTTTTAGTGCGGGCTGGGCGTTTCGCCTGAGACCTCCTCACCATTTATGACTCGGAAGCTTAAACATGGGCCACAGCTTCAAAAATAGAGGGCGGGTCGTGTTCAGAATGTGGCTCTCGCCTTAGCGCCGCGCACACCCATTCTAAACAATTGCAAAAGCTTCACGGATTGAGGATCACCCGTTTCCAAAACGTGGCTCTCGCCTTCGCGCCGCGCACATTCTAAAATGTGCAAGAGCTTCACGGATTGAGGATCACCCGTTTTCAAAATGTGGCTCTCGTTTTAGCGCCGCGCACATTCTTCTGACCATTTGCAAGAGTTTCAAGGATTGAGGGCGGCTCCTTTTCAAAATGTGCTCTCGCCTGAGCGCCGCGCACATTCGTTAATACAATGTGCAAGAGTTTCACGGATTCCCGCGATCAGCGTACCAGAAATGGTGTTTTGGAAGGATTCTGGATTTTGCGGGTGCAACAGTTGCGTTGATTGACGGTGTTGAAGTCCCAAGAATGGCGTTCTGGAACGATCCAGGGTCGTCAAGACGCAACAGTCAGGTTGATCCGTGGCGTTGAAGCCCGAGAACAAGGTTTTGGCATGCTTCCAGGTTTCCAAGCGGTTGTTTTCCAACGAGGCAGATCCCTCACTGGAAATGAACCGTTGTAGGGGCCCTACGAAGGGGGAGCTTGGAGGGAGGGTGTATTCCAGCATCGTTGATGGCTCTTGGGTTTACACTGGTCCTCCTCCTCCTCCTCCTCCTCCTCCTTGCTCCTTCCCCTCCTCCTTCTCCTCCTCCTCCGCCCTCCTCCTCCTCCTCCTCCTCCTCCTCCTCCTCCTCTCCTCCTCCTCCTCCTCCTCCTCCTCCTCCTCCTCCTCCTCCTCCTCCTCCTCCTCCTCCTCCTCCTCCTCCTCCTCCTCCTCCTCCTCCTCCTCCCCAGGAGAGGGCGACCGGGCCGGAGCCCGCCGTGGGGGCCTGCCACCTCGAGGAGCGTCCGGACGCAGAAGCTCGAGGCGGAGCGCTCGAGCGTGAAGCCGGCGGGGGCGTCCACGTGGAGCTCGCCCTGCTCGGGGGTGGGGCGGAGGAGGGAGGAGGGAGGAGGGAGGAGGAGAAAGGGGGCGGGAGGAGGAGGAGGAGGAGGAGGAGGAGGAGGAGGAGGAGGAGGAGGAGGGGGAGGAGGAGGAGGGGGAGGATGAGGAGGAGGAGGAGGAGGAGGAGGAGGAGGAGGAGGACGAAGCGGAGGAGGGACGAGAGATGGTACCGAGGGAGGAGGGAGGACCAGGAGCAGGAGCAGGAGGAGGAAGAGGAGGCTGATGATGGTGATGATGATAATGCTGATGCTGATGCTGATGCTGATGCTGCTGCTGCTGATGATGATGATGATGGTGATGATGTTGATGATGCTGATGATGCTGCTGATGATGATGATGTTGATGCCGAAAACGATGAACATGATGCTGCTAATATTGCTGCTGCTGATGATGAGGAGACAGATGGGAAGGAAGAGGACGATACTTGTGAGGAGGCATTATCGAGGGGGAGGAGGAGGAGGAGGAGGAGGAGGAGGAGGAGGAGGAGGAGGAGGAGGAGAGAAGAAGGAGGAGAAGGAGGAGGAGGTAGGAAGGAGGAGAGGAGGAGGAGAGAAAGGGGGCGGGGAGGAGGAGAGGAGAGAAGGAGGAGAAGGAGGAGGGGGAGGAGGAGGAGGAGGAGGAGGAGGAGGAGGAGGAGGAGGAGGTTGAGGACGAGGGAGAGAGGATAAAGAGGACGAGGAAGATGTCGACGAAGGTCTTTGAGGGGCCGCGGAGGGGTTTGCGGGCTCCCAGCAACCACACGCCCGCGGGATGATAGACCCGCGCGCGGAGGAGGAGGCGGCGGTGCAGGGATGAGCAAGGAGGAGGACGAGAAGGTCTACGATGACACGGATGGGGGGCTGGAGGAGGAGGAGGAGGAGGAGGAGGAGGAGGAGGAGGAGGAGGAGGAGGAGGAGGAGGAGGAGGAGGAGGAGGAGGGTGAGGAGGTGGAGGAGGAGGGAGTGGAGGAGGAGGAGGAGGAGGAGGAGGAGGAGGAGGAGGAGGAGAGGAGGAGGAGGACGGGAGAGAAGGGGGCAGCTGGGACAAACATGAAGGCAGAGGGGGAAGAGGAAGGTGGGAGGACTGTGCGCGACGCCAAAGAGGGAACCGCACTTCGACACGGAGCCGCCCTCTACCCGTGAAGCCCTTGCGAACTTTTGAAGCGAATGTGCGCGACGGCCAAATAAGAACCACATGTTTGAACGCCCCCCCCATCCATCCGTGAAGCTCCTGCAAACAACTATGACGAATGTGCACGGCTCTCCAACGAGAGCCAGTTTGAAACGGATCCGCCGTCCATATGTGAAGCTCTTGCACGCTTTTAAGACGAATGTCCGCGGCGCTAAGGCGAGGACCACACTTTGAACACGACCCGCCCTCCATCAGCGAAACTCGTGAAAACTTGTGAGACGAATGTGAGCGGCGATCAAAGCGAGAACCACAACGTGTAAACGACCCGCCCTCCCTCCATGAAACTCTCGAAGGCTTTCAAAGCGAATGTGCACGGAGCTGGAAGGCGAGAACGACATTTTGTAAACGGCCCGCCTTCCATCCGTGAAGCTCTTGCAAGCTCATGAAACGAGTGTGCGCGGCGCTGGAAGGCGAGAACCACATCCTGTGAACGGCCCGCCTTCCGTCCGTGAAACTGCTGCATCGTCGAAGCTTCAAGATCCTGCATTGCGCTTGGGTCTCAACAAGAAGCGCCTGGCCCGCCCAACCGACACATGTCGGGGTGAGACAGGGAGGACTTATCTGCCGGGAGGGCAAGACCAGGAGGGGGATGAAGGACGAGGTGGATGAGGACGACGACGAGCACGACGGCGAATGCTTGAGGGGCGGCGGCGGGGTCAGCGGGCTCCCGGCCGCCGAAAGCCCGCGGGAGAGACCCGCGCGCGGTGGAGGAGGAGGAGAAGGAGCAGGAGCATGAGGAGGAAGGGGGGGGAGGAAGGAGCAGGAAGTAGCAGGGCGAGAAGGAAGAGGACTGCGAGGACGATGACGATGACGATGATGATGATGATGATGATGATGATGATGATGATGATGATGATGATGATGATGATGATGATGATGATGATGATGGTGCTGCTGATGATGCTGCTTATGACGGCTATGGTGATGATAATGATGATACTGATGCTGACGATGGTGATGGAGGGAGGAGGGAAAGGAGGAGGAGAAGGAGGAGGAAGAGGATCATGAAGAGGAGGGGAAGGAGGAGGACGGGGGAGGAGGGGGCAGCGGGGGGAAAGATGAAGGCAGAGGTGGAGGGCAAAGAAGGGAGGAGTGGGAAGGAGGAGAGATGAAGGGGGAGGGACGAAGAGGAGGATGAAGAGGAGGAGGAGGAGGACCACTGTAAGCCCAAGACGCGTCAACGATGTTGCAATATCACTCTCTCCAAATTTCTGTTTTTCATCGTGCCCTATCAGATGTGATGTTCATTGCGGGAAATGCCCCATTGCAAGACAAACGCCTGAGAAACCTCACTCGTGCCGGAGCACCATTCCTGGGACTTCAGCGTCGCGAATCACTGTGTCGGTTGCGTCTTGATGATCCTGAATCTTGCCAGGACGCTGTTCCTGGGACTTCAACACAGCGACTCAACGTAACTGTTGCGTTTTGACCATCCGAAAGCCTGCCAGAACACAATTCGTGGGACTGCGGCCATGCGAATCCTTGGCGCTATGGCGAACTTGCGGCGCTCAAGCGAGAAACACAATTTGAAACGGAACCGATCCCCATCCGTAAACCCCCTGCGAACTTTTAAAACGAATGTCCACGGCGCTAGAACGAAGACCGAATTTTGAAAACCCTCTGCCCTCCATCCGTGAACCTCCTGTCAACTTTAAGACGAGTGTACGTGACGCTGAATCGAGACCAACAACTTGGAAAGGACCAACCCTTCTTCCGTGAAGCGATTGCGGAAACCAAAACATGTTCGTGGCGCACAGGCGAGAAACCCGCCACCCATCCGTGAAGCTGTTGCATGGTTCAAGCCTCAGGGTCATACATGGGTGGGGAAGTCTCAGGCAAATTGCCCGGCCCGCCATACCGCCACGTCTGGTGTTGCGACTGGGATGGGTTATGTTAAGGAAAGAGTGGCGGGTCAGGAAGAGTGGGGGAAGGAGGAGGAGGATGAGGAGGAGAAGAGGACGCGGAGGAGGCAGGACGAGAAAAAGGAGGAGGAGAAGGAGGAGGAGGAGGAGGAGGGGGAGGAGGGGAGAAACGAGGAGGAGGAGGCGGAGGAAAAGGAGGAGGAGAGGGGAGGAGGAGGAGGAGGAGGAAGGGGAAGGGGAAGGGAGGAGGAGGAGGAGGAGGAGGAGGAGGAGGAGGAGCAGCAGGGAGGTGGAGGGGGAGGAGGGCGCGGCGTGCCGCCCCCTCGCCCTCCCCCTGGGTGGATCGTCCTCGGCCTCGCCGACCTCGCCGTTCGCGTCGAGCCGTCCTCCGGGGGCCGATGCGGAAGGCCAGTGGCGGGGGCGGCCGTCCAGGCCAGGAGGGCCCCCTCCCCCATCGCTGACAGGGGGGGGGGGGAGAGGGCGGGATGGCGGGAGGGAGAGGAGTTTAGAGGACCGGAGGAGGCACGCGGAGAGGGGATAGGGGGAGGGAGGAGGAGGAGGGGACGCATGGGGGAATGAAGGAGGGCGGGGGAAGGAGATAGGAGGCCGAGAGGAGGCGACTGGGGAATGCCGAGCAGAGGGAGTGAGGCGGTGCGACTTCGAGTTTGGGAGATCTAGAGAGGACTTGAGATGTATAGCTCTTGTTTTAGAGAGCGGAGAGAGATTTAGAGTATATTTCGAGGAGGAGGAGAGGCGGAGGAGGAGGGGAGGACGGACAGACCCCCTACTCGAAAGGATGAAGGAAGGAGGAGTGTGGGAGGAGGAGGAGGAGAGGAGGAGGAGGAGGAGGAGGAGGAGGAGGAGGAGGAGGAGGAGGAGGAGGAGGAGGAGGAGGAGAGGAGGAGGATGTGGGTGAGTGGGAGGAAGAGGAGGATGAGGTGGAGGAGGCGGAAGAGGAGGAGGCGGAAGAGGAGGAGGAGGCGGAGGAGGAGGAGGAGGAGGCCCTCCCTCCTCGTCCTCCCCACGCCTCCTGCGCTTCCTCCCCCCTCATCTTCCTCCTCGGATGAGCACCGACCTCCCAATCGCCCCCCCGTGTGACTGCATCGGGGTTCTCTGCCTGCCTGCCGTCCTCCGCTGCGGTGGGCGACCCTCCACTATCCCCCGCTGGCTCTCCTCCTTTCCCTCCCTTCCTTCTCCCCGCAGACGGCGCTTGTACACCGACATGTCTGGACATGCCTGGCCAGGGTCCAAGATGACCCATGCCAGGCGGGTTGGGGGTGCATCGATGAGCTGTGCGCAATCTCCCCGTCACTATCTCCCTATGTCCCCCTCTTCTTCCGCAGGGACCGGGTCGTTGCCAGGACTGCAGCTTGCATACTGTGCATACTATGCGATGCACTGCCTGTGCCGCCTCCTGCAGGGCGAGTGCTTCGGCAGTGACAGAAAAGACACTTACAGACCATAATGTGATGCAGTTTCCTCTTCCCTCGGTTTCCCTACCCTCTCTTCCTTCACCTCACCTCCCTCCCTCCTTCAAGTCCGTTCCAATCCATTCCTGGGCACCCAAACCTTCGGAGTCGCAGCTGCGGCGCCAAAGCGGGAGGCCCGAATCGGGAGTTATCACTGCCCCAACTGCCCTGAAAACTCGGACCTCTGACATGGCTTTCCCACCTCACGAATATTAGGTCGGGCATGTCCTCCTACAGGCGGATTTTGGAAGAACCATTAACCATAACCAAACAAGTTCCAACGATAGTCAGAAATGGTAGAAAAATCATCCCCAGGCTATGTTTAGATTATCTTTGAATCTTTCTCCTGTAGAGGGACATGCCAGACGTATCACCAATGAGGGATAGCACAACTGCTGAGCTGGAGCACCCCGCAAGCCCTGCCGCACGCTCTGCGCGCGCAAGCCGAGGCTGTCGCTGGCATCTCGGGGTGACGCAACCGAGCGCTGACTGCATCGGACCTCGGCTTCGGGGCGAGCTCCCCTCCTCCCCCTCCCCCTCCACCCCCTCCTCCTCCTCCTCTTCCTCCTCCTCCTCCTCCTCCCCCACCCCTTTTCCTCATACATAACTCCTCCCTGTCGCGCCCCGAGACGTGTCGGTAGGGAAGGCCAGGCGTTCCGCCCGAGACATCCTCACCACGTAGGGTCCTGGAGCTTAGAAGTTGGCAACAGTTTCACAGATGGAAGGCGGGCGGTTTTCAGAATGTGGCTCTCGCCTTGGCGTCGCGCACGCTCGTCTGAACATTTGCGGGAGCTTCACGGATGGAGGACAACTCCTGTTCAAACTGTGGCCCTCGCCGTAGCGCCGCGGGCATTCGTCTCAACAATTTAAAACGTTTGACGGATAGAGGGCGGGCCGTTTACACTGGTTCTCGCTTCAACGCCGCGCACATTGGTTTTAAACGTGCGCGAGAGTTTCACGGATGGAGGGCGGGCCGTCTTCAAAATGTGGCTCTCGCCTTGGCGCCGCGCACATTCGCTTGAACAAGTAATGAGCTCCACGGAAGGGGTCCAGCTGCTTTTCGAAATGTGGTGTTCGCCTTGCGCCGCGCCTAGATCTTCACGGATGGAGGGCAGCTCCTGTTCAAAATGTGGCTCTCGCCTCAGCGCCGCGCGAATTCGTCTTAAATGTGTGGAAGAGTTTCACATCTGAAGGGCGGCTCTTGATTAACAGGTGGTTGTCGCCCCAGCGCCGCGCACAATCGTCTTGACAGTCTACAGCACTTGAGCATATTCTTATGCTTGGCGTCCCAGGGATGGTGTTCCGGCACGGAGTAGGATTATCAGGGCGCACCAGTCACGTTGATTCTCGGTGCTGCAATCCCAAGAACGGTCTTCTGGCACGATGCAGTATCGTCAAGCCGCAGAATTCAAGCTAATTCGCAGCGTTGAAAATCCAAATAGTGGTGTCGTGGCATGTCGCGGATTCTCAGACGATTGCCTTGCGACGGGGACTTGCAGCAGTGAGCATGAAGTTTTCTAGGGACCTATGAAGAGTGATTTGAGGGAGGGTTGATTGCATCATCGTTGATGCCCCCCCTCCCTCCTCCCTCCGCCTCCCTCATCCTTCTCTTCCTCCTCCCTCCTCCTCCTCCCTCCTCCTCCTTCTCCTCCTCGTCCCCCTCCTCCTCCTCCTCCTCCTCCTCCTCCTCCTCCTCCGCCCCCTCTCCTCATCCTCCTCCTCCTCCCTCCTCCCGCCTCCCTCCTCCCTCCTCTCTCCTCCTCCTCTCTCCTCCCTCCTCCCTCCTCCCTCCTCCCTCCTCCCTTTTCCTCCCTCCTCCTCCTCCTCCTCCTCCTCCTCCTCTTCAGTCCTCTCTCCTCCTCATGTTTCCTCTCTCCTCTTTCTGCTCCTCCCTCCTTCCCTCGCTCCTTCCTCTCTCCTTCACCCCCGTACATAAACACAGGCCGCTAAGGGGTGGACCATTTCTAGAGGAACCCCCCTGGCCGTCCCACGATCACCAGTCAGATGTCGGGCGGACACCGAAAAATGATAAGCCACCCTCCTCGTTCACCACCTTGGCAAACAAAGGGGTGGAACTAGTTAGACGATCTGACACCTACCTCAGAGGCAAGAAGGCGTGACAAGCATGAGAAATGGGAATTGGCTGGCCGTGCTACTCGATCACACCAAGGGTAGAAATCTTCAGGCGCCCGAATCAGCCGCCCCACTCATTATGTCACAAAGGAAGCCCCAGTAGGGAGAATTCTTCGGGCAGCATGCCTGTGCAAAAGGACTTGAAGTCTATCCTTCACTCCCATCCTCCTCTCCTCCTCCTCCCTCTTCCTCCTCCTCCTCCTCCTCCTCCTCCTTCTCAAGCCATGGGGGCCCAAACGTTGCGCCCCTCGCCGCGAGGGTAATGCACGCATGATGGCGGCCCCGGCTCGAGGACGGCATACCTGCAGTACCGCAACATAAGGGGCTATCACAGTCGGCGTGGAGCTCGCAGGGGCGCGCAGCGAGATCTCCAGCGTGAAGGCTGAGAAGGGAGCCGCTGGCGGTGGTCGTGGGCAAGGGCTCCAAGGTGAGACTCAACAGCTTCTCGTGCACCGACCACTTCTTGGACGGCCTCCCGAAGACGCTGGCGCAGGCCCACGCAACGAAGAGCGAGCAGACGAACACGGACGCCCTGCCGAAGACTGGGCTGGAGTCCAACGCGAGGGATCGCGTGCAGATGACCACGGTCGCCACGCTGAAGACGAGGCAGGAGTCCAACGCAATGAATCGCGGGCATATGCTGGACAAGGACGCGCTGCCGAAACCTGGGCCGAAGTCCAACGCGGCGGTCCGCGAGCAGATGACGCAGCTGAAAGAGATCAAGACTGCCGCTTGTGAGGACGTCTTGGCGGCGCAGGGTGTGCCCGTCCCCACGGGTGTTCGACACCAGCTCTGACGAGTACGAAAGCGAGGCGCCACCGGCGGTGAGTTCTGAGAACGCCTTGCAGAGTCATAAAACACCGGCGGGCGCCATCGGCACCCTCCCTCCACAGCTCGATCATTGAGGAGCTGATCGTCAAGAGCTCCCAGCGGGAGATGGACGACAAGGGCCAGATCACCAGCGACACTGGCCAGTGGCATGGCACGTCCCGCGGCGCCATCGACAACAACAAGAGCCTTGTCGACGGCATGCTGGGCCTCACCGAGCAAGCAAAGATGCGCACGAACGTCAGCACGATCCACGACTGCTTCCAGACGAAGCTGCGGTCCCTGGAGGAGCGCTGCAGAAGCAGCGAAACATGGAGCAGTTCGAGAAGGTGCAAGCCTGTGTGGCCCGATGCAAGCGATCTCGACGAAAGGGATCACCGATGACCTCGAGCTGAAGACCACGGACAATTTCAAGACGAAGTTGCGGTCCCTGGAGGGAGCGATGTCCGCAGTGACGCAGGAAGCCCCAAGAGGCCCTTAAGAGGCCCCAAGAGGCCCCCAAGAGCCCTCAGGAGGCCCCCAAGACGCCCCCAAGAGGCCCCCTAAGAGGCTCTACGAGGCCCCCAAGAGGCCTCTTGGAGGCCTCTTGGAGGCCCCCAAGAGGCCCCCACGGGCCGGCGGAATGAGCGAAGCGATTCAATAAAAAATGCTAAAACATCGTTCCCATACTATGTTTTGACAACTTTTGGACGTTCCTCTTGTAGAGGGACAGGCCCGACTTAATTAACCCTGCAAGGCGGAAAGCTTCGAAGCGATGTGTATGATCCAGCAGGTCGTCACTGGCACCGCAGCGGATGACTGCTACGTGAAGCGGGGGATGGGCGCGGAGGCAGGACGAGGGCCCGCGTCGGGCCTGGCAACCCGACCCCCCGTCTGCCCCTCCTCCTCCTCTTCTGTCACCGCCGCCGCACCGTGAGGCCAGCCTTGGAACGAGGTGGACAAGGGCAGTGGCGCCTACGGGCACGCCGCTGCAGCGACCCCTGCCCTGGCAGGTGAGCAATACCTGCCGCCGCGCTCTCCGTGCCGCCCTCGTTCTCTCCCTCGGCCTCGCGGCCGCGCTTCCCGCGCCGCGCTCCCGGTGCCGCCCTCCCTCTCTCCCTCGGCCTCGCGGTCCCGCGGCCTCGCGGCCGCGCGCCCCGCGGTGAGCCACACAGCGCGTTCTTGAGTTTCCGCGTGGACGGCGTGCGCCGCCGTCGGGCCGCTGGGGCGGCCGGCGCCCCTCTGAGGTCGGGGCCTCTGGCACGTCGCCTGGTCGGGGGCCCCCGTGCCGCTGGGCAGTGCAGGGCCTGCCCTCGAACCTTCGCTGCCGGACGGTCCAGCCTCGTCCGCCCAGAGTGCTCCTTCCGTTCCTCCTCCTCCTCCTCCTCCCGCCTCCCATCTTCCCTTCCTCCTCCTCCCTCGTCACTCCTCCTCCCCTCCTCCTTTCTCTCCTCCTCCTCCTCCCCCTCTTCTCCTCCTCCTCCTCCTTCCTCCTCCTCTCACGTTCCCTCCTCACTCTCCTCCTTCTCACGTCCAACCTCCTCCACCTCCTCCCTCATCCTCCTCACTCCTCCTCCTCCTCTCCTCCTCGTCCAATCCTCCCTCGTCCAACTCCTCCACCTCCTCGTCCAACTCCCTCCCCTCCTCCGCCTCCACTCCTCCTCGCTCCTCTCTTCTCCTCCTCCGTTACTCTCCTCCACGTCCAACTCCTCCACCTCCTCCTCTCCTCCCCCTCCTCCTCCTCACTCCTCCTCCGTCCTCTCCTCCTCGTCCAACTCCTTTACTTTCTTGTCCAACTCCTCCACCTCCTCGTCCAACTCCTCCATCTCCTCCTCCTCCTCCTCCTCCTCCTCCTCCTCTTCCTCCTCCTCCTCCTCCTCGTCCTCCCAGACTCTCCCCCTCCCCCAGCCACTCCCAGGGGCCACGGGCGCGGCTGGCGTCCCAAGTCCTGGCACCGTGTAGTGCGGCGTGAAGAGGATGGCGACGGGCAGGTACTCGGTCGTGTCGCTCGCGTTCGCTGCGGGTCGCGGCCGCGCTCTCTCTCTCTCTCTCTCTCTCTCTCCCTCTCTCTCTCTCTCTCTCTGTCTCTCCTCTCTCTCTCTCTTTTTTTTTTTCTCTCTCTCTCTCTCTCTCTCTCTCTCTCTCTCTCTAGAGAGAGGAATAACAACCATCATAAACATAAACTTTCGCTAGTCCGCGCGGATGTCTTGGATCCGCGCTGGACCCCCCCTCCCCGGCGCGCGGAGCGCGACAGGGGCGGCGCCAGAGGCGCCGCTGGGGGGGACCCAGCGCGGATCCAAGGAATCCGCGCGGAGCGCCAGAACAATATGCTTCTGTTCTTTTCCCTCGGCTCCAGATCCAGGAGGGTCACTGGCCACCAGCGGCGAACGTGTCCATGTCCGCGCCCTCGCGGTCTGGACTCCGAGGCGCAATCCCGTGGATGCGCGGTCGCATGGGCACTCTCTGCGCGGGTATCCGCGAGAGAACGCCTTGTATTTACCGACGGGGGGAGCGGGGACAGAGGGAGCACGCGAGGGAGGAGGGGCACGCACGAGGGGAGCGAGGCAGAGGAGGAGCAGAGCCAGGATCAGCATGGCGACGCATACCAATAGAGGCCAGTACAGTCAGCCCGTGTCATAAGGACGCGCGATGAGGATGCAAGGGCCTTGGAAGGCCATGTCGACACCATTCGAGCGGGGCGCGGCCAGCGAAAGCGGCCAAGGATGGGCCGAAGGGGCAAGGATGCAAGGGTGCCCTTGGGAAGCCTGCCCATCATTATTATGCGGGTTGGCTGTATGGTCCAGTATGCCGCTACCCGCTGTTTGAAGCAGACCCTGGGCAGCAGCAGGAGGAGCAGGAGGTGGGAGAGGATGTCGGCTGGAGGTTGCCAATCTTCCCCACCCTTCTCCTCGCCTCCCGCACCCTTTGCAAGGCGCCAGGCCGCCTACGGCGTGGGAGGTCGCTGTCAAGTTCGAAGACACCAGCTCGAAGGTGTGGACCGTGAAGGACTCGAACGCGAGGGACGCCTGGCCCGCGTACCACAACCTTCTGCCGCACTTTCTGCTCGTGTCCGGTGGTGAAGTTGGGTCGGGCATGTCCCCCATACAGGCGGATCTTGGACAAATAATGCAGTCCCCAAACTGATCAAACAGAGTCAAAAATCATAGAAAAATCGTTCCCATACTATTTCTCTACATTTTTGAATATCCCTCCTGTACAGGGACATGCCCGACAGGGCCGCCGCCCATTCCCAGTGCGAGGGCTGAGGACTCCACGATGGGGTCCGAAAAGATGGGGTCGGGGGATCGCGCCGAATCGCCGATGCATCGCCGATGCTTCGGCGATTCAACGGCGTCGTCGGCGATGCATCGGCGACGGCGGCGCAGCGAAACTCGGGCTGAACATCGATCCGCATCGCCGATGCACCGAATCGGTGGGGCGCGATCCTCCGACGGGGAAGCCAACACGGCACCGATACTGCTGCTCCCCAGATCTCTCCCCGGGGCCCCACGGCGCGCTCTGACCAGAAGCTCGCGGTCAATCCAGCCGTGGCGACGAGGGCCTCCTGGGAGGCCCAGGAAGGCGAGCACGAGGCAAGGGTAGCGGCATCGGCACCTTTTCCTCCGAGAAGTTTCGGGGCGGCCCCTTCAGGGGCAACGATGGGGGGGTCCAGCTCAGGGGAGGAAACGCCGGCCTGGAAGTGGCGATGCAGCGACGCACGGTCCTGGGCGCTATCGGGCCCCCGTTGGCGATGCATGGGCAATTGCGGGTCGATGCCTGAGCTCATCTCCCCCCCTTTCGTTACTCCTGACTAGGGGAACAAAAAGTGACATAAACATAAAAACTCGGAGGTCCGCGCGGATTTCTCGGATCGGCGCTGGACCCCCCTCCCTGGCGCGCGGAGCGCGCCAGGGGCAGCGCCGGAGGCGCCGCCGGGGGGCCCCAGCGCCGATCCGAGAAATCCGCGCGGACCTCCGAGTTTTTATGTTCATGTCACTTTTTGTTCCCCCAGGTCCCCCCCTCTCGTTGCTCATGACGTCTCCTCCACGCGAGTGCCCCCCACGGGCAGCGGCCGCGGAGGCGGCGCCGACGCTCCCACACGACGCCCCGGAAGGCAGCGCTGCCACTGCGGGCAGCGGTCCCCGGGGGCGCTTTGCCCGTGGCCCACGGGCGGATCGTTCGGAGGCATTTTGTTAGGGATGTCTCGAGTGAGACGCTGATTGTTCAACGAAGATGTTAAAAACACGTGGGTTTTTCAGCAGTTTCGCTTCTTGGGCCATCTTGGGGGTCATCCGAGATCGCTCCGAAAAGATGCCTTGCCAGAGCCGCCCTCGCGCCACGGAAACGTCGCGACGGACCCTCCCGGGCCGCTTCCGGCCTTCAGGGGCCCCTGGCCTGGCCCCGGGACCCTCACGGCGCGGCTCGGGGTGAAAACCTGGCCTCGGGGAGGAAATCGGGAGTTCCGCGGACCCCGTTCGGAGGCGTCGGGTGTCTGGGCCTGCCGGGAGACTTCTGCTGCATCGCCCTGCCATGGAGGCCAGGGGCACTGAGACGCGGAGGGGGGGATCGAGAGGAGGGACGACGCGGGCGACGACCCGCTCCAGCGGGCTGGGGGGAGCCTGGAGCGGGAGCAGCGACGACGTGGCGTCGGGCAGATGGTCCCCCTCCGCCGAGGAGGCCACCCGAGCGAGACCGGCAATGAGGGTGGGTCACGAGGGAAACGGGTCCTGGGCCAGACGGCTGAGGGTGCACCTCGAAGCCCTGCACCCCCAGTAGAGCATCGAGACACTGACCCCATACCCACCTTGGGGCGTCGAAGAGTTGCTTAGTACAGCGCTGGAAGGCGCGCCACAAATCTCTTGGTATGGGGAAGGTGTGTATGCTCCCCCTTATCCCGCTCTCCCTATCTTGCTCTTCCTCTCGCAATCTCCCAAATCTTCCTCGCCAGTGTTCTTGCATGCGTCTCTTCTGTATGCCTGCCACTGCAGCAGTTGCAGCGCGAAGTCGACACCATTTCGGGCGGAGCCAACGCTAGTCCAAAAAACACATACATTGATCATCACACTGGTGGAGTCCATGACGCCATGGTCTGGTGCCCCAAGCAAGAGATTTGCACATACCGCACGTCTCGGGGGGGTCGTCGCCCCTCCAGTACGCCCCCAAAAAGAACACGTCATGCGGCCCCAGATCTGGGGGCGCGGCAACAGCTCCTGGATGTATTGTTCATTGGTTGATTGGAGTCATGCTGTCGTAGGGTTGCTGGGTGAGCGGGTGGCAGCACGCGAAGCTTACATCAAATCCCTGGTATATGGTGAGAGTGATGGTGATGGTGACGACGACGATCATGATGCTGATGCTGATGCTGATGCTGATGCTGATGCTGATGCTGATGGTGATGATGATGATGATGATGATGATGATGATGATGATGATTAGTATTAGTATTAGTATTAGTATTAGTATTAGTATTAGTATTACTATTGTTATTATGAATATTATGATGCTGATGATGATGATGCTGATCAGCAGCAGTTCTCCTCCAGCGCAGTATGAACATATTTGATGCGAGTGATACCCTGGAATCCTCCCAAATGAGATCCGACCACATGGGGTCTGAGGATCGCGCCACATCGCTTGATGAGCCCCATTTCTCTCGAGTGACCCCAAAGGAAAAGACGCATATATAGCTTACCGACCAACTGGTATATCGAAAACGCATATACCGATGATAGCTGAAAACGAACACCTAGAATCAACCAATACTCAATGCTTAAGCCACTACTTCCAACGTAGTCCACCAAGCCTAAACGCTTTGCGTACCCCGCCAACCCATCCAGAAACGATGCCCCGGCGAGGTGCCCTGATCAGGGATGCGGAGGAGCATGCAGTAGAATAGCGGGCAGGGGAAGCCGTCCTGCCCCACGAGGGGTAGGATTGATGAATAATCAGAAGGGAAGGACGAGGAGGACGAGGAGGAGGAGTAGGAGGAGGAGGGGAACGGTAACTTGCGTTGCCGATAGATCGATACATGCTTCCCGATGAATGCTTCCCGATAAATCGAACGATCGGGGCGCTCGAGACATCCTGCCCGCAACGGCCCGCGCGGGCTAACGGATCAATGCCCCCGTTGCGGGCTGGTGCGGGCTACCAGCCCGCAATCTGAAAAGCCGGTGTATATATATATATATATATATATATATATACATATATACATATACATATATATATATATATATATGTGTATATATATATATACATTCACATATATATATATATATATGTATATATCTGCGTTTATGTACATACAGATGTACACACTTATATAGATACACACACATATATATATATATAGACGGCCATCTATATACATATATATATATATATATATATATATATATGGCACTCTGATCAATCACGTTCGATGCCTGCCCGCGCCCCGCCAGAACGCGAAATCTCACGCGCGGGCGCGTTCGGATGCGACTCCCGACCTCTGGGGGGCCGCGCAAGCCCGCGGCCCTGGTCCAGGTGTTGCGGCGGCGCCGGGCGGGGGGCCAGGGGCTGCATCTGGCTAAAAACCGCCCCGATGTCCCAGGTGACGCCCGCCGGCATCGGAGGCGGCGGCGCAGAGACGACCGCCAGCTGGGCTCCCGCCCACCTCTTGCCTTGCCCCCGCCCCGCCCCCTCCTCCCTCGTCCGGTCGCGGAGGCGGAGGCCGACAAGGAGGAGGAGGAGGAGGCTTAGGCGCACGATTGATAGTCCCACCAGACCTCTGGGCCTGAGTGGCATAGCAAGTTTCCTCTTCCATCTTCTCTCCTCTCCCTCCGGGGGGGATTTACCCATCCCCCTACCCCTTCCCCTGGGTCTGGAGGGGAGGGGGCGGACGAGGAAGATGAAGAGGGGGATGGTGAGCAGAAAGACCTGAGGCCTCTTGGATGCTTCTCGGGGTCTCGTTGGATGTCTCGTGCGAGCTTCTTGTAGGCCTCTCGGGGCGTCTTGGGTGCCTCGGGGGAACCTCTTGGTGGTCTCTAGGGGGTCTCTTGGGAGCCTCGGGGACATCTTGGGGGCCTCATGGGGCCTCCGGGACGCCTCTTTGGCCCTCTTGGTGCACCCTTTGGAGCCTTGGGGGCCATCTTGTGGCCATTTCGGAATAGTTCGATCAAAGAAGTGGGGGTCCAATTAGCTTAGCCTCAACCCGCAGGATAATCACTGATGTTTGCTTTCTCGCCGATGTCAGAAACAAATCCCTCTGACACCTCGGGGCTCTCCTCTCTCCTCCATTCCTCTTCCTCCTCCTCCTCCTCCTCGTCCTCCTCCTCCTCCTCCTCCTCCTCCTCCTCCTCCTCCTCCTCCTCTGGTTCCTCCACCTCTGGTTCCTCCTCCATCCTCCCCCTCTTGAGGCAGGACGGCTTCCCCAGACAGCCATTCCACTGCATGCTACTCGACATCCTTGATCAGGGCAACTCGCCTGGACATCGTTTCTCGATGGGCTGGTAGGGTTACGCGAAGCGTCTGACATGAATCGCATTAGCGGGTGTTTGGTGGTGGAAGTATCGCAGTTAGCTAATTGTTGGCATCAGTGGCTCGGCATCGATCTGCAACGTTCGAATTAAAAGCTGTTGCAAATCATTATGTGTATTCATGGGTATGTGGCAACTGTGGATTTGTCGGTATGTTCCCGACCGTTGGGATTGAATTAACGGGGCCAGCTTGAGGCATTCGCACTTTATAAGATAGCGTGTCTCATCAATACACCGGCGATGCATCGGCAATGCATCGGCGACGTCGCCGTGGAGAACATCGGGCACCACATCGAGGCGAATCGCCGATGAACCAACGATGCGGCGCGATCCTGCGCCCGGATCGGCCCAGAACCCCCTGGGAGGCCTGGGCACAGCAGAGTGCATGCTGCAATCGATGATGATGATGATGATGATGATGATGATGATGATGATGATGATGATGATGATGATGGTGATGGTGATGATGAAGATGATGGTGATGATGATGCTGATGGTGGTGATGATGATGGAGATGATGGAGATGATGGAGATGATGGAGATGAAGATGAAGATGAAGATGAAAGATGAAAGATGATGATGATGATGATGATGCTGATGATGATGATGATGATGATGATGATGATGGCGATGATGATGCTGATGATGACGATGATGATGATGATGATGATGATGATGATGATGATGATGATGATGATGATGATGATGATGATGATGATGATGATGATGATTTTGATGATGATGATGCTACTGCTGATGATGATGCTGGCGATGAGGAGGAGCAAGTGCGGCACCTGGGCCGTGGAGGTGCCGCCCAAGGCATCCGATGTCCTGGCTCTTTCAATACGGTGCCCCCAGAAGTCTAGAGGACTCCTAGGTAGGGTCCGAGTAGATGGGATCGGAGGAGCGCGCCGCATCGCCGACACATCGGAGATGAATCGGCAATGCATCGGCGATGCACCAGCGATGCATCGTCGACGTGGGCGTTGCACCAGCAACGTCGACGTGAAGCAAACCGCGCTCCACATCTAGCCGCATCGGCGATGCACCAGCGATGCGGCGCGATCCTCCGACCCCATCTACTCCGACCACATCGAGGAGGCCTAGAAAATCCCGACCCTTTCCATAAGTCCGGTTTATCGTCCCGAGTCCGCCCGAGGCCCAAGCGAGGGCCCCCAGAGGCCGAAAACTATCCAAAAGCATGCCGCCTTGATTTTTCCACGACGTGAGCATGTCTGGTTTTCGGGCCATCTCTGGCGGCCGTTCGGGACGATCCGAGCACCCCTCGAAACGCCCTCGGCGACGCGCAGCCGCCAGAACGCATCCGGAGGCAAGGAGGCCTCCAGGAACCAACGAAGTAGGCCAGAAACCTTCCGCCGTGATGTTCTGTCACGGCGCAAGCACGTTGGGGGCACGCGGCCGATCAGTCCACGCGCTCCCAGCCGTCACCGGCCGCCGCAACGGGCGGCGGCAGCCGCCGCCGACCCTGCCAGAGGGTATGCAGGTGGGGTGTGCGCCTCCTGTCGGGAGCACGCTAAACTTGGACTACGGTCAGGAGCCCTTCTCCCAGCGTGTCGCCGCGGCGGCCCGCGCATCGCGCCGCGGCGGCCCGCGCTATGCCTTACAAGCGGATGGCGTGTCGCTCCGCTCCGCGGGAGGCCGGGCAAGGCTCGGGTCGTTGACGCTGGGGTCCCGGACGTGGAGAGCGCGTCGCGCCGAAGCGTGGTGGGCCAGGACCAGCGGAGCGACACGCTGAGCAAAAGCTTCTGACCGTGCCCTCCGAAGCATGGAGGCATTACCGCCCATTTGGCGACGGAGCGATTCCGCATGGAGGCGGGTCCCGTCGCTGACCCACGCGCCTCAATTCAGGTTTGCGCTTCCTCGATCCTGAGGAAGTGCAGCAGGGCCTCCGCGTCCTCCCCCGCGCGCTCCAGCTCCTCCACCAGCTCGGCGGGTGGCTCCAGGAAGAAGAGACCGCGGCAGAAGCATACACTGCCGGAGCCTCGCGCGGATCTCCTGCATAGGCGCTGGACCCCCCTCCCTGGCGCGCGCAGCGCTCACAGTGGCGGCGCCAGAGACGCCGCCAGGGGGGGGGCCCAGCGCCGATCCGAGAGATCCGCGCGGACCTTCTGAGCCGTATGGCTGTGCCAGCTTCTCTTCTTCGAGGCTCGTCGTTGGGGTACAGTGGCTGGCACCGCTCCTCCCAATAGGCGTCCACCTCCGTGGCGCTCCAGCCCCGGCCGCCGTACGCGGCCCGCAGCTCGGGCCGTGTGCGCGCCGCGCCGTCCGCGGGGTCCACCCGACGGACGAAGCGCTCGTCGCGGGGCGCGGCGCGCTGGCGCTTGCGGCTGGCTTCCTGGGCCTGATGCTCCAGCGTACCCCGCCGGAACGAGCTGCGGCTCTCCTCTCAGAGGAGGGCCGGCTGAGACAACGCCGCGCCTGGACGCAGCTCGGAAAGCTGGTACGCTTGGACCCAGGGAGGAGTCCGGGGACCGATTTGGAGCCGCCGTTGTCTCCACTGGGATGACCGCGGGGGTCGCTCAGGGGATAGGCGGGGCCAGATGTCACCACCTTGGCACCCGCTTGCAACCCCCCACTCCTCTGAGCACCCCCCCGCGGTCATCCCAGCACTACCCTGCTCCGATCCCTGGGCCCGGCGGCCATGAAGACCCCGCCCGGCGCAGCGGCGACCTCCTCGTACGCCTCAGGGAGGGGTGCTGGGACTGGAGGAGGAGTGAGGAGGAGGAGGAGGAGGAGGAGGAGGAGGAGGAGGAGGAGGAGGAGGAGGGAGGAGGGGAGGAAGAGAGGAGGAGAGGAGAAGGAGGAGAAGGAGGAGGAGGAGGAGGAGGGGAGAAGGAGGAGGGAGGAGTGAGAGTGAGGATGAGGAGTAGGAGTGAGGAGTGAGGAGTGAGGAGGAGGAGGAGGAGGAGGAGAAGGAGGGAGGAGGCGGAGGAGGAGGAGGAGGAGAGAAGAGGAGGAGGAGGAGGAGGAGGATGGAGGAGGAGGAGGAGAGATGGAGGAGAAGGAATGCACTTCCTCCTGGGCCCCAGCGAGGGAGGAAGCGGAGGAGGAGGGAGGGGCCGGAGGAGGAGGAGGAGAGGAGGAGGAGGAAGGAGGAGAGAAGGAGGGGAGGAGGAGGAAGAGGAGGAGGAGGAGGAGGAGGCGGAGGAGGAGGAGGAGGAGGAGAGAGGGGAGGGGGAAGGGGAGGAGGAGGAGGAGAGGGAGGAGGAGGAGGACGAGGAGGAGGAGGAGGAGGGGAGGCGGAGGAGAGGAGGAGGAGATGGAGGAGGAGGAGGGAGGAGGAGGAAGGAGGAGGAGGAGAGGAGGAGGATGAGGAGGAGGTGGAGGAGAGGAGGAGGAGGAGGAGGAGGAGGAGGAGGAAGGAGGGAGGAGGAGGAGAGGGAATGCTACTGCACCAGGCGGCCCGCGGCGGCCTGCCGCGCCAGCAGTGCGGCCGCCGCCTCCGCTGCGGCGCGCCACAGAGCCGGCGCCTCCGCCGCCCCTGGCGAGAGCACGCCCCGCCAGCGCTGCGGCTCCGCCCGCGCGAGGAAGCCCAGCAGCCGAGCAGGCCGCTACGCCAGGTTGCTCCGCCTCCCTCCTCCCTCACTCCCCACCTCCCCCCCTCCCTCCTCCAACCTCAATCGACTCCCTCATCTTCTCCTCCCTCCTCCTCCCTTCTCCCCTCCTCCTCCTCTTCAATCTCCTTCTCCATCTCCATTGCCATCTCCATCCTCATCCTTTTCCTCCTCCTCCTCCTCCTCTTCCTCCTCCATCCTCCTCCTCTTCTTCCTCCTCCTCCGCCTCCTCCTTCTCCTCCTCCTGCTCCTCCTCCTCCTCCTCCTCGTCCCCCTCCTCCTCCCTCACCCCTCCTCCTCCCTCCGCCCTCCAGCTTGGCGGCCGGCTGTGGCACGCCAGAGCGCAGGGCTGCGGGCAGGAGGCAGCCAGCGGGGGTGGGCGACCACAGCTCCCAGAAGGCCCCGTCGGCGAGCGCGGGCTCGTCGAGCGCGGCGCCCTCGCCCAACCTCTCGAGGAGGCTGCGCCGGAGCCCGCCCAGGCAGAAGTCGTGGTCCGCCGCCGAGATGCCCAGCGTCAAATGCACGGAGACGCTGCCATCCGCGTCCGCGGCCACCGCGTCGGGCTGCGTCGCCGGCTCGGGCATCTGTGTGCTGGTGGCGTGCGGGAAGCCCATGGGGATGAACAGCACCTCCCCCGGCCTGAGCACCACCTCCAACAGCGGCTCTGCGAGCTCTGACGCCAGGAGCCTGTCCTCCTCCTTCCCGCGGTACAGCGGGTGGGCCTTGCCTGGCGCTCGCTGGGGCGGCGGGTAAACAGTCCAACGTTTTGCACCCTCTGTCTGCAAGATGAGCACGTCGTGGTTGTCCGTGTGCACGTCCGTGGAGATCGCGCGGCCCCCTCCCGTGACGTAGACGTTGATGTTGGTGGGGAAGTGCAGCGCGCGGCTGGCTGCCAGGCAGATCTGCGCGAGTGACTTCCAGTGCAGGGACGCAGTGTTCAGGAAAACCGTCCCGTAGTTCAGCACCTCCATCAGCTGGGCCAGGGTGCCGATCGGCGGGAGCGCCACTGGGCAGCGAAAGTCCAGCCCGTCAGTGAGCGTGAGGGCCGACTCGTAATGCTTCCTGCGTCCAGGGCGAGCTGCCTCCGCGAGCCCAGACACGACGTCCTCGAGCGGCAGCGACTGCTTGACGCAGCGCAGCGCGGGCAGCAGGAACGGGCCGCGCTCTGGCCCCACCCAGAAGCGCGCAAAAGAGCGGCTGGAGGCCAGCGCCTCCGCGAGCGCCCCGACACCCGCCTCGCCACCGCCGCCACCGGCGCCAGTGCCCCCCGTCCCCGCAGGGCCCTCCGAGAGCAGCTGGGGCAGCAGCTGGGGCAGCAGCTCGGCGCGGAGGGCCAGGATTCGCGGCTCGAGCCCCTCGGCCACCCGCAGCGCGCACATCCCGCGCCCGCGGCTGCCGCAATCTGCCGCCCGCGGCGCGCCGTGCGGCGCCGGCGCGGCGAGGAACCTCCGGCATCTGGGCGATAGGCCGCGGAGGCCGAGCAACGAGACGGAGCTGTCGCTGGAGTAGCGACGCAGGGCCTGCGCCAGCGAGCCCTGGCACGGCAGCTGGGCCTCGTCCTCTGGCGCGGCCGCGGCGGGCGCGGCCGAGCAGTCCCAGTCCCAGGCGTCCCAGCAGCGGTGGCAGTACCACTCCGACTCGTATGCCGTGCCAGGCTCTCCTGAGTGGCCGGGGAGGTTGCGCACCAGCGGCGCCTTATCACTCGCCCCCCTCCACTCCGCCCCTCTCCTCCTCTCCTCTTTGCTGGGAAGGGAGGAGGAGAAGGCACTGGCGGTTAGAATGAAACTCATGGTTTGTTTTCTCAGAACGATTTTGCACAGGAGTGCGCAGAAGTGTGCAAGAGTGCGCAGCAGCGGGTCCAGAGTGAGCAGAAGCGTGCAAGAGTGCGCAGGACTGCACAATAGTGAACAGAAGTGCGCAAACATCAGAGGTTGGAGGGTGAGATCGAAGTGGAACGGAGAGCCCCCCTACCGGGAAATCGATCTCGGTTTCGTGTTCGTGCCGTGCGTGCTGGCGAGGCGAAGCTGCGTGGGCGGGGGAGAGGAAATTCTCCTGTGGCTGGGCCGCGGCTGGACCACAAGGTTCTCCGCCCTGCAACTGGTGGCGCGCGGTGTCCCGCCGGTGTCCCGCTGGTGTCCCGCTGGTGTCCCGCCGGTGTCCAGTCGTGGCTGGGCCGCGGCCGGACCAAAAGGTTCTCCGCCCGGCAACCGGTGGCGCGCGGTGTCCCGCCGGTGTCCCGCTGGTGTCCCGCTGGTATCCCGCCGGTGTCCCGTCGTTGTCCCGTGGTGTCCCGTGGTGAGATCGACAGTGAGATCGATAGTGAGAGATCGATAGTGAGATCGATAATGAGACCGATAGTGGGATCGATAGTGAGATCTATAGTGAGAGATCGGTAGTGATACCTACCTATACGACCACCCTGCGGGTGATAAGGAGGTTGGGGGGGGAGGGGCCCAGCAATGGGCAACAGTGGTGAATGTTGTTGTGACAATGCCAGTAGAGATAGTTGCGTTGCCGCTCGCTCTTGGGAGCGTTGGTGTCGAGTTGTTTACGTCACCCTTCGCTCTTTGACGCCTTGGTACCATTCGGCCCTCCCCCTGGGAACCTGCCCAACTTGCGCAACGGCAGCTAACGGCGCCATTTGGCCACAGAAGACTGAAGCGCTGGCAAAGCTTGGCGCAGCCCGCGCCCCCTCTTGCACTATCGATCTCACTCGGCAGCCCGGTCCAGCAACGACCGAGGATCGACGACCGAGGATCGACGAACATGGCCCCCAAGACCCTCGGAGGATGAGGAAGCTAAGATGGGGAGGAGGAGGGAAAAGGAGAGGTCCAGAACCGAGGGGTGCGTGGTGGAGGAGAACCTGAGAGGAGACCTCATTCGCTGTCTCATTCGGTCTCACTACCGATCTCACAATCGATATCACTATCCACGTCGTCATCATCATCATCGACATCACCATCATCAACATCATCATCATCATCATCATCATCATCATCATCATCATCATCATCATCAGCATCATCATCATCATCGTATTCATCATGATCATCAGCATCACCATCATCATCATCATCATCATCATCATCAATGTCGTCATCATAATCACAAACATCAACACCATGAAGGCCATCATCACCATCGGCATCGCACAATCGATCTCACATTCGGTCTCACTACCGATATCACATTCGATCTCGCAATCGACGTCATCATCATCATCATCATCATCATCATCATCATCATCATCATCATCATCATCATCATCAACATCAACATCATCAGCATCATCATCATCATCATCATCATCATCATCATCATCGCCATCATCAACATCATCACCATCATCATCATCATCATCATCATCATCACTATCATCATCAGAATCATCATCATAATCATCATCAACATCATCATCGGGACACCGACGGGACACAGACGGGACACCGGCGGGACACCGGCGGGACACCACGCCGCCCCGGCCGCCCGGAAGGGAATCATTTCGTCCGGCCGCGCCTCAGCCACACGGGACACCAGCGGGACACCGGCGGGACACCGCGGGGCCCCGGCCACCCAGAAGGGAATCATTTGGTCCGGCCGCGCCTCAGCCACACGGGACACCAGCGGGACACCGGCGGGACACCGCGGGGCCCCGGCCGCCCGGAAGGGAGTCATTTGGTCCGGCCGCGTCTCAGCCACAGGAGACTTTCTCTCGCCCGCCCACGCAGCTTCGCCTCGCCCGCACGGCACGCACGAACACGAAACCGAAATCGATTTCCCGGTAGGGGGGCTCTCCGTTCCACTTCGATCTCACCCCCCAACCTCCGATAGTAAGATTGATCGTGATATTGATAGTGAGATCGATTGTGAGATCGATCGAGTGGGATCGATAGCGAGATCGATAGTGGAATCGATAGTGAGATGAATAGTGAGATCGAAAGCGAGATCGATAGTGAGGTCGATAGCGAGATCGATAGTGGGATCGATCGTGGGATGGATAGTGAGCTCGACAGTGAGATCGATTGTGTCCCGTCGGTGTCCCATCGGTGTCCCGTTGGTGTCCCGTGGTTTCACGTGCTGAGATCGGTAGTTATATCGATAATAGTATCGATAGTTAGATCGATGAGACCGATATTGAGAACGACCGGTAGCACAATCACCACTGTTGCCCATTGCTGGCCCCCCTCCCCCCCCAACCTCCTTATCACCCGCAAGGTGGTCGCATGGGTAAGCACAAGTGATTCAACTCATGAACACTTAAATAAGCACAAGTGCGCGGAAGTGCGCGGAATTGAGCAACAGTGCGTAAAGGAGCGGCGGGAAGGATGGGCAAGGAAAGACCGAATGGGACAAGAAGGAGGGGTGAACTGAGGAGAGGAGGGGAGCAAATCCCAGTTGTCATTATAAGTGTTGCGTGTTGTCCCCCACATGCTTAGTTGAATTCTTGACTTCTGTCCACCCGCGTCCCACCCGCGTCCCCCCATTGTGCGAAGCATGTGTGAGTATGTATTGTGTGCGTATAAATGATGCGTATATGAGGGTGGAAGAAGAGTGCTGTATGGTATTGCGCCGCGTCTGATGTATGCTTCATTAAACGCGCCAGTTGTAAACTAGCGTTGTATGGTGCGCGTGCGGCTGCAGGTGCGTGTATGTATGATGTGTGTATGTACGCCTGCGTGTTGTTATCGCGCCGTGTGACAGAGGGAAGAGGAGAGGCATACCCAGCACGACACCACACACGGCACCCACATGATACACACGTCCAACTATAGCCGTACACACAGCGTACACATACAAAGGAGTGGAACTTTCTCGACTCCAAAGGGTCTGCACAAGTGGGTGGTCCCTCAGCGCGGTCTCTATGCGTGCCATGGTCGGAAAACGTTGCAGGAGTGGCACCTTCTCCACACCACGAGGGGTGCGCAAGGGTTGGTCCTTAACCGCGATCTCCATCCGTCTCAGGGTGTCGGGGCGTGGCAGGCGTGACACTTTCTCCACACCACAACGGGTGCGCAGGGGGCGGCCTCTGAGCGCGGTCTCTATCCGTCCCATGGTCGCCGGGCGTGGCAGGCGTGGCACCAGGAAATCGGTGCCGAACGCTTCGCTGCATCGCAACGACGCACGCCCATGGCAAGTTCGAACAAGGCAGGGTGCAATATGAAATGCCCACGCACGACCTACAATAGGCATGTGGGGTTCCTCGGTATCGCAATTTGTTCCTTCTTCGTTTCCTTCCTCCACCCCTGCCCTTGATGCGTTCACCTCCTCTCCCCCCCTCCTCACCCCATCCCCGCCTGCGCCCTGCAGAGGACTTGAGCGAAGGCAAGCGAAGACACTGCGAATAGCACGCGCTATCTCTCTCTCTCTCTCTCTCTGTGCGCACGGGCGCAGATATTCAAAGGCCCGCGAGGAGGTTCCCCACCCGCCAAGTTGGGATCGTTAGATTTAGATTCTGAGAGAAGGGCTCTGGACCCGTCTCGCGCGCCCCTCGGCCCGCAGGCGGCAGACCCAGACGAGGCGGGTGATCCTTGGGTGTCCCGTCGGTGCCCCGCCGCACGTCCTCGGGCGGGCATCGTCCCATGCAGAAAAAAATACTGTAGAATTTCCCAACCCTGCACGCTTCGGCGCGCGGCTCGCAGACCCGGTGCGTTGCCCGTACCTCTCCTGCGCCGGCGCAGTCCATTTGCTGTCTTTCCCACTGCCCCAACTCAACGACCATTTGAAAAACATCCCATCCATTTCGATCAAACTGTTGTTGTTGTTGTTGGTGGTGGTGTGGTGCACCAAGCTTCGCGCTTCGCGCCGCGCGAGACGCCGTTGTCTTCGCGCTGTTGCGCGACCCCTTGGAGAAGAGCAGCTCTCCAGCCCAGGCCGCGAAGCGCGACGCGCTGGTCCCTTCGCGCCCCTGCGGGTGACTTCCTGCGCGCCGTTGGGCGCATCACCTCGCGCGATTCGGAGTGCACTTTTGGTCCCCAAATTTCCGTGTCGCCCCAGCGCGGAGGCGCGGCCGCATTCCCGACACAGCCGCGGCTCCAGGGGCGCCGCCGGGGACATGGCGGCGCGGCATCGGCTACGTACTCCTCCTCCTCCTCCTCCTCCTTCTCCTCCTCCTCCTCCTCCTCCTCCTCCTCCTCCTCCTCCTCCTGCTCCCCCTCCCCCTCCCCCTCCTCCTGCTGCTCCTCCTCGTCCTCCTCCTCCTCACCCTGCACATCCCGCCAAAGATCCGTCTCCTGATCCCTCCGAGGGCCCATCCGAGTGGGCAAACTCTCCGAGCTGCGCCCAGACGCAGCAGCGAGGACCTCCCGAGACGCCCAGGCAGAGAGCCCCCCCCGAGGCGAGGACGTCGGCGTCGTCGCGGCGGTGCGGCGCCGCGCTCGAGGCCGGCGGCCGCGGAGGGAGGGAGGAGGGCAAGGCGAGCGGGGAGCCCAGCCGCCCGACGGCGCTCGGCAGCCACCGTGCAACGGTGGAGGGGAACAATTACTGAACACTCCCCCTCCCCCCCAAACTCAATGTTGGCACGCGCGGGGGAGACTTCGGTCGAAGTGCATCTCATCAGACCCACCGCCAACTTTGAGCATTGGGGGGAGGGGGAGGCGTTGACGGATGAATGTGGCACGAGTGTTCGCTGATTTGTTCCGAGGCCTGTACCACAAGGGGGGCTGCTGCACAAGGCACGGCGGGCTCTCCTGGACATGGCGAGCCTCGGCCACGAAGAGGCTCAGCCAGGGGGGCCACGTGCGAGCCCTACCCCTACCCCCCCCACGACTTCTGAGGGGGAGGGAGCGAAGTGAGCCCCAGCCTCCCCCCCAGAAATCGTGGGGGGTAGGGGTAGGGCTCGCATGTGCCCCCTTATCAGTGGCAACCCGGGCCCCTCCCGAGCCCAACGTGGTCCTCTCTTCAGCGTCCTGACTGAAGATAGGGGGGCAAACCATGGCATAAACATAAAAGAACAACTCGGAGGTCTGCGCGGGTTTCTCGGATCGGCGCTGGGCCCCCCTCCCTGGCGCGCAGAGCGCGCCAGGGGCGGCGGCGGAGGCGCCGCCGGGGGGCTCCAGCGCCGATCCGAGACATCCGCGTGGACCTCCGCGTTTTCATGTTCGTGTCATTGCTCGTTCCCCCTGTACGGCGCTGCTGAAGGAGGAGGCCCCAGTCGGGCCCGCCCCGCGGCCGTGGCGGTCGGACCCGAGGCGGGGCCGCGGGCAGCGCGGGGCGCGGGCGGGCGCGACGCGGGAGGGCCGCGGCCCTCCCGCGCGAGAGGCGGCCGCCTCTCGTGCTGCTGCCGGCGGAGGGCGCCGCAGGGGGAGGGGGGCGCCGGGAGGCGCGGGGGCGCCCCGGGGGGGGGCCTCCGCGCCGACGTCGATGGCCCACTGGTTCAGGGTGGTGTTGTCCGTGGGGTTCTGCAGGCCGACCTGGGGGCTGGGGGAGGGGGGGGGGTCCGCGGCGCCTCCACGGGGGGCGGTGTCCTCTCTGGACCGCCTGCCTGCCCACCTCCTCCGCCCCATCCATCTCTCCCGCTGCCTCTCTTCTTGCCGCTCCCTCCCTCCCCCCCTCCTGCGGTCCCCCCCCCCCGGCCCTCCCCTCCCTCCCTGCCTCCCCCCCATTCCCCTGGGTCGCCACCGCCAGAGTCACCTCTGGCTCCATCTCTTCCTCTGGCTCTCTCTCTCTCTCTCTCTCGCTCTCACTCTATTTCCCCGCTCTGTCTGCCTCGCTCTCTTTCTCTTTCTCTCTCTCTCTCTCTTTCTCTATGTCCCTCTATTTGTCTGGCTGTCTGTCTGTCTGACTGACTGCCTGCCTGCCTGCCTGCCTGTCTGTCTGCCTGTCTGTCTGTCTGTCTTCTGTCTGTCTGTCTGTCTGTCTGTCTGTCTGTCTGTCTGTCTGTCTGTCTGTCTGTCTGTCTGTCTGTCTGTCTGTCCCTCTGTCTCTCTCTCTCTCTCTCTGTCTGTCTGTCTGTCCCTCTGTCTCTCTGTCGCTCTCACTCTCTCCCTTACTCTCCAGCACTGTATCTGGAGATGTGTTTTCCTATCGTCTGCTCCCCTCTCCTTTCCTCTCTCCTCGCTCTCTCTCTCTCTCTCGCTCTCTCGATCTCCTTCTCTCACATATTCACATGCGTATTCATGCCACTATCTACTATCAGCTCCTCTCTCCTAGTCCTCCTTCTCTTCTATCCTTCATGTCCACTCTTCTCCTGTCCTGCCATTTCTCTCTACTGTAGTCTACTGTGACAAGTACAGATGCTATAGGTATGTGTGGATGTGCACACACACGCTATTTTTCTCTCTCTCTCTCTCTCTTTCTTTCTGTGAATCGTGTGCTCTACATTTCTCTCTAACTGCAAACAATATGCATGGACTCTCTTTCTCTCTCGATCTTCACTGCAATTCATCTGTTCACCTGCTATATTCGCCTGCCGTGGCCCTGCTGGTCGGACACATCCCACGGCGAGCCCGCCTGGAATGCAAATGTCTTTTCCTTCAGGAAGCCGCTGTCCAGGTTCAGGATAAACGCGTTGGGGATCGAGAGCTGGACACGGGATGTTGAGCAGTGACCCAATACCAGCACGTAAGAAGAAGGGTACATATAAAGAAAACGAGGACAATAGAGAAACATTAAGAGAGAACGAGAGAGAGAGAGAGGGAGAGAACAAGGACACGACCCAGAGACTAATACATGATTCGATGTGCACACAAACGACGATACATCTACACGTACATGTAAACCATAACGGCAGACACATGGGTGATACATGTATGTACGCATACATGAATGTAACTACACCGTTACGTGGGCACGTGTAAGTCGATATGTATGTATGTATGTACGTACGTATGTATGCATGTGTGAATGTATGTATGTACGTATGTATGCATGTATGGATGCATGTATGTATGTATGTATGTATGTATGTATGTATTTATGTATGTGTGTGTATGTATGTGTGTGTATGTATGTATGTATGTATGTATGTATGTATGTATGTATATATGTATGTATGGATGCGGGCATTTATGTTGACACGTGTGTATGCACCTGCACATATATATATATATATATATATATAAATACCATATGCATCTACACATGCACATGTATACATACACATATGCATATATATATATATATAGTCAGCGCTCGCCAGCGTAACCCTCCAAGGTTTCTTGCAATTCATGCGGTGAAACCTGTCGCGCAAAGCAAAGCAATGCTAGACAATGCGGATCAATGGACAGCAGCGCCGCGCAAGGCAGCGCAGCAAAGCAATGCAACGCCATGCGCAGCATTGTACCGCGCTGCAGCGCAATGCAAAACCTGGAAAGGAATGCTGATCGATGCAAGGCAATGCACAGCAATAGACACCAATGCAATGGGATGAAATGCGGCGCAACGCCAATGCGAAACGATGCAAAGCAAAACAATGCAGAGCAATGCAAAGCAATGCAACGCAAACCAATGCAAAGCTATGCAAACCCATCCTATGCGATGCAAAGCAATGCAACGCAATGCGATTGCGACGAACTGCGATAGCAACACAATGCGAACCAATGCAATGGGATTGCAATCCGCCGCCGTGCCTGCACGGCGTGGGTGTGTTCGAATGCGCGTCTGTTGTCTGGGAGGTTTATTTTGAGTTTTCTGAACACCCCCCCTCTCCACGCGCGCGTGGTTTGAACATCGCCTCCTCTGACATTACTTTCTGGTGGTCTTTTCGGCCTCCAGGTGATCAAGATGGCCTCCAAGACGGCTTACAAGACAGCCAGAACGATAACAAACCGGCGCAGGATGACCCATAGCTCAAGAGCCTCTCAAGATGGCCCAGGAGGCCCCCAGGAGGGCCTCAGAACCGCCTAAGAGGCCGCCAGGATGGTCCAAGAAACTCCTAAGAAGGCCTTCCTGGACAGCGAGGGGGCTTCAACCGATTTTGAGGTTCTCGCCTGATCGGGAGTCCAGCCGCCCAAGACGGCCCAGGATGCCTCAAAAATGTTCCAAGATAGTTCCAGGCAGCCCGAGAGGCCCCCCAAGCGGGCCCGAAGTCGGGCCAAGCGGACCCACATGTTGTTCAAGGGTCTCCCAAGACGGCCCTAAGACGGGTTTGAAGCGCTCCCAAAGCAATAAGACGGCCCAGAGAGGTCTCTTGGGGGGTCCTCGGGCGTTCGGAAGCCCAAACCTGACAGATCCTCAGAATCTCTTCATACCTAAGAAGCTTCAATGTCTTTGGCCTCCTGGTGCTCTCCAGGAAGGACTCTTGGAGACCTCTTGGGCCGTCTTCGGCTCTCTTGATATGCCTTAAAGCCTTCTTGCGAGCCTCCTAGCCTCTAGGACGGCTTTCAAGGCAGCCAAGATGACACCACGATGGCACAAGACGGCTCATCCGATTCGGCCCACCCCTCACACGTTTCGTGGCCCCATAAGGGGGCTCCACCGAAAGCCCAAGCGGCAGGTTCCGCATGGAGTACCCGCACCGGATTCGGCTCACGCCTCACATGTTTCGTGGCCCCATAGGGAGATACACCGAAGGCCCCAGCGGCAGGGTCCGCATGGCGCACCCGCACTCGATTCAGCACACCCCTCACACGCTTTCGTGGCCCCGAACGGAGCTCCACCGAAGGCCCCAGCGACAGGGTCCGAATGGACCCGCGCCCGATTCGGCCCACCCCTCAAACGTTTCGTGGCCCCATAAGGGGGCTCCACCGAAAGCCCAAGCGGCAAGTTCTGCATGGAGCACCCGCACCGGTTTCGGCTCACGCCTCACATGTTTCGTGGCCCCATCTAGAGCTCCACCGAAGGACCCAGCGGCAGTGTCCGCATGGCGTACCCGCCTCCGATTCGGCGCACCCCTCACACGTCTCGTGGCCCCAAAGGGGGGCTCCACCGACGGCCAGCGCTAGGGTCCTCATGGAGCACCCGCAACGGATTCGGCACACCCATCACACGTGCCGTCGCCCATAGGGAGCTCCACCGAAGGCCCCAGCGGCAGGGTCCGAATGGCATACCCGCATCCGATTCGGCGCACCCCTCACACGCTTCGTGGCCCTACAGGGAGTTCCACTGAAGGCCCTAGTGCAGAGTCCTCATGGAATACCCGCACCGGTTTCGGCACACCCCTCAAACGTTTCGTGACCCCATAGGGAGCTCCACCGAAGGCCCCAGCGGCAGGGTCCGAATCACACGTTTCGTGGCCCCATAGGGAGCTCCACCGAAGGCCCCAGCGGCAGGTTCCGCATGGCGTACCCGCACCCGATTCAACACAACCCTCACGCTTTTCGTGGCCCCACAGGGACCTCCACCGAAGGCCCCAGCGGCGGTGTCCGCATGGCCTACCCGCCCCCGATTCGGCGCACCCCTCACACGTGCCGTGGCCCCACAGGGAGCGCCATCCAAGGCCCGAGTGGCAGGGTCCGCATGGCGCGCCCGCGGCACCCGCAACTTCATGTGGTGGGGCCCGTCGCCAGAATAATTGTGGCTTTCCGTCGTCCTGTCTTCGTTCTGCCTCTGCTGCGAAACGGAAGCAAAATGAAAATAGTCCTCGAGATCGCCAAAACGCCGTGTAGCTCGAACCCTGGGACAAGATGGGGGGGTCGGCTCCACGTGGCCGTGGCCCCCCCGCGGGCCAGCCAAGGGGGACCAGCTGAGACCCCGTACCCGCTGGGGCCCCAGACGCGCGCTGCCCTGATTTGTTCCATGAGGGCTTCCCGACCTGCCGACCCTCTCCCCGGACCGCCTCCTCATCGCACCGCGAATGTTTTCTGATTTGGCGTTTCGACATTGGGCGGAAGGGGGGGGAGGGGGGGGTCTGGCTCTGGACCTCTGCTTCATGCGACTGTTTGCAGCAGTGCGTCCTGTGGGGGAAGCTCCACCTGCTCGAAGCATGCACCAAAAACAGCCGAGATCGGCTCCATGGGGGGGAGGGGGGGGTACGAGGGTCCGCGCCGATAGGCAAAACAATGAACAAGACAATTATCCTTGCGAAAGACCCAACCATACGCAAGTGTGAGAACCGCAGGGCAGGTGGGACAAAGCAAGGGGAATTCCCAATGGGGGGCCACGAACCGTGTGAGGGGTGCGCCAAAATGGGGCGGGGCCGCCATGCGAACCCTGCCACTGGGGCCTTCGGTGGAGCCCCCTGTGGGGCCACGACCCGTGTGAGGGGTGCGCCAAAATGGGGCGGGGCCGCCGTGCGAACCCTGCCCCCGGAGCCTTCGGTGGAGCTCCCTATGGGGCCACGAACCGTGTGAGGGGTGCGCCAGAATGGGGCGGGGCCGCCATGCGAACCCTGCCACCGGGGCCTTCGGTGGAGCCCCCTGTGGGGCCACGACCCGTGTGAGGGGTGCGCCAAAATGGGGCGGGGCCGCCGTGCGAACCCTGCCACTGGGGCCTTCGGTGGAGCCCCCTGTGGGGCCACGACCCGTGTGAGGGGTGCGCCAAAATGGCGCGGGGCCGCCATGCGAACCCTGCCACTGGGGCCTTCGGTGGAGCTCCCCATGCGGCCACGAACCGCGTGAGGGGTGCGCCAAAACGAACAAGGCCGCCATGCGAACCCTGCCACTGGGGCCTTCGGTGGAGCCCTCTATGGGGCCACGAACCGTGTGAGGGGTGCGCCAAAATGGCGCGGGGCCGCCATGCGAACCCTGCCACTGGGGCCTTCGGTGGAGCTCCCTATGGGGCCACGAACCGTGTGAGGAGTGCGCCAAAATGGGGCGGGGCCACCATGCGAACCTTGCCACTCGGGCCTTCGGTGGAGCTCCCTATTGGGCCACGAGTGTACTGGGTTGTTGAAACGGAGGGAGGAGAGGGAGGAGGAGGAGGAGGAGGAGGAGGAAAAGGCGGGAGGGATGCGGGGCGCTGTCTCTTCAAAACGACGACCCAGCACCACAGGATGGTTGGGAACAGTCACAGCATCGCCAGCGGCACGGAAGCTGTCTGAACTATCTCGGGGCGCCTTCGCACCTCGTGGCAGGCATCTGGACGCTTGCTGCTGGAAGCTGTGGCTGGAAAAAATTGTGCCGTCATGGTTAAATGTGTGAGTTGACGCTCTGGCCGAAGGGCTTCGCAGCAGCACTCAGGACGGTCCTATGGCTCGGTTAGGGCCCCTGGAGGCCGCAAGCGGCAGAGAACCTCTCGTCCTGCTCTCTTGCCGACGCGAGCATGTCTGGGGCCGGCCCTCGCTGTTTTGCCTGCGCCCCGACCACCCGCTCGGCCAGCCAGCCGACCGCCGTGCCGCGCGCGCGCGTGGCTCGTGGGGGCCCCAAGACTCTGCGCCACCACCACCTCCCTCCTCGACCCCTCCTCGACCCTCCTCCTCGACCCCTCCTCGACCCTCCTCCTCGACCCTCCTCGACCCTCCTCGACCCTCCTCGAATCTACCCTCCCTCCTCGACCCTCCTCCTCCCCACCTCTTTCCCGGGACAGGGCTGGGGTCAGGGAGGTGGCGGTGGTGGCGGTGGTGGCGGTGGTGGTGGTGTATTTTTTTTGGCCCCGTAGCTCGGGCCCGCGCTCGCGGCCGGGCGCCTTGGCTGTGTTGCCGCCGATGCCCACGCAGGAGGTGAACTTCAGGCCCTCGGGCCTCGGGCTTCGTGTGCCCCGTTCCCCTCCCCCCTCCTCGCCCCTCCTCGTCCTTCCTCCTCCCGGCCCCGTCTCGCCTCCTGCCATCCGGTTCCTCCTTCTCCTCCTTCCCTTTCCCCCCACCCCCCTCCTCCTCCTCCTCCTCCTCCTCCTCCTCCTCCTCCTCCTCCTCCTCCTCCGCCTCCTCCTCCTCCTCCTCCTCCGTCCTTTCCTCCTTCCTCCTTCATTTTTCTGTTCCTTTCTCCTCCTCCATCACGTTGGCCTCTTTCCTCTTCCTCCTCCTGCCTCCTCCTCCTCATCATCCTCTGCATTCCACTTTCCCCTCATCTCGTTATTGGTTATTCCTTTCTAGTGTTGGAACGGGAAACATCCACACTATTACTTTAACGGAGCTATTTGCTAAAGGAAACAAGCCTTTTAGCAAAGTGCTGTTGCTATGTTGCGCAGCGACTGCGGCGGCGCGTCCGAATTGTCGAGCCACGTCCTGCGCTCGCGCCCTGAGTCTCCTGTCGCCGCGGTGAATTGGCAGGAAAGACAGGGCCCCCTCGCCCACAAGCACGGCCTCCTCTAAAGCGAGGAAGCGGCTTTACGAAAGCGAGGAAGCGGCTTCACTAAAGCGAGGAAGCGGCTTTACGAAAGCGAGGAAGCGGCTTTGGTTAAGGCGCGCCGCAGGAAAAAAAAACGACAATTTTCACTAAAGCGAAAGGAGAGCTTTAGCAACGTTGGCGAAAGGGCTGTGGTAAATCTGCGCGCAGAATTTCGCTCCTCCCATAACAAATTCTGGCGCTGGGCTCCAGGAGCCAGGGCGGGGCGCAAGTTCGCCCGTGGGCCTGGGCCCCGCCGCCGCCGTCGCCGCGATGTTCGCCGTCGCCGCCGTCGCCGTTACCGCCGTCGTCGGAGCAGTCGGCGCAGCTGCCGCCGTCGTCGTCTCCGTCGCCGTCGTCGTCGTCGCGACGCTCGCGCATTCACGTTATTACCAGCGGCGTGTCGCACGCGACTTCGCGCGCCACTGCGCTCGCATTTCCGGTCGTCCGACGGGGGCCCAGGCGGACATCATGTTTTTTTCCCTGTCCACCCACAACTCGTTTGAAGTAATATTGGGAAAAATGCGCTTCTGATCGGAAGTGAGGGGTGAGATCGAAGTGGAACGGAGAGCCCCCCTACCGGGAAATCGGTTTCGGTTTCGTGTTCGTGCGTGCCGTGAGTGCGGGCGAGGCGAAGCTGCGTGGGCGGGCGAGAAGTATCACTCTCTGGCTGAGGCGCGGCCGGACCAAATGTTTCCTGTCCGGGGCCCGGTGGCGCGCGGTGTCCCGCCGGTGTCCCGTCGGTGTCCCGATGATGATGATGACGATGTTGATGATGATGATGGCCATGGTGGTGATGATGATGGTTTCCCGATGATGATGATGCTGATGATGCTGGTGTTGCTGATAATGGTGATGATGGTGTCCCGATGATGATGTCGATGATCCTGATGGTGTTGATGCTGGTGAGGGGATGATATGATGGTGATGACGAGAATGGGGATGATGATGATGGTGTCCCGATGAGGATGAAGTTGGTGATGATGATGCTGTTGATGAAGATGCTAGTGATAATGCTGGTACCCCGATGATGATGTTGATGATGATGTCGATGGTGGTGCCCCGATGATGATGATGTTGATGATGAGGATGATGAGGTGGTGACGATGATTTGATGATGGTGGCCCGATGATGATGGTGATGCTGATGTTGATGATGATGGTGTCCCGATGGTGATGATGGTGGTGATGACGATGGTGACGATGGCGATGGTGTCCCAATGATGATGATGTTGGTAATGATGATTCTGCTGATGATGATGCTGGTGTACCGATGATGATGATGATGATGATGTTGATGCTGTTGTTCATGATGATGATGAGATGATGATGATGATGATGGTGGTGTTCCGGTGATGATGCCGGTGGTGTCCCGAATATGGTGATGTTGACGATGATGATGATGATGATATGATGATGATGGTGACGATGATGGTGTCCCGATGATGATGATGATGGTGATGATGGTAATGATGATGATGGTCATGGTGGTGGTGATGATGGTGTCCCGATGATGATGCTGTTGATGATGCTGATACTGCGGCTGATGATGCTGGTGTACCGATGATGATGATGTTGATGACCCTGATGATGTTGAAGATGATGAGATGATGAGATGATGATAATGTTGAAGATGATGGTGTCGCGATGATGAAGATGATGATGAGGTTGATGATGCTGTTGCTGATTATGATTGTGATGATGATGATGGTGCCCCGGTGATGATGAGATGTTGATGATGGTGATGGCGATTATGGTGTCCCTATTATGATGGTGATGCTGATGATGAGGATGATGATGAGGTGATGATGTTGATTTTGATGATGGTTTCCCGACGATGATGATGATGTTGATGCTGTTGTTCATGATGATGATGTGATGATGATGATGATGGTGGTGTTCCAGTGATGATGCCGGTGGTGTCCCGAATATGGTGATGTTGATGATGATGATGATGATGATGGTGACGATGATAGTGTCCCGATGGTGATGGCGATGATGGTGATGATGATGATGGTCATGGTGGTGGTGATGATGGTGTCCCGATGATGATGATGTTGATGATGCTCATACTGCTGCTGATGATGCTGGTGTCCCGATGATGATGATGATGATGTTGATGATCCTGATGATGTTGAAGATGATGAGATGATGAGATGATGATAATGGTGAAGATGATGGTGTCGCGATGATGAAGATGATGAGGTTGATGATGCTGTTGTTGATTATGATTGTGATGATGATGATGGTGCCCCGGTGATGATGAGATGTTGATGATGGTGATGGCGATTATGGTGTCCCTATTATGATGGTGATGCTGATGATGAGGATGATGGTGAGGTGATGATGTTGATTTTGATGATGGTGGCCCGATGATGATGATGCTGATGTTGATGGTGTCCAGATGATGATGATGGTGATGGTGATGCTGGTGGCGATGATGGTCGTGTCCCGATGATGATGATGCTGATGATGATGTTGCTGTGCTGATGATGATGATGGTGTCCCGACGATAATGATGATGATGATGATGATGTTGGTAATACTGTTCATGATGAGGATGATGGCATGATGACGATGATGATGGTGGTGTTCCGATGATGCTGGTGTTGATGATGATGATGATGGTTTCCCGATGATGCTGGTGTTGATGATGATGGTGCCGATGATGGTGCCCCGATGATGATGATGATGGTGATGATGATGATGATGATGATGGTGATGAGCTGATGCTGATGATGGTTGTGTCCCGATGATGATGATGATGATGATGATGATGATGATGATGATGGTGATGTTGTTGATGACGTTGGTGGCGATGATGTTGATGATGATGATGACGTTGATTGTGATATTGATTGTGGTATCGATAGTGAGATCGATAGTGAGACCGAATGCAAGATATATTGTGAGATCGATAGTGAGATCGATTGTGAGATTTATAGTCAGATCGATTGTGAGATCGATCGAATGAAATAGATCGAGTGAGATCGATTGTGAGATCGATCAAGTGAGATCGATCGAGCGAGACCGATAGTGAGATCGATAGTGAGACCGATCGAGTGAGACGTTGGTTCCTCCCCCCCCTCCGAACCTCCTTATCACCCGAAAGGTGGTCGTATAGGTATTACTTGTCCTTCTCCACTCTCGCCCTGGAGGTCTATCCCCTTGGAGGCCCTCGGAGGTTATCTGGAGGATGCTTTCGGAAGGCTTCGCGGGGTGTCCTGGAGATGTCTGAGAGTGTTGTTGGACTTCGTTGAATATTTGCAGGAGGTTTGTGGAGATCATCGGACAAATTCCTGTTGTATTCGGGAAGTTTTCGGACGCTTTCGTTTCGGAAGCGTTCTGAGGACGCCGGAAGTCTCTGGGGGCTCCGATGGAAGGAATAAAAGGACCCAACCCGTCGCGCCTGGGTGACGGGTAGTTTTTCCCCCCCGCGTTATTTGAAGGAAAGACACAAGTAATGGGCGGTCTGTTCTTCACCTCGTGTCCGTGCCCATAACCCTCGCGACGGGGCATCAAAGGTTCCGAAAGTCGCTGGAAGCATGTCAGAAGCAAGACCCTCGATGCTCCTCGACCACCGAGCCTCGAGAACAGGGATCACACTCAGAAAGGGGGAGACCAGCCCACCAGCGCCCGTTCGCATAGAGCGGCCGCCCTGAACCACCACCTCGAGCGTAGATCCGCTCGGTGCAGCACATTCGAAGGGGGGGGGCCTGCGAGAAGAACACCAGATACATCCTGGCGACGTGTGGCACGCATTACTCCTGCCAGGAGCCGAGTCGAAGCTCGAACGAAGACTGTGCGCTTGATTTTAGCCTGGGGGGGCGAGGCGGGATGGGGGCGGGAACGAGCGGGGGACCCGTGCGGCCTGCCAAATATCACGCGAGAGGACGGGCCCCACGTGCGGACGCAGGCGTGCGTGCGCGAACGCACTCGGCCCAACACCGATCCTCGCATGCGTCCTGGGCTCAATCCCGGCCCGTCCGTCCACACGCGCCATCCGTGGCGACGAGGGCTCTCCCTGGAGAGCTGCAGAGCAACGAAGGCGATGACGACGACGACGACGACGACGACGACGACGACGACGACGAGGTGGCGCTCGTGCAAGCAGCGCCTCCTGGAGGTCCATGGAGGCCTCTGCAAGCTTCACGAGGCCCAATGCTTCCTATGGTCGGGAACTTTTGCTTAGCGTGTTGCGGCAGCGGCCCGGGCGTTATGCTACGCCCTGCGCGCTGGTAGCGTGTCGCTCCGCTTCGCGGGGCGGGAGGCTGGGGAAAGCTCAGAGCGTTGATGCCTGGGGACTGGGGCGTGCTTAGGTTGTCGCGCCGAATCGCGGTGGGCCAGAGCCGGCGGCGCGAAACACTGAGCCAAAGCTCCTGACCGTCAGCACTTCGATGCTCCCCGCCATCTTTCCAGCGCGGACGCATCGGGCCCCCCGATCGGAACATGAAAAACCGGGTCCTGGGGGAGGCGGGTCCTGGACCTCAGGAGGCCTTCCCCCAGGACCAGCGCTTCGTCCCGAGTCGTTGCTTGACGGCCTCGGGGCCCGTGGGAGGCCCCTGAAGCCCGAAAGCAACGGAAAATCTCAGAACCCGTTGTCCTCTGGACCCGGCTCCTGCCAAGGGGCCAGCGTTTGGCGCGCTCGGCCCCTGCAACGTGTTATCCGCCAGCGTGCCTGGAGGCACCGAGTTGGAGTGTTCTCAGATCCGGCCAATGTCGAATCATCAGTCTCGAATAATCCCACCAGCCCTCTAAGGCGTAGGTGGGATTATTCGAGACTGCGAAGAAAGGAGGTGGGGAAAGAAAGAGAACACGAAAACGGGACAAGGATGGAGGAGGACGATGACCATTTTCGTCCAAGGCCAGGCGGCGCGCGCAGCGTCTCGCAGCCCGCCGCGCTGGCACCTGTCGTGCCGGCGCAACCTGGGCGTCCTCGGCAACGAAGCTGAACACCCGTTCAGGCACGCACACGGCCACACAGCCGCATGGTGCCAAAGAGGAGCGAAGCGGGGAGGGAGGGCAACCCTGGTCTTGAACCAAGTGGCTACAGACTTAAAGAACATGCCCCTGCCCCTGCACCGAGCCTGCAGTACTATCCTATCAAACTATACAAGTTGGATGCAGCTGCGCGTGCACAAACGAAGAGAGGAGGGGGGGAAAAGGGAGGAGGACACGAAGGAGGGACAATGACGGAGGAGGACGATGATCATTGTCCTCAACGGCAAGGCGGCGCGCGTAGCGTCTCGCAGCCCGCCGCGTTGGCACCTGTCGTGCCGGCGCAAGCCGGGCGTCCTCGCCAGCGAGGCTGGATGCCCGTTACGCACGCATGCGGCCACACAGCCAAACTCACTTAGAAGACGCGGCACGACGCAACGGACCTGCCACTGGCCTGCATCCTTGACGCCTCCCTGGGCGGGCGCCAGGCCGCCTCGGCGGGCAATCCCTCGCCATCGACACAATCCTGTCGATCGCTGCTCCCGCCATCCTTCCTCAAGGTGCCCTCGCTGGACGGCGTGAAGTAGGCGCCAAACCCGCTGACCTCAAATACCCGCGTCGGCAAGCCCGACCCCTCAGTTCCACCCCAAGTAACCTCCCACCAGACGTACTGGAGGCTCGCCCACATCACTGGGGTGGCCCCCTGGCGCGCCCATCGGCTGGACCTCATTGTCCCCGCCGCTCGCCGTCGAACTCCCGCGCGGCGTCGTTGACTCTGAGCTCGTCCCAGAGCTCCTCGCCCTGGCCCTCACAGGGTAACCTTAAAGGGTCTTTATTTTTGACGCCCCCCTGATCTGTCGGCGGCGAAGGCACCTGGTCCTACAACCTCCTCGTCGCGGCGAAAATTATTACCCCTCTACTGTGGGGCGGGCTGGGTATTCTTTGGGTTATCTCTCCGGCGGAATAATCCATTGTGTGGGCTAAACCGCACGCGGGGGGAATCGTGAGCATCTTCTCATGATAATTGCAATAGGACTTGTTTCGTAATGATTTGCGAAAGAGCTGTAACCCATTTGCCTAGCACTGCGGGCACTACTCCTGCTGGCGCCTGATCGGCGCTCGCGGCGACGTGAGATTGGTGTCGTTCTATCGTCGGGCGGGCTGGATAATATTTGGGGGTATTGCCCCAGCAGACATAATCTATTGTGGGCTACCCTGTGCGCGGAAGGATGTGTAAACATCTTCTCACGAGGATTGCAATCTGATTTGCCTCGTTTTGATTCGAGAGTTTGCTCGAAGTCGTTTGCCTAGCACTGCTAGCTGCTGGCGCAACTCCTGCTGGCGCCTGATCGGCGCGCGCGACGACGTGAGATGTGTGTCATTCTATCGTTGGGCGGGCTGGGTCGTGTTCGGGGGCTATTGCTCCAACGGGGTAATCCATTGTGCGCTACGATGCGCGCGGGAGGATTCGTGGGCATATCCTCATGAGGATTGCAATGCACATGTGCTTCATGTTGATTTGCGAGTTCGCTCAAGCTCGCCTGTCTAGCTCTGTCGGTCGAGCTCCTGCTGGCGCATGGTCGGAGCGCGGGGCGACGTGGGGTTAGTTTCCCTCTACTACTGGGCGGGCTGGATCATGTTTGGGGTTTATTTCCCCAGCGGAATAATCCCCTGCAGGCTACCCCGCACGCGGGGGGATGGATGAGCATCTTCTCATGAGGGTTGCAATCGGAAGTGCTTCGTTTTGATGTGCAAGCTTGCTCACATTCGTTTGCCTCGCACTGCTGGCAGAACTCCTGCTGGCGCCGTGTCGGCACGCCCGGCGACGCGGGATAAGTTTCCCTCTGCTGTTGGGCGGGGTGGGTAGTGTTTGGGGGGTTATTTCTCCAGCGGAATAGTCAATTGTAGGCAACCCTGCACGCGGAAAGATTCGTAAGCATCTTCTCGTGCGACAGCACGGTTTGCTCCGTTTTGATTCGCGAGTTTGCCCAAAGACGTCTGCCTAGCACTGCGGGCGAGACTCCTGCTGGCGCCTGGTCGGCGCGGGCGGCCAACATGGCGACTTTTCCAGCGCGAGCTACATCAAACCCGCCATGGTTTCGCATTGCTCACGCGACACAGGATGGATTTTCTAAGGGCCCGCACGGAGCCTGATCTTCAATAGTCCTTCTCAGGATGGAGCCTTCGGGATACAGCGCCAAGTGCCCGAGCCAAGATTTTTCATGAGAGCGCTGCTGGCGGGCGCCGCAGGAAACATACTTAGTTCCCTCTATTGCTGGGACGCCAGTCCGTCAATAAGGCTGCCGAAGCAACAATTGATTTCCCTTGCTGAAGGGTTCTAAAGACCCTTGCGGGTTACTCACCAAGTCGCCGTCGTCGTGGTCGTAGCTCCCCGCCCCGTTCGGGCCACGGACACGGGCGCGGCAGACTGCGTTCGCCCCTTCCCGTGTCCCCCGGTACCTGGAGCGCTAGGCTTAGGTCGGGTTTTAGACGAACATGGAACACATATCAAACAAATGCTCCAACCATATTTAAAACAAATGATAAATCGAAGCGTCGTCCCCCTAGTGTTTTTTTTTATTAAAAAAAAACAGTGCTTGAACATTCCTCCTGTAGAAAGACATGCCCGACTTTACGTTCGCCCCTTCCCGTGCCCGTCGTTGCCCAGAGCGCCAGGCGGTCCCCGTCTCTTCCGTTGCCTCTCCTGGCCCGGCAAGATGGGGCCGCTGGCTGGGGAGGGCCCCGCGGCCGGTCCCGGAGCGGGTGGGGCGGCTGGGTGCGCAGGTGGTCCAACGGCGTTCGGGCGTCCCCCGCTCCGCCACCGCCCCACGCTGCTCCCTGCGTGCAAGCTCCCGCTCGCCACGACGATCGTCGCCGGGGTAGCGGCATAGCCCCAAAGTGCCCTTATTCCGCCGCTGCCGGCCCGGCGCCCGCCCAGGCTCTCCGGCCGCGCGGATGAGGCTTCCAGGCCCACCGTGCCAGCCCAGGTCTTGACCCAAGTGGCCACAAACCCCACATGCATGCCCCTGCCCCGGCACCTCGCCTGCACGTCTGAACCTATACCACACTGGTATTAATTTCCTGACAGTGAGGACCTGGTGGGTGCATATGCGTGAATGGCGGGAGGTACGCTGGACAATGCCAGGAAAGGCGCCGGAAAATGCAGGGAGATGCGCCGGACAATGCCGAGCAATGCGCCGGGCGCTGGCGGGAAGCGCGCGCGGGAAGGCAGGAACCGCAGGGCAGGAGCAATGGACAATGCCAGGGCCAGCTCTTAACCTGCCAGACTGTGCATTTTCCTTCCTTTTCCAAAGCCCCCCTTTGCTCTGACGGCCCCGCGGGGAACGGAGCCCCTGGGGGCCGCAGTCTCTGCAGGACCGCGGCGTCGGAGGCCTGGGCGCTCCCGGGAAGGAAAGCCATCTGCCGACCTTCCGGCGCGCGGAGGACGCTGGCGCCGTCGTCGTCGACGCCGCCAGTCCCAAGGAAGAAACGCACGGCATAAGCGCAGGCTGGCGGAGATCAGCGTGGATTTCGCCGATCGGCGCTGGGACCCGCGCCCCCGCCAGCGCGCCCCGGGCGCCGGGGGCGGCGGCGGAGGCGCCGCCACGCCAGGGGACCGAACGCCAAGCGCCGATCCAAGGGATCCGCGCGGAGCTCCGACAGCTTATGCTTGCGCACCTGTCCCTCTTCGATGCGGGAGGAAGACCCTGACCTTCCAGAGAGCTCTTTTTGTATTTTTTTAGCACGGGAGGCCTTAAAACCAAAAAAACTAACGAAACAGCCTAAAACCAAGACGTACAATAACTCTGGGATATTAGTTTTTAAGTCGCGTGCTATTGTTTAGCCCTCCTGGAAGGTCAGTGGACGAGGAGTGAGGCGGAAACGGGGCGCCTGAGCCGCGCGCGCTCCGAGGGGGATCTCGCCGTCAAGAGCCTCAGAGCTCTTGCGCGTGTTCTCGTGGACGAGTAAGAAAAAGGGGGGAGCCCAGCGTAAAGGGGGCGGCACGTGTCTCCCCGCCAAAACAGGAAGGCGAGCGGGGTGGGCGCTCCTTTGGCGACCTCCACGCTGAAGCACGAGGAGCCCGAAGAGGGCGGCGGCGCCCTCTTCGGGCGACCCGAGGGGGAGGAGGAGGAGGAGGAGGAGGAGGAGGAGGAGGAGGAGGAGGAGGAGGAGGAGGAGGAGGCGACCCGAGAGGAGGAGGAGAGGAGAGGAGGAGTAGGAGGAGAGGAGGAGGAGGAGGATCGAGAGGAGGAGGAGGAGACGGGGGAGGTGGGGGGGGGGGGGGAGGAGAGGGGGAGGGGAGGAGAGGGGGGGGAAAGGAGGAGGAGGGGGTAAGGACGAGGAGCGGGGAGATGATGAGGATGGGCTGGGGATGGGTGCGGCCCGCGCGCGGGCGGCCCTCACCAGAGGAGGACCAACAGCAGCATGGCGACAAAGTCAGTGGCGCCCAGAGGAGGAGGAGGAGGAGGAGGAGGAGGAGGAGGAGGAGGAGGAGGAGGAGGAGGACGATGGGGAGGAGGACAACGAGAAGGTGGAGGAGTAAGGGGGAGTCTCTCAGGGGAGGACAAGACCTCCAGACCAATCGGAGGACCCCGAGGAGCAGGAGGGAGGAGAGGGGGGCGGAGGCGGGACCATCCTGGAGGTCGACGCCGCGCATCCGCAGAACGGAGGAGCGCAAGCGCACGCTCCCTCTCGACAGACAGGGGCGACTCGGACGAAGCCTCCGCAACTCCGCCAACATCCCCCTCCTTGAGGAGGAGGAGGAGGAGGAGGAGGAGGAGGAGGAGGAGGAGGAGGATCAAGATGAAGAAGGAGGGAGGCAGAAGCTGCTCGGCTCGCCCACCCCCCCACCAACCAGCCTCGAACTTATCCCTGAGATCGGCATCGAGCTCAGGCGATGCCAAGCATAGGGATAGGGATATGTTCCAGGCTGGCAGCCCACACCCCACGGCGGCGCGGCCAGGCGGAGATCTCGGACGGGCACCACGTCTGGAGCCGGTCCCCTTTTTTCTGCACGTGTGCTCGGCAGCAGCCCCGTGAGGGAAGGGGGAGAGTCGGGGGCCTCTCCTGGTGCCGCTGGCGCCGCCGCCGCTGCTGCTGCTCACCGTCCTCCTCCTGCGACAGCTACTCCTCCCTCGCATTGTCGCACTCCTCCTCGTCCTCCTCCTCCTCCTCCTCCTCCTCCTCCTCCTCTTCCTCTCCTCCTCCTCCTCCTCCTCCTCCTCCTCCTCCTCCTCCTCCTCCCTCCCCTCCCTCTCCTCCCTCTCCTCCCTCTGCTCCCTCCCCTCCCTTTCCTCCCTCTCCTCATCCTGCTCCTCCTCCTCCTCCTCCTCCTCCTCCTCCTCCTCCTCATCATCATCAGCATCATCATCCTCATCCTCATCCTCATCCTCATCCTCATCCTCTTCATCATCATCATCATCATCATCATCATCATCATCATCGTCATCATCATCATCATCATCATCATCATCATCACATCAGCATCATGCATCAGCATCAGCATCAGCATCAGCATCAGCATCAGCATCAGCATCAGCATCATCATCATCATCATCATCATCATCATCATCATCATCATCATCATCATCATCATCATTGTCGTCATCGTCGTCGTCGTCATCATCAATCTCCTCCTCTTCCTCCTCCTCCTCCTCATCATCATCTTCCTCCTCCTCCTCATCCTTCTCCTCCTCTTCCTACTCCTCCTGATCCTCCTCCTACTTTTTTCTTCCCCCTCCTCCTCTTCCCCCATCCTCCTCCTCCCCCTTCTCCAGCTCCTCCTCCTCCTCTCTTCGTCCTCCGCCTCCTCCTCCTCTTTCCCCATCCTCCTCCTCCTCCTCCTCCTCCTCCTCCTCCTCCTCCTCCTCCTCCTCCTGTTCCTCCTCCCACTCCTCCTCCGCCTCCGCCCCCCCTTCTCCTCCCTCCTCCTCTTCCTCCTCCTCCTCCTCCTGCTCTTCTCCAGCTCCTCCTCCTCTCCTCCTTCCTCCTCCTCCTGCTCTCCCTCCTCCTCCTCTCCTCCTGCTCTTCTTCTTTTTCTTCTTCCTCCTCCTCCTCTTCCTCCTCCTCCTCTTCCTCCTCCCTCCTCCTCCTCCTCCTCCTCCTCCTCCTCCATCTCCTCCAGCTCCGGCTCCTGCTGCTTGCTGCTGCTGCTGCTCCTCGTCTTACCTCTACGATTGCGTGGTTGCTACTCTTCGTAAGTAGCCTGAGTCTGCTTGTTTGTCCTTGTCCTCCTCCTCCCCCTCCTCCTCCTCCTCCTCCTCCTCCTCTCCCCACTCTCTGTGGTCAGTGAACGCTTGCTTAGGAAACAAGAAGCGCCTCCTTCCTCTCCCCCTGCTGCTCCTGCTCCCGCTGCTGCCCTTCCTCCTCCTCCTCCTCCTCCTCCTCCTCCTCCTCCTCCTCCTCCACTTCCTTCTTCACCCCCCTCTTTGTTCACCCTCCTCGTTCTCTCTCCACCCTCCGCTCCCCGTCCACCTCCCCTGTTTTCCTCGTCCGCCGCCCTTCGCCCGCCCTCATATTATCCCCATCCACCGCCACCTTCTCCTCCGCCCCTTGTTCCTCCACCGCCATCTCCTCGCCCTGCCTTCATATCCTTCCCTGCACTTCGCATTCCTTCTCTTCCTCCTCCTTCTCCTCCTCCTCGTCCTCATCCTCCTCCTCCACCTTGTCCTCCGCGTCCTAAGCAGTCCTCGCCCTCGCCGTCCTCATCCTCGTCCTCGTCCTCCTTCTTGCCATTTTCATCCCGCTACTCCATCTCCTCCCCCCTCTGACTCCTTTCTCCAAGTCTCATGCTCTTGTTGTTTCGCCATTCCTGCGACAAAGATCGAGGGCCACGCACGCAAACAAAACTAAAGAGCCATCCGCGGGGGGGACAGCTTCGAGGTCGCTGCTCCAGAGTAGCCAGCCAGCCTCCAATGGTATTTTGGGCCAGGTGCCTTCACTCTAACGAGCTGGTGAGTGAAATGAGCCTTCAATCTACACCCTCAGGGTTGCACGGGGAGGAAGATTAGGAGGCGGAGGCAAGGAGGAGGAAACAAGAGAATGAGGAACGATCCGGAACTGCTCCCGTGTGACTGCACCAAGGAGGTTCGGAGCCAAAGAAGCCAGATTGGGCGACCGTGCCTGTCGGTGGTCAGGGCAGGAGGGGGGATATGGCAGGCGAGGGGGAAGGACGGAGAGCGGGGAATGGAGGAGGCGAAGGAGGAGGATGAGGATGAGGAGGAGACAGAGAAGGAGGAGAAGGAGCAGGAAGAGCAGGAGGATGAGGAGGATGAGAAGGATGAGGAGGAGGAGGAAAAGGAGGAGGAGGAGGAGGAGGAGGAGGGGGCAGGCAGGCAGTCTGGCGAGGAGGAGGGAGGTAAGGGGGGGAAGCGGGAATGCGGTGGAGGAGAGGAGAGGGGACAGACGAGGAGACGAGGAAGACAACGATCATGGTAACAAAAACACTGTGGAGTGTGGACGAGGAAGGAGGGATCTGTTGGGAATTCGACGCTGGTTAATCTGGGGGCCTGTCGGCAGAGGGGAGGAGGGAGGGGAGGAGCTGGGAAAGGAGCAGAAGGAGGGGGGATGGAGAGGGCAGTGGGGGAAGGAGGTGAGAGATGAAGGGGATGAGACGGAGGAGGACGAGGACGACAACAAGGAGGACGAGGAGGAGAAAGAGGAGGACGTGGAGGATAAATAACAGAGAATGAATAACCACGGGGGGCGGCATAATTGTGCGGAGGGAGGAGGGGGAGTATAATCGGACCTAGGCAAGAAAAAACATTCATCGAGAACATGAGACCCTTCGCTGGCCAAAACGCACAGAACATCCAAGGGTAGCCTCCCCAGGATGCACGCGACAATCCAACAAACGAGAAGAACACTAGGGCATCCTCCCCGAACCGACCTCGATCTTATACCACGGTCCGACTGTACGAGAAGGAGGAGCATGAGAGATGAGAAGAAAAGGATCGTGGGGAGCAGCATAAGAAACACGTGGCGAAGGATAACGGCGATGGAGGAGTGAGGGGAAGGAGGGGACGAGAGGGGGGGGATATGGGGGTGCGGAGGAAAAGGTTGCGTGCAAGCAGTTCAACACTAGCAGCGCCACAAATTCACGCAGCAAATCTTAGACCGATGGTAGAGAGAGAGCGCGTTTCACGGGCACTTGCCTTGGGAACATCCGGCGGCGCGTTTCGAACCGGGGGGTGGCCCTCCCCCAACACTCGGCGCCGTCGATCAAAACCAGGGGGACCCCCTCCCCCCCAACCCCCCCCCCCCTCCCGAACCCCCCCCTCCCCCCCCAAAGGGGGGGGAGGGGGTTTCACCCCCCCCTCCCTTTTCGGCGCCGGCGCTGGCGGCCGCCAGCAGCGCCGACGGAGGGGATGCAGCGACGATGACCAGAGGCAGCCCAAGAGGGGGGCGGGGGTGTTCAAACCTCCCCTCCCCTGGCGCCGGCGCCGACGCTGGCGGCGGCCAGCAGCGCCGGCGCTGGCGCCGGCGACGGCGGGGACGCAGCGACGATTACCACCACTACAACCACCACCACCACCACCGCCTCAACCCACCACCACCACCAACCCACCACACAACCACCACCACCACCACAACCCACCACCACAGCCACCAACACCACAACCACCACCACCACAATTCACCATCACCACCACTACAAAAACCCACCACCACTACACCACCACCATAATCTACCACACCACCACCACCGCCACAACCACCACCACCACAGGCAGCACAACCCACCACCACCACAAACCACCACACCACCACCACCGCCACCACCACTACCACCAGCACCACCTCCACAAACCACCACCACCACCGCAACCAACCAGCATAATCACCACCACCACAACCCACCACCACACCACCACCAAACCACCACCACCACCACCACCACAAGCCACCACCACCACCACCACCACAAACCACCACCACACCACCACCAAACCACCACCACCACCACCACCACCAGCACGCACCGCCACAACCACCACCACCATAACAAACCACCGCACCACCATCACCACAACCACCACCACCACCACCACCGCCACCACCATCACCACCACCACAACCAACCACCACCACCACCACCACCACCACCACCACCACCACCACCACCACCACCACCACCACCACCACCACCACCGTCGTCCTCGTCGACGTTCCCCGCTGCCGCCGCCCGCCGCTGCCGGCGCCGGCGCCGGCCCAGAAAAGGAAATCGTCGTCCCCGGCGGCGCCGCTGCCAGCCGCCGCCGACGCAGGCGCCGGCCCGAGGAGAAGGAGAGGGAGGGGGGGGGAGGGGGGGGTTCGAACCCCCCCCCCGTCCGTCACGGGAAGGGAGGGAAGTGGGAGGGGGGGTTCGAACCCGCCCCCCCCTCCATCCAGGGGGGGCCCCCTCCTCCAAGCAACCACAGAACGCGCTCTTTCCGATGGAGCAGCGCCGTACCAAGCTTACCGACAGGGTCAAACAGCGTACACAACGCAAGTTCAAGCAAGTGGAATACGTAGCCATGAACGACGTGCTCTCACCCCAGGCAACTCTCATGTAGCCCGCTCTCACACAGCCTGCTTACAAGTAGTGCAAGACTTGCAAACGCAATAAGATGATACTTGACCCCGCGAAGCTGCACCAATAATACCTGTGGTGCCACATAGCAGACATTCTAAACATACCTCCACTGGCTGAGTGTATCCACTATCTCCGTATGGTCTCCCAGTCTCACATCCTGCATGCCTACACGCGCAAGGATCTTCCAATATCACAGTTATCGCCTTCGTGCGATGGCGCATTGAGCTCTGTCCGTCCGCATCGAAATTCCATGGTGGCGGGCCGATTCAACACAGGATCGTGCATGGTGACAGACCTGCCCGCTGCGCTCAGCATCGCCTGTGCAGGTAGATGTGGCTCTGCCCGCAAGCTGCCAGGCTTGTTGCAACGGCAATCAAATCCAAAAGATGGAGCGCGACAGCCGAAACGGCGTCATGCGGTGTATCGCCTGTTTCTACACCCCATCAGCCATGAGCCATGAGCGCATGCAGGCGCCAAGCCGCCAGACACTTGGGGGTACACCAACAAATGCCCTCCTGGGAGTCAACAGTGCTGTAGCTGCACGGCCAGCGCGAGATGTCGTCGGCTGCCTGCGCTCGGCAGGCAGACGTCGGAGGGCAAGGTGAGGATGATGGGACGCAGACGATGGTGGTGAGGTGGAACCGCAGGCACATATCCCAGCAAGCCACAGCAAAGCATGCATCACAGAGAGGACGGCGCCCGTCGCACAGGGCTGGGACAGGAGAGGAGACACGGCACAAGGGGGGTGGGAACATGCAGAGGCATGCGCACACGGGCGCCTTTACAGGCTTGCCGTCGGCGCTGGGCATAGGAAGCGAAAGCAGGGAGCCCGATGGCTTTGGGCCGCCCCGGGGCCCCAGAGAGTGCGACCTGCCCGGAGCCAGCGCGCCCCTCCAAGATGCCGACCAGAGCACCTCTAACACGTTGACACACATCCCGCCAGAGCGGGCATGCTGTCTGCGAAGCGCAGGGCACGATGCGGGAGCGACTTGCCAGAAGGGTGGACGCACCAGCAGAGGGACATCAGAGAGGTATGTACCGCCCTCCAGTCACTGGTCCACGTTCGCCCTCCCCTCCCCTTCTCTCGCTTCTGACCGTCGCGTCACCATCCGCATACCTGGCCCAACCCCATCGACCCACCCGCCACAATGGCGCTCCCTCTGTGCAATCATCCTCCCTCCCTTTCCAATCCCTTTTGGTCCCCGTCCCTCTCCTTCCATGTCTCCTTGCGCGCCTTTCCCTCAGCCTTCCGCACCCGTTCTTCTCTTTTGGCTTCCGCACTTCCGTCTTCCGCCTCGCCACCCCCTGCCACTGTCCTTCCCTCGAGGCCCCCACATCCGCCGCCCTCAGGATTCCCCCCAGGATTCCGGAACATTTTCTCGTGGATTCCTCAGAACCCCTCAGGACCCCGTAGAATTCTTTGGGGTTCCGCAGGGTTCCTCTGGATCCCCGCAGGTTCCTTCGGAATCCCTGGCGAGAGACACGGGCGGCACAGACGGACGGCCTCTGCCACCTCCGCCGAGTTGGACGTGTTCGAGATTCCGATGGGCAGCGTCTGGAGCATGCCCAGGCAGTTCTCGCGGCGGCGGGGGGGGCGGGGAGGAGTGCGCGGGCGCGGCCCCGCCGGAGGTGACCCCCCCGTGCCCTGCTGCGTTTCCCCTCCCCCACATCGCCATCTCCCCCGTCCCCCATGCGCTTCCTCCACTCCTCTTCCCTCTCCTTCTCCTCCTCCTCTTCCACCTGGCCGTCCTCCACCATGCTCCGCCAGCCTCCACCTTTCTTCGCTTCCTGCCCTGCTTCTCCTCCTCCTCCTCCTCCTCCGCCTCCTCCGCTTCCTCCGCCGCCTCCTCCTCATTATCATCATCATCATCATCATCATCATCATCATCATCATCATCATCATCATCATCATCATCATCATCATCATCATCATCATCATCATCATCATCATCATCATCATCATCATCATCATCATCATCATCATCATCATCATCATCATCATCATCATCATCATCATCATCATTCTCTAACTCTTTCTCTGCTCGCTCCTCCTCCTCTCCTCCTCCTCATCATCATCATCATCATCATCATCATCATCAACATCATCATCATCATCATCATCATCATCATCATCATCATCATCATCATCATCATCATCATCATCATCCGCATTATCCTCTACGCCCTCCTTCTCCTTTCAATGTGATTCCCTCCTCGTCTTCATCCTCCATATCCTGCTCGCCATCCTCTCCTTTCCCTCGGTCCTCTTTTACCTCTTTCTAGTGCTTTCCTCCCCATAGAATTACCCCTTCGCTTCCTCCTGCTTCACCTCTTCCTTATCTCCTCCCCCTGATCGTCCTCACCCTTTATCCCCAGGACCGAGATTCCTCCTCCTCCTCCTCCTCCTCCTCCTCCTCCTCCTCCTCCTCCTCCTCCTCCTCCTCCTCATTGTCCTCCTTCGCCTACTCCTCCTCCTCATTGTCCTCCTCCTCCTCCTCCTCCTCCTCCTCCTTCCTCCTCCACTTCCTCCTCCTCCTCCTCTCCCTACTCCTCCTCCCTCCTCCTCCTCTCCTCCTCCTCCTCCTCCTCCTCCTCCTCCATCCTTCCTCCATCCTCCATCCTCCATCCTCCTCCTCCTCCTCCTCCTCCTCCTCCTCCTCCTCCTCCTCCTCCTCGCCGCACCCATCAGCGTCATCCCCTTCTACCCTCTGATTCTCCTCCCCCTCCGCCCTTCTGCCCTCCCTGAGACGAGGGCAGGGCGCGCAAGAGCGGGCACGAGCAAGTCCACGGCGATCTCTCCGGGCCAGGCTCCGAGACGCGGGGAACGCCACGGGCGCCCCGCCCTCGCAGGAGCGCCCCGGGAGCTCCCCGAGAGGGGCCCCAGGACTGGTCCATCGGCATCCCCAGGCCGCCCTGCCGGCTCCGATGTTCCCCCCCCCCCTCCCTCCTGCTCCTCCCCCTCCTCCTCCCTCCCACCTCCTCCTCCATCCTCCTCCTCCTCCTCCTCCTCCCCCTCCTCCTCCTCCTCCTCCTCCTCCTCCTATGTTCCCCCCCACCCCCCGCCCTCCTCCTGGAGGTTCCGTGCAGCTCCTGGAGCTGTGTGGCCCCCCTCTGGGGCTTCAGGGGTTCCCAAAGAGCTCCAGGAGGCCTCCAGGAGACCCTCACGTGACCTCCTCAGATCCCCTGGGGACTGCCGGAGACCTGCGCCTCCTCCGAACGCGAGGCCGTACGGTCCTCCTTCTCCCTGCGCCTGCGCGGCAAAAGAGCAGGTGCTGGGACCCACGAAGGCGATGCCACCAACAAACTAACCCTGAGTGAGCGCAGCAGGTGGGAAGACGGCCAACAGGAAACGAAGCATAGTGATTCGACGCGGGGAACCCCACGTGTGCGTCTCGGGTCATTTCGTGGCACTCCCGTCTGCGCGTGTTTCAGTGCGGGCATCTCAAGCTGTGGCGACAAGAGCGTTCCCTGGCGGCTCCAACCAGGAGTGCCCCAATGCCATGCCTGCTACATCTGCATGGCCTTAGGTCGGGCACGTCTTCATACAGGCGGATCTTGGAAGACGAATAAGGAATAGCCAACAAATGATCAAACATAGTCCGCCAAACAAATGTCCAAAAACTATGTTAAACTATGTTTGGATATTTCTCCTGTAGCGGGACACGCCCCACTTGAGCATGGTCTTGGCACTCTGAAAGTGAAGAGGAAGGAGGAGGGTCGGGGGCGCCTGACCCAGCGTTTCGCCCGAGAGGTCCCCCGAACCGGCGCGCGAACCGGCAAAAGTACCCCCCCTCCTGCCATGCCTGCCACATCGCGGTGATCCTGTGGCTCGCCACAGAGGGGAGCCTGGGGGGGGGAAACGAGCCAACCGCCTGAGACATCCCCGCAGTCTGGGCGCGAACGGGCGAGCGCTCCCCCCCCTGGCGGCCTCCCCTTGGGGCGCCCAACATGCTACGCCTGCGATGTTGCGGTGACCGTGAAGCTATCGTTAAGTCGGGCCTGTCCTCCTGCAGGGGAATCTTGATCGACGAATTCAAAATACTCAGGAATTGCCCCCAGAATGGTCAAGAAAACAGTGGAAAAACCGTCCGCGCCGATTATTTTTGACCATTTTTGAGTCTTCCACCTGTGGGGGGGCGGAACGATACGGATACGTGCTGTCCCCGGACCTCTCTTGGGGTGCGTTCTGACCAGAATTTCGAGGCGAATCCAGCGGTGACAACGAGGATTCCCCAGGACGACCAGGAAAGGCCGAAAACGAAGGGGGACAACACGTATCCGTATCTTTTTCTCCCCCGAACCTGTAGAGGGGCACGCCCGACTTGCAGCTATCAAAACTAGACGAGCGCGGGGGGCGACCACAAACAGATCCCTCGAGACAGCCCCCCCGCAGCCCGAGAGCGGCCGGGCGAGCGCCCCCCTCCCTGGCGCGCCTCGGGGTGCCCAGGGGGGCCACGGCTGCCGCGGGATCGGTGGCCGCGACGCTGCCACGAGAGACGAGCTACTCTGTAAGAACGGTTTTTTGAAGGCAGAGCTGCCCTCAAAAAATGGTCTACTCTGTAAGAACGGTTTTTTGAAGGCAGATCTGCCTTCAATGTAAGAACGGTTTTTTGAAGGCAGATCTGCCTTCAAAAAATCTACTCTGTAAGAACGGTTTTTTGAAGGAAGATCTGCCTTCAAAAAACCGTTCTTACAGAGTAGCTCGTCTCTCGTGGCAGTGTCGCGACGCTGCCGCGACGCTGCCGCGAGAGACGAGCGTGTGTTACCAGCCTCGAACGTATCCCTATCCCTACCAACTTGCCGTGGCCCCGGTGCTCCCGCCCAGGAGCTGGGACCGGTCCGCGCGCCTGGAGCTGGCCAGGGTCCTGCTCCTCTGGGCCCGCGCCTCCGCGCGCCGGGCGGCGGCCCTCCGGCTCGGCCTCGCCACCGTGCGCCTGGCGCATCCCCCGCGGGGGTGGGCAGGCCTGGGGGTTCACGCCGAGAGCGCAATTTACCAGCCTCGAACGTATCCCTGTCCCTAAGATTGGCACGCCGAAAGGCGATGACAGTCCTAGGGATTCGCCCTCCAAAAAATAAGGGGATCCCTAAGATTGGCATCGTGATGAGGAGGTGCCCAGCATAGGAATAGGGAGATGTTCCAGGCTGGTAAGTGTGTGGGTGGGGGGGCGAAAACAAGCAGACCTGAGGTCGGGCACGTCCTCCTGCAGGCGGGCTTCGGACGACAGCTAAACCATAGTCAAGGCATGCAGAAACGTGGTCGAACATAGTCAAACATCGTCCCCCGACTATTTGTGGACTGCTTTTGAACCCTCCCCCCTGCAGAGGGACGTGCCCGACAGAAAGCAAACCGCCTGAGACATCCCAGCAGTGCGGGCGGGAGCGGGCGAGCGTCCCCCTCCCTGGCAGCTCCCGCTCGGGCTGCCTGGATGCCACGCCTGCTGTGCCGCGGTGACCGCTGGCGAGGACGAGGGTGAAGGTGAAAGGGCCCGTCGAGCGGGAGAGGCCGCTCCGGCGCGACGCCGGACCGCGGAGCATTCCGCGCACTGGGCATCACTCCACCCTTCGCGTTGGCCGCCCACGCGCCTGCACGGTGTCGCTCGATGCCAAGGTCGCCAGTGCAAACAGTTTTGTGGCACCACCTTCCACCCGAGACGGAGGCCGCGCGCCTGGCCAAGGGCTCTCGAGGAAAACCGACTCGGGGGGGGGCGAAAAAAGGCAGACCGCCTGAGACTTACCCGCGCTCTGGGCGCGAGCGGGCGAGCGTCGTGCGCCTTGGCGGACCCCCTTGGGGTGCCTGTTGACACGCCTCTCGCGTCGCGGTGAGCATAGGGCTCCCAGCAGGGAGGCGCTTGGGAGGGGCCAAACGAGCAAACCGCCTGAGACATCCCCGCAATGTGGGCGCGACCGGGCGAGTGTCACACCCCCTGGCGGCCCCCCTTTGGAGCACCCGAGTGCCACGCCTGCTGTGTCGCGGTGATCGCGGGGCGCTCAAAGGAAACGAGTTTGGGGGGCAGGACCAAGCACACCCTAAACCAGACAACTCAAACAACCTTTTATCGAATATAAATTCAAATAATAAGCCGAAGCAGTCTGGAAGTTTACCCGCACTTCCCGCCCTCCACTTTCCGTAGCAAATAATACCATTCGGCGCGCACGCGCCTCGGGGCGCGCGGCATCTGCGTCACCATCCTCAGTTAAACATGTGGCGCGGCGAACATCGCCATGCGAAGCTAATTCCTAAACTCGCACGATCCTACACCAAAAATGTGGGGCGGGCCACATTCCGCGCGCGCGGCCGAAGGGGGCAAACTCCTTGCCCTTCGCGATCCCTCATTAAAAACGTGGCGCGGGGCACTTCGCCATGCGAAGCTAATTCTTAAACTCGCACGATTCGCTATTAAACATATGACGCGGGCCTCATCCCGCGCGCGCGGCCGAAGTGGGCGAACTCCTTGCCCTTCGCGATGCCCATTGGAAATGCGGCGCGGGGCACATCCCACCCGCGTGGCTATTCCGCGCCCTTCGCGACCGCACACGACGCGCAGCGCGCGGGGCACACCCCGCCCACGCGGCGCCCGCTCGGGGGCGGCGCGCGGCCAGCCTGGCCAGCCCGGGGCAGCCCGGGCCAGCCTGGGGAAACCTTGGCCTGCCTGGTCAGCCGCAGAAGGTGTTGGCCGCCTGGGCAGCCTGGGCAGCCTGGGCCAGCCCGGCCAGCCTGGGACAGCCTCGCCTGCCTGGCTAGCCTGGGTCAGCTTGAAGCAGCCTGGGCAGCCCGTGCCAGCCTGGACAAGCCAGGGGAAGCCTGGGGCAGCCTGGCTCAGGCATGCCCAGGCTGCTGCGTCGACGGTAAGCCTCGCGCGTTGTGTGTACCTGCATATGTAATGGGAATCCTGGGTGGGTGGGTATTAGCACCACGGCAGTTTGACATCGAGTTCAGTTGGTTGCGATATGCTTTCCTTGTTGACCCTAAACCCTAAACGACCTGTATCGAATATAAATTTGAATGATAAGCCGAAGCGGTCTGGAAGTTCACCCGCGCTTCCCGCCCTCCATGTTCCCTAGCAAATGATGCCATTCGGCGCGCACGCGCGCCCTTCGCGACCGCACACGACGCGCACGGCGCGGGGCACACCCCGCCCACGCGGCGTTCGCTCGAGGGCGGCGTGCGGCCAGCCCGGGGCAGCCCGGGCCAGCCTGGGGAAACCTTGGCCCGCCTGGTCAGCCAGAAGGTGTTGGCCGCTTGGGCAGCCTGGGCAGCCTGGGCCAGCCCGGCCAGCCTGGGACAGCCTCGCCAACCTGGCTAGCCTGGGTCAGCTTGGGGCAGCCTGGGCAGCCCGTGCCAGCCTGACCAGCCAGGGGAAGCCTGGGCAGCCTGGGGCAGCCTGGCCCAGGCATGCCCAGGCTGCTGCGTCGACGGTAAGCCTCGCGCGTTATGTGCACCTGCATATGTAATGGGAATCCTGGGTGGGTGGGTATTAGCACCACGGCAGTGTGACATCGAGTTCACTTGGTTGCGAAATGCTTTCCTTGTTGACCCTAAACCCTAAATTCTTAATCCTATAGTTACTAAGCCGTGAACACCGAAAAACGGGCACATACGCTAACATACGACCCCGGCATGTAAACAGGCGCCACCCTATGCAACATATATTATTCCGTGTTCATGCGTGCCTTAAACCCTCGCCATCCCTTGCAACAGATGCTATTTCCTGATCATGCGTGCCGTAAGCCCTCGCAATCCCTTGCCAAAAAAAGCTTTATTTCCTGACGTTCATACACCTACGAGACTATCCTTAACATGGAAGTACTCTTTAGGTACCAGAAAATTCTTTATGGTAGGGTGGTTTGCGGGTGGGACTGGCAGCCACCGCAGGTGGGCTCCTAGGCAGAAGGTGATCAGCTGCGGCAGAGCTTGTAGACCCTAAATCCTTAATCTTATGATTATTAAACCCTGAACATCCTGGCGCCATGCGTCCCTATTTCGATCCGAATTCCTGAGCCCATAATCCATTGCAAAAACAACTATTTCCTGGCAGCCCTGGATGTAAACCGGCGCCATCCCTTGCAACATATGCTATTTCCTGATCACGCGTGCTGTAAACCCTCGCCATCCCTTGCAACAAAGTACTGAACATGCGTGCTGTAAACCCTCGCCATCCTTTGCAAAACATGCGATTTCCTGATCATGCGTGCCGTAAGCCCTCGCCATCCCTTGCAATAAATACTATTTCCTGACGTTCATACACCTATGAGACTTTCCTTAACAAGGAAGTACTCTCTGGGTCCCCGAAAATTCTTTATGGTAGGGTGGTTTGCGGGTGGGACTGGCAGTCGCCGCAGGTGGGCTCCTAGGCAGGAGGGGATCAGCTGCGGCAGGGCTTGTTGACCCTAAACCCTAAACCCTAAGCCGCTGGAGGCGTCCCCACAACAATGTCGGCACACCCCTCACACGTGTCGTGGCCCCACAGGGAGCTCCACCGAGGGCCCCAGTGACAGGATTCGCATGGCGGCACAGGAGGCAAGAAGTTGCCGCGCCTGCCACGCCCTGAGTCTGCAATGGATACGGCACCCAGCCCCAGCGTACCCACTCTGGTGTAGAGAAAAGCTGTCCAGAGCAACTGCCACGTTATGAGACCCTTCGCAACACGGCGCCAAACGGCGAAAACGCCCCCCCCCCCGGCCCCCCCAGGGTCCTCCCAGCCTCCTTCCCGACAGTCCACGCTTGACATCCAGCCCCCCCCCGACAGTCTGCATTCGAGTCGTCTGCCCCCCCCTCCCGGAGCCCCCTCCAACAGAGGGAAGGGCGGTGGGAACTGGCATGGACTGTCGGGGGGGGGGGGGCTCGGGGGCGGCCGCGGTGGCCGTCATGAACTGTCAGAGGCCGCCGGAGGCCCGGCCGTGGGGGGGCCGAGGAGGGCCGTGGGGATTGTCAAGGACTGTCGGGGGGGTGGCCCGGGAGGGGTGCGGGGATCGTCAACGACTGTCGGGGGGAGGGGGAGGGGCCGGCAGGCGACAATGGCCGTTCGAGGGCGGGGGCGGTGGAGGGCCGTCAGAGACTGTCGGGGGGGGCTGGGGGGGAGCGTCAGGACTGTCAAAGACTGTCGGGGGAGGGCCGTTTTTGAAGATGTCTCGAGCGACGCCCCCCCCCCCCCCCCCGGTGTTTCACAGTCCCAGCCCCCCCCTCCGACAGTCTTTGACTGCCCCGCCCGCCCCCCCCCCCTGTCACCCCCAACGGCCGTTGACGCCCCCCTCCTGCCCTGGCCCCCCCCCCCCGACACTCTTTGAAAGTCCCTGCGCCCCCCCCGCCCCCCTGACAGTCCTTGACAGCTCCCCCCCTCCCCCCTCGCCCTCCCCCCACCGGCCCTTGGATGACTCCTCGACCCCGCCCCCCCCCCCGACAGTCCGGGAGGCGGAGAGGGGTGCAGGGGGGTCAAGGGATGGGCGGTGTGGAGGCACGGATTGTCGGGGGGGGGGGGCGGGGGGGGGGGGCCGGGGAGGGAGGGGGGACAGGGGGGGGCGCGAACCGTCGCAGGGGGGCGGGGGGGAGCGCAGGGGGAGTGTCAAAGACTGTCGAGGGGCGCGCGGGGGGGAACAGTACCGTCCACCGCTGTCGGGGGGAGGGGGTGCGCGCCGGTGTCGGCCGCCCGCCAGTTGCGTTTCGAAGCGTTGGGCGGCAGGCCCTCAGAAGAAAGGGCCACGCGTGCCGCGCCCTGCGAGCCTGCAGCGGGCATGGGACCCAACCCCCCGTCGCACCCCCTGTGGTGTCGAGAAATGGCCACGCCTGCCAAGCCATGCGAGCCTGCAACGGATACGCCCCCGCCCCCCCCCCCGCCGCCCAGCGCATCCCCCTGTGATATCAAAAAAGTGCCATGCCTGCCAAGCGTGTGTGTTTGTGTGTGGTGTGTGTGTGTGTCGATGTATGTATGTATGTGTGTAGGTGTGTGTGCGTGTGTCTGGTGTGCGTCTGGTATGTTGTCAGATATGCTGTCAGGTGTGATGTCTGGCATCTGGGCAGCAAGTGTGTTGTCTGTTGTGTCTGAAGTTCGCGTATGTGTATGATGTGTTGTGTGGTGTATATGTATGATGTGTGTATGATGCGTGCTTGCGTTGCGCGGTGTGTGCGTGTGCGTGCGCCTGTGCGTGTGTGCGTGTATATGTGTGTTTTTCTGTGCGTGCGTGCGTGTGTGTGTGTGTGTGTGTGTATGTGTGTGGTGTGTGTGTGTGCCGGTGAGACGGAGAGGGAGGAAGGGAGGTGGCATACGCGGGTGGGAAGAGAACCGACGCTCAACTCAACACGTGGGAAACAAGAACCTCACACTTTGGACATGGGGAAATTAAGCACGCTTAGGCGGGTCCTCCTTGTCTTCCTCCTCCTCCTCCTCCTCCTCCTCCTCCTCCTCCTACTCTCCCTCTTCATCCTAACCATCCTCCTCCAAGAGGGGATCACATCCTCCTCGAACACGACGCCGTACGGCCCGCGCAGCGCGAGAATCACGTCGGAGCCGTCCCATGCGAACTGCATGTCGCTGGCCTGAGCCCCAGGGGTGGGGACGGGACCTTTGCCGTTGTCCTCGCCCCCGTCGTTTTTGTCATTGTCGTCGTCGCCGCAGCCCTCGTCCTCGTCGTTGCCGTTGTCGTCATCGTCGTCGTCGTGTGCGCGGCGCGAAGGCGAGAACCACATGTTGAAAAAGAACCGCCCTCAATCCGTGAACCTTTTTTTTCCGAAATGTTTCAGACGAGTACATAAACGCGGCGCTAAAACAAACGAAACATTGGAAAACCACCCGGAAACCGTGCAGATGTTTAACACATGTGCGCGGCGTCGAAGCGAGAACCGCATTTTGAAAATCACCCGCTCTCAATCCGCGAAGCTCAGGCAGGTTGTTAAGACGATCGGGCGCGGCGCTGAGGCGAGAGCCACAGATTGAAAACCACCCGCCCTCGACCCGTTCACATATTATAAGTTTTGAACACGGAAACCACACTTGGAAAACCACACTGAAGCTGAAGCGGAAACCACACTTGGAAAACCTCTGGCCCTCAATCACTGGAGCTCTGGCCCTCAATCAGTTTGCGCGGCGCCACAATGAAGAACCATAGTTTGCAAACTCCCCGCTATCTATGCGCGAACTGTTGGCGTTCTTTGGTTTCGCGATCAGAAATGGTGGGGAGTCTCTCGCGAAACGCCTGGCCCGCCCGTCCGACTGGCCTCGGGGTGCGACAGGGGGAAATCATGCGTAAGGAAGCGGAGCAAAACAAGAGGAGGAGGAGGAGGAGGAGGAGGAGGAGGAGAAGAAGGTGGAGGAGGAGGAGGGAGAGGAGAGGGATGAGGATGAGGAGGAGGAGGAGGAGCAGGAGGAAGAGGAGGAGGAGGAGGACGAGGAGGAGGTAGGAGTTGGATCGAGGTAGCCAACTCGAACGAGCCAGAAGGTTCCGTCCACTCCCACCCGCCCTCCCACAACATAAGGAGCAAGTGCGTCGCGTGCGACGCCTGTCGCTCATCTTATATCGTGGGCGGCTAGACGTTCAGCGCGCGACATGAGCTGTCTCCTGTTCCTGCCGCGTATTGAGCAACGTCGACGAGAAACAAGACCGCGAGCGATGTATGCCGCGCCCCGCTCGGGCTTCTCATGTTGCATCGTCGGCGACAACATGTCCAGCGCGCGAAGTGCGCCGCGTCTCATTCCAGCCACGCGCGCTGACGGCGAATCGCACTTGTTTGAGGCATTCTGACTTGCCGCCCGCCAAGCTCCTCAACCCGACGGGCCGCAGGGTCGACGACAAGAAAGTCCATGTTGACGAGCAGGCATCCCCGCGCGATGCGCGCCGCGTTCCATTCCAGCTGCGCGATTCGCAGCGCCGACGAAAAGAAAATATAGGTTGGCAAGGAAAACGTCGACATTGTGGTGCTTTTTGGCAGGTAAGACGGGGGGTCCCGCGTGGGGTTGGCCAGGCGTGCGCGCGCGATGAGCGCCGCGTCCCATTCCTGCTACACTCTTCGCAGCGTCGGCGACAAAAAAACATGTTGACGAAAAAAACGTTATTTTTTGGGGTAGGTAGGACGCAACCACCCGCTTAGGGCCCCTCACACAATGTTCATCCCGTCCCATTCCTGCTACACTTTTCGCAACTCGACGACATGTTGGCGAGATGACAGTGAGTTTGAATTGTGTTTTTACAGTTCGGACGGCGGGGTAGCTATCGGCCAGCTAGGAGGGGGTTTGGGTGTGTTTAAGCATAACAAGTAAGGATGAGGGGAATCAAGAAAGGGAGGAGAAAGAAGAGGAGGACGAGGAGAAGGAGGACGAGGAGGAGGAGGAGGACGAGGAGGGGGAGGAGGAGGATGAGGAGCAGGAGGAAGACGAGGAGGAGGACGAGGAGGAAGTAGAGGGAGGTGGAGGAAGGAAGGGGGGAGGAGGCCTCCTCCCTCTCCCTCCCGTCCTTGCATTATCTCTCCTCCTTCGATCGGAAGGATCATCGGCGGAGGAGGGGTGCTGGCCAGGCTGAAGTAAAACGTCAGCTTGTTGGCGGCCAGCGGGCGGTCGTCGCGCCCCATGGCAGCCGCCTGTCCGGGGGTGCGGCGGCCCCTTCCCGTGGCCCTGCCGCTGGGCCGTCGCCGCCGTCGCCGCCGTCGTCGCCGCCGCCGGCGTCGTCGCCGCCGTCGACGTCGTCGTCGTCGTCGTCGGCGTTGTCGTCGTTGTCGTCGTCGTCGTCGTCGTCGGGGACGGCGTCGCCCAAGCCGTCGAGGTCGTCGTCGTCGCCGGCGACCTCTAGCTCTTCCTTCTTCTCATTCTCATGATTACCCCTCTCCTTTTAGTTCGACGTGGCGCAAGGGCCAGGTGCATCTGGGCGTTCGCGTCCTGCTGACCCACCTCTTCCCCCCCTCCTCCTCCTCTTCCTCCTCCTCTTCCTCCTCCTCCTTCTCCATCATCTCCTCCTCTTCCTCCCCCTCCCTCTTCCTCCTCCTCCTCCTCCTCCTCCTCCTCCTCCTCCTCGTGGGCCGCGACGCCACACCAAGGCGCAGCGAACCGATGCGGCACCAGACGCACGCCGAAACTTAACGGAGGGAGGAAGAAGGGAGGAGCAGGACCATAATGTGCTGACACTCACCATGCTGTTGGCCGGATTGGGCCTTATCGCGGGGCCCAGCGAAGCAGCACCCCAAGGGGGAGTCCAAATTCAACGCCGCTCCCCAAAAAAACCTGACAGAATGCTTCCCGGCACTGCCTGCGCCAAGGACACAATGTTTACACTAGGTTCCTGCAGCGGCCCCAAGGGTGGCAAACGTCTGGCTTCAGGCTGGCCGGCCCCACCTTTCAGTACATGCGGCCAGCCCTCTCACCGGCCCAAACCTCGCCTTGAGCAGCTGGGCGCCGAACGTGGTTAGTGATGGGTTGCTTCTGCATCCCGCGGAATCTCCAGAAGAAGCTGTGGTCTGCGGCTGAAGGTTGGCCGGTTCCACCTTGTTGTTGCGTGTTCCTGCGAACAAGTTTCGGGCGACGCTGTCGTCGCCTCCGCGTTGCGGCGAGAAGCGCCGCGAACTCGACGGGGGCGTCGGGTTGCAGCACCGTGCGCCTATCCCAAAAATTGGTGAACGGCGTCTGTTCGCTCGGACGAATCAAGCGCGACGCAATCGTCGCATTCCTTGGCCCACTTGCCCTGCATTGCGTCACCGGCAGCGATTAATGTTTTATTGCCTCCTCCTCCTCGCAGCCCCTCTGGTGGCCCTCGAGGTGGTAGCTCTGCAGGTGGCCATCGTGGCTCTGCGCGTGGCCGAAGAAGTTTTGCATGTAACCCTCGTAACTCTGCCGGATTCTCAATAAGCGGCTCTGCGGCTGAAGCTCGTGGCGGCGCGCTTGGCCTAGGAGGTTCTTCTTGAGACTCTCGAAACTCGGTTACTTGCCCTCGTAGCTAAGCTAGTGGCCCTCGTAGTTGAGCTGGTGGCTCTCGTGGTCCTGCTCGTGGTCCTTGCAATTCAGCTCGTCGCCCTGTTCTCTACAGGAGGCGCTCGTAGCTTTGCTTGTGGCCCTCGTATCTCGGCTGGTGGCCCTCGTAGCTCAGCTGATGTCATCGTAGCCCTGCTTGTGGCCCCTGCGGTTCAGCCCATCGCCCCGTTAGCTCTGCGGGGGGCTCTTGTAGTTCTGCTTGTCGCCAGCGTAACGTAACTCAGGCCGTGGTCCTCGTAGCTCACCGAGTGGCCCCCGAAGCTCCGATGGTACCTCTCGTAGGTCGACTGGTGGCCCTCGAAGCTCTGTTCGCGGCCCTCGTAGCTCAGCTTGTTGCCCATGTAGCTCAGCAGGTGGTCAGGTGGTCTTCGTAGCGGAGCTGGTGGCTCTCGAAGGTCAACTCGTGGCTCTTGCAGTCCAGCTCGACACCCAGGTTGCTCTGCGGGATGCTCTCGTAGTTCTGCCTGTGGCCCGCGTAGCTCAGGTTGTGGGCCTCGTCGCTCAGCGGGTGGCCCTCGTAGCTGAGCGGGTGGCTCTCGTGGCTCTGCTCGTGGCCCTTGCAGTTTAGCTGGTCTCCCTGGTAGCTATGCAGAATGCTCTCGTAGTCCTGCTCGTGGCCCGCGGAGCTCAGGCTGTGACCCTCGTGGCTCACCTTCGTAGCTGTGCTGGTGGCTCTCGTGGCTCTGCGCGTAGTCGTTGCAGTCCAGCTCGTCGTCCTGATGGTTCTTCGGGAGGCCCTCGCGCTCTGCTGGTGGCCAGCGTGGCTCAAGCAGTGACCCTCGTAGCTCGCCCAGTGGCCTCGCAGCTCAGCAAGTGGTCCTCGTAGCTCGGCGGGTGGTCCTCGTAGCCCTGCTCGTGGCTCTCGTAGCTCGGCGCGTGGCCCTGGTAGCTCAAACCGTGGCCCTCGTAGCTCAGCTGGCGGCTATCGTAACACAGCAGGTGGTCCTCGTAGTGAGCGTCCGATCGCGTGGACCCTTTGGGGGATTTCCAAGCGCGCAATACCGCGCAGCACCTCGCAACACCGCGCGCAACGCCGCTCGAAGCCGCGCACTGACGAGCATTGGCAGCACGTGAACGAAGGTTTCCGATGGTCTCCCACAAGCGCGCCGCAACTCCTATCAGTAAGCTCAGCCGCAGTGATCTGGATAGGGAGCATGTCGATGACCGTACTTCATTTTGAAAACAGGGGCCAGGCGATGCAAATGCGTCCACTCTGGGTTTTTGCGATGCGGCTTGCAAGAGCAGTTGTGCAGTGTGGTGCGGTGTTGCGCGGTGTTGTGCGGTGCTGTGCGGCGTTGTTCGGTTGGCGTTGCGCGGTGTTGTGCAGTGTTGTGCAGTGTTGTGCGGCATTGCTCTGCGGTGAGCTGTGACTCACAATTTCCTAGAAAAGGTCCGCACGATCGGACGCGGCATTTCGATGGTGGCCCGCGTAGCCAGTAGGTGCGGCTTGCGATGGCACGACACCTGGCAAGGGACGCCTCGCGCGCCAGCGCGGCCGTCGCGAAAGTGTCGGGCTTCTCCGTGTCGCGCCCTTTCTTCAGGCCGTGCTCCTCGTATTCTTCCTCCTCCTCATCAGCCTATTTGGTTTCCTCCTCGTCTGTCTCCTTCTTCGCTCCCCCGCGGTCCGAGTCGGAGCCGTCGGTTGCCAGGTCGTAGTGATCCGCTTTCCAAGTGGCCACGAGGAGAGAATTAATATAACCTGAGGGGAGATGGGGCCAACGAGGGCCAGTCCCGCTCGTCCTCGCCTGCTTCTTGCCGTCGAAGCTCCGCCAGTGGCCCTCGAGGCTCAGCTGGTGGCCCTCGAGGCTCAGCCTGTTGCTCTTGGGGCTCTGTTTCTTGCCGTCGACGCTCTGCCAGTGGCCGTCGTAGCCCAGCCGGTGGCTCTCGAAGCTCTGCAAAGGTGGCCATGCAAGTGGTCCTCGATGCCGTGCTTCTTGCCGTTCTAGCTCTGCCTCGTGCTGTAGTAGATCTCCCGGTGTCCTTCGAAGTCCAGGTGCCTGCCGGGATAGCTATGCTGGTGGTTCCGATAGCTGTGCGGGTGGTTCCCCAAGCTCTGCCTCCTGCCGTCGTAGCCACGCTGGTGGCCCTACCAGCTGTGTGGGTGGTTCTCACGAAGCTCTGTTCCTTACCGTGGCCGTGCTGGTGGCCGCGGGAGGCCACTAGATTCCCGTGTAGGCGTCTTCGTGCTGCCTGTTACGGTGCTCCCTGTTGCTCAGAACCTGGGTGTCATTCGCATCGTCCGCCAGCGATCCGCGCGGCTCCCGTCCTTTTTGTCTGCCCTCCTCGGCCTTGAACCGCCCTAGAACAATCGGATAATCAGGCCCATCCAAATCGCAGTCGTTTTCGATCAGCTGTAGCGATGGTCGTACCGGTTGCCCTCAATGTCGTCCACACCCAACGTCCATACCCTACTTTGTGCCCTTCCTCGGCCTTGTAGACACCCCTTTCCGGTGCTCTCCTTCAACACTTTTTCCCTTCAAGCACTCGCCGTAATGGTTGTCGTTGTGGCTGTCGTGCTTGGCGTACTGGTTGTCCCTGCCCGTTTTGCTGGCTATACTACTGGCTCTGGTACTGGCTGCCAGCTTGGACGCCTGCAGCGCGGTGCGCCGCCAGCCATGTCGAGCACCTCACAGCGCCAGCGCCGCGCGGCGCGGCGGGCCGCTGTGGGGCCCAACGCGCGCTGCGCCGCGCGCTGGGCCGCCCCGCGATCGAGCAGCACCTGTGTCCACCCGCGGCCGCCTGGGTGCCATCGTGCGCCTGCGGCCTCGCGGGCTGACGCCAGCCCCCGTGGCGCGCGCCCAGCGGGGCCCGGCGCTGGGGGCGAGCGCGGGGGATATAGTTCCCGCGTGCGCCGTTCTTCTTCTTCTTCTTTTTCTTCTTCTTCTTCTTCTTGCTGCTCCTCCTCCTCCTCCTCCTCCTGCTCCTGCTCCTGCTCCTCCTCCTCCTCCTCCTCCTCCTCCTCCTCCTCCTCCTCCTCCTCCTCCTTCTCCTCGTCCTCCACCTACTGCTCCTGCTCCTGCGTTCCTGCTGCTCCTGCTGCTGCTGCTGCTGCTGTTCCTCCTCCTCCTCCTCCTCCTCCTCCTCCTCGTCCTCGTTCTCGTCCTCGTCCTCCTCCTCCTCCTCCTCCTCCTCCTCCTCCTCCTCCTCCTCCTCCTCCTCCGTTAATGAGGGCCTCCCAGAATCTGTGTGTGTGTGTGTCTGTCTGTGTGTGTGTGTGCGTGGCACCTCGCCGCTGTCGGCTGTTGCCCAGTTGGCCTGTTGCCTCGGAGCCCACCTCACTCGCCTCACCCAGCCCGCCGCTCCCCCACTGGGCGTGGCCTTCTCGCGTTCCCCGCCTCCGGCTGGCGTTCGCCGCCTCTTGCCACCTTTCGCCCTCTGGCTCGCCTCGGCTGGCCCTCGCCCCCCTTTTGGCCTCGGCGCCCGCTCGGGTCTGGGTGTTGCTTGCTCCTGCCTCCTCGCCTCGCCGCTGGCCTGGCGCGCCGTGGCGTCGGCCGTCGCCCCGCCTGCGCCCTGGGCCCGCCGCTCCCCCACTTGGCGTGGCTCTGCTCCTTCTCGCCCTGGCCTGCCGCGCCGTTGCGCATCGCTGGGCTGTCTCTCTCCCTTCCGCGCCTGCGCCTCGTAGGTCCTCCTGGCCTCGGCGCTCCCCACCGTGGCCGACGTTCGGGGCGCTCTCCCTTCGGCAGCGGGTCGAGACCCTGCTTTGCCTCTCCTGCTCCTCCCACCGCCGCCCTTCCGCGGGCAGCCCGCTTCCGATTTTGCTCAGTGCTGCTCAGTGCTGCGCGGTGCCGTTGGCAATCATCCACCCCTCCCTGCCCGCGCCTCGTAGGCCCGCAGGTCTCGGCGCATCGGCTTATCCTTGGACCGTGCCTTGGTTCCCTGGGTTGGGGCTCTGCTGCACCGTGCTTCTCCATCCTCTGCTGCAGCTCAGTGCTGCTTCCCCGGCTTCAGCTCTGTTCAGCTCAGTGCAGCTCAGTGCCGACGCTGGTTCCCACTTGCGGCGCCCCCCCCCGCCGCAGTCGGCCGCTCCCTGCTGGCCTTTGCGCCTTCGACCCCCCAGCATGCGCCTCGTAGGCTCGCAGGTCTCGGCGCATTGGCCCATCCCTGGACTGCGCTTTGGTTGTCTGGGTTGGGCTCTGCTTCATTGTGTTTCCCACCACCAGCTGCAGCTCCATGCTGCCCCTCCCAAGGTTCAGCCCAGTGCAGCTCTGTGCCGGCGCTGCTCCCTCCCTCCGGCGCTCCCCCCGTCGCAGCCGGCAGCTCCGAGTGGCCCGGTTTCGTCTCTTCCTGTCGCGCCGGGGCTCCTCCTCCTCTCCCTCCTCCTCCTCCTCCTCCTCCTCCTCCTCCTCCTCCTCCTCCTCCTCCTCGTCCTCCTCCTCCTCCTCCTCCTCCTCCTCCTCCTCCTCATTCCATGGATTGCGGCCTTAATTTGCATACAGCGTGTCCCCTGCTGCCACTCCGCCGTAGCAGTCGCCCTCTGCCCAGCCGCCGACGCAAAAAGTGTGTGTGTGTGTGTGTGTGTGTGTGTGTGTGTGTGTGTGTGTGTGTGTGTGTGTGTGTGTGTGTGTGTGTGTCTGTGCTTGTTTGTGTTTGTGTTTGTGTTTGTGTGTGTGTCGTTGCTTTGGCTTGCGGTATCTCGCCGCCTCTGGGCTATGCTGGCTGACCGGGCCCACATCGGGAGAGGAAAACGAGGAGGCCGATCACGAGCGGCGAACGTATTCATGTCCGCGCCCTCGCGGTCTGCATTCAGGGGCGCGATCCCGCGGATACGCGGTCGCACGGACACGACCCCCGCGGGGCAGCCGCGCGGGGCATCCGCGCAAAAACGCCCACCACCCGCGGGGCCGCGGCACAGGGGGCCCCGCCCGCGAGGCCGCGGACACCGGTGCGCTCTTCGCCCGCGGGGGCGAGGAGGAGCAGGGCCAGGGATGTAGGGAGGAGCACGGGAAGGGAGGCGGGGCAGGTTGCCAGGAGGGGGGCGGCCGAGTGGGGAGCGGGGCGGCTACTCCGCGGCCTCCCCCCTGCCCGCCGCCCGCCCCGCGCGGGGCGGCGTCGCCACCGGGCCGCCTCGTGCCCTCCCCTGGGACGCCTCGCCGTGGCCCCCGCCCCTCGCCCTCCCTCCCCCGCGGCCCCCTCGGCGTCGCGCCGCCCCTCGTCGGCCCTCGCCGCCGCCCGCCGCCCTCGCCGTGCCCCCTCGCCCTCGCCGTCGCCGAGCTGTGCCTCTCGCCGCCCCTCCGCCGCTCGGCTGCCGGCGTCGGCCCCGCCGCCGGTGGCGCGGCCGGCGGGGGGAGGCCTCCCACTCGGGCGCGGACAGCAGCCCCGCGCTGCCAATGGCCCCCAGCAGCTGGGAGGCGGGCACCGTCGCGGCCAGGTCGAGGACCTCGCCGCCGGGCGCCGCGGCTGCTGGAGGTGCCCCCCCCCGTTGGGGGCAAAACATCCACCCCAGTAGTAACCACCCCAACAAGCGCTAAGCCGTTTAGTAAACGCACCCAAAGAAGGAATCGACCAGGCCCGGGGCCGTTTAGCAAACGCCAATTATCGGGTCTGGGTGTTTTTTCTTCCCTTGACCCCTGGCCCGAGGTGTCCCCGAGATCTGGGCGCCGCAACTGTTGCGCGCCGGGCGGCTTTGTCGCCCGCTTCTGGGCCGCAGGGGCCGTCACCACACAGATCGGGGTCGAAGCAGGCCGCGGGCAAACACGAGTCTACAGCCAACCCGCATGATGAGGACGCACGATGAGGATGCAAGGGCCTTGGACAAAACCATGTCGACGCTTTCCGGGCGAGGCGGGGCCGGCGAAAGCGGCCAAGGAGGGGCCGAAGGGGAAGGATGCAAGGGCCCCCCCTGGGAAGCGCGTCCATCTCTGCTATGCGGGCTGACTGTCAGGCTCTGGTGGTGGTTGATCGCGCTGTTGCAGCTCTCCGCGGGGCGTCGGGTCTCAGGCAGGGGGAGGCGGCCCAGGCCGCCGGGGAGGCCCCAGAGGGCCCCCATGGCCGAGACACAACAGGGGGCGCCGAGGCCCTGAGAGGGGCCTGGGGGCCAGCGGCGTCGACGAGGCAGGCGGAGTCGAAAACAAGCTGGTAAGCTTAGGTATACAGTCCGCCTTAGGCGCTTCCATATCCCAGGCTTAGGCTCATAGCGCATGAGCAAGAGAGCGAGACGAAGCATGGGATCTGGAGTAAAGAGTAGGATGGGCATCGTCAATGGAAAAGGATGTTTTCCGATCTCGGATGCAAGTAGTGCGCCTCAGTGAGGCACAGTCACATATCTGGCCGGGCCCGGCTTGAGCCAGGCACGGCAGCGGTACATGCTCGATTTATATCTCGCCTTTAACCTTCTCCGTTTAAAGTCGGAGGGGGAGGAGACGAGCAGGTACCGCACTACTATTATGCGGAAAAACAGTGCTAAGCAGCAGCGGCTGCCTACAAGGAAAGGGGCGCGCGAGTAGCCTCGCTACCGGCGAGTTTCCTCGCTGCTAAAGCGCACCTGCCCGCGGGTTTCCCCGCTGGCTCGGGAGGCAGGGCCGTCCTGAGACGACCTGCCCGCCCTATACGGTGTATGTTTCTTCAGCTCGTGCTTGAAGGATTGCTGGCCGGCCATTACTTGTAGGAGCAACGCGCGGTCAATGCTACCTTTGGTATGACCATCGGCAGTCATATCTCGCGTGTCACACCATTGGACGCTTTCCACGATTCCACGTTCCATCATCTGGCGAATCCAGCTGATGTGCCCAAGCAGAGTGCACTCTGTGGGCTTCTTCAGATCCTTGCTAGACAAAGATTTGAAGACAGACTCGGCATCAATAGTCAGAGTGACTTTGATACATAGACCTCCCATTTCCAATATGTTCTTCAGCTGTGTGGGGGTCAATGGTCCCGAGTGTAGCTCGTGGAGCGTTACAATGGTCGGGTAGCAGTCTTCCAAGTTGTGGGCTGCTGCCAGTGTTTCCGCAGAGTAGCTCGAACGCACTTGCAGTCGATGAGACTTGCAGTATGCGTCCACCAGGTGCACGACGGGTTTCCCCGCTTGCGTGTGGCCACGCCTCAGCAGGTTAGCCCCGCGGATACCATAGCCTTTGACTTCGTCGTCTTCATCTCCGTTGAGACGACGATAGCCAGAATCGCTATGCAGGTCGACTTCTCCTGTTGGAGTCATAGCATGATACACGATCTTCTTCGGACCTGCCTGCAATTTTCTGGTAACCGCGTTTAGTCGTCGTACCTGGATGTTTGTCGGTTCTTGGATACGTTGTAGTGAAACAACATAGACCATTAGCCATACCTGCGTGATCAACGCATAGGCTAGGGCGCCACGAAGACTAACGAACATATCAGAAATTGTCTTCGTCGCCTTGCTTTCAGGATCAGCTCCTGTGAGTTCTGGATGTGTGATAGGACGAAGCTGTTTGATGTATTCGTCCTGATCGAGAGTGACGCTCCCATCATCGGTCTTGTTGTACCGAACAGCACAGTTCGTGTATGTGTGCTTGTTCAGTTTGCACTTCCCAAACGTATCTTCAACACACTTGACATACTTGTCGATAGCCTCTCCCTTCCCAGTCATATTGATGTCATCAACATGCTTGGCTGTCAAGAGGTTTGGACTCATCTCGAATTCTTCGTCGTATGAAGTAGGCTGTAGCCCAAAGCTCCTAGTGATGGACCTGAGCTTCAGCGAGAACGCCCTGGGAGCATCCTTCGTGCCTGTCCCCGGTTTCAGACACCGGAGACAATGCTTTGATTCGTCATATGACTCAAAGCCTGGCAGTGTGCGAAGGACAGCTGCTGACCCAGGTGGTAGTGTGAAACACACCACACGTTCTTTCTCGCCCGTTGCCGCGGCGAGCTCGCCATAGGTCAGTCCCTTCAAGAAAGCCATGTTGATGTCCAGGGAAGCGATGATCCAAGCTTTGTTGCATGCAGCAGAACTTGCGAGCAGTCTCTGGCTTGACCTCCTTGCCGTGCCGGAGAAGGTTTCGACATCAAAGGCTTCGAGGTCCATGAAGCCACGGAGTACCAAGCGTAACCGGATCGTCCTTTCCATTTCGCCCTTTTCGTTCTTGACAAACTTCCATTTGTATACGTAGCGTGACGTCATGATGTTAGACGCCTTGCTTAAGTCAGTCATCTGGAAGCATTTGTTGTCAAGCCAAGTCTTCAGCTCTGTGTAGAGGGCTTTGGAGACTTTGACCGGATTTGCTTGGATGTCGGCCTTCGTGAGTAGATCGTCTTCCTTGACGACCGCGGCACGTTTGGAGGCAGCGCTAACGTATACTCGCATAGTTGTGACGCTGCTGTCATCCAACAGTCGGTGTTGCTGCTCGGACAGGACGACTTTGGACATGTCTGCAGTGAAGCAGAGCTCGATATACTTCCCGTGCTCATCGGAGTCCAGATCATATTTGCTATCCGGTTCCGTGGAGCATAAAGGAACGTAGTAAGAAGTGTCCATGTCGTATCCTGGCGGGTGACCCCGCTCCGGCAAGTGGCCTTGCACATCTTCACAGGTCGTAGAGACTAATACACACTGTGTGTCTGTCATGTATGTAGGAACTGTATGCATGACTTCCTCTGTGTCAGCTTCAAGGAGTGTTCTGTCATCCATCAGTTCAGCATACCACGACTTCAAGACAAAAGCATCCAGATCTTCTTCTGTCTCCTCTATGATGGTCGGAAGCCGACCATCGTTGTCCGTAGGAGGCTCCTCAGGAGCAGCTGCTGGAGGTGATTCGCTTGGTGGTGGACCATCAGCGAGTTCCTCAAACTTAGTGAGATCTTGGTCAAACCCAGCAGACGGCTTCCTGGATTTAAGACACTGGATGATGCGTGAGTGTGTAGATCCTGTGATGTCATAGATGTTCAAGGCAGTGCCATCAGCTTCGTAGTAATGAAACCCAGGGGTCACATCGTTATCATAGTGCACTAGTGTACAGCTGTCTGCATAGGGTGCAGCAGGCAGCTTCGTCAGGCTCTTGGCGAGTCGTACAGCAATAACGTTTTCAATACGAAAGTAATTGCGTATGAGATACTGAAGAGCCAAGTGCACCTTAGGTGAAAGTCGGCTCGCAGCAGTCATCTGCAGCCGACCCTGTTTCGTTGGTAGATATCCGAAAGTCATGGCGGGTTTCCCCGCTGGCAGACCGGCAATAAAGGCCAATACTGTTCGAAGGGCCGTATTGTCCGATCCTATCTCGCGGACCATAAGTGCTTCGATGTACAGTGTGTGTCGTGTGTCAGGATACTGTACTCGTACTTCGCGATTGCCGACCTTCACGATGACCTGGCCTCGGTCAGGTTCGTTGCGGATGACCGGGTATGGACCACTCCATCCACCCCAGTCGTCTTTCGTGGTGGTCGGACGGTGATAGTCCACGAGATCTCCTTCTTTATAGTGAAATTCACCCGTAGCAGTAGTCTTTGTACGGAGAGCCCTGTTCGTCTTGGCAACCGCAGTGGCCTGCGTGATTGCCTCCAGACTAACCCTCCTGATTGTTTCCTCCCTTGAGTGATCTGATGATTCAGTGGGCTGATCATGATCCAAGACAGGGAAATCAGGAAGCATAGCTGGCTGTCTACCATACAGCGCATTGTACGGAGACACTTCATTGTAGAAGGTAAATGCGTTGCTAGCAAACAAGGCTTCATGTAAGAGACGAGTGAAATTGAGAGGGATATGTAATCTATTCAATTCTTCTCCCATCACGTGTAGGAGGTGTCGAAGGATGCCGTTCCTAGCTTCGATAGTTGTAGCGTGTTGGCCACGCGCTCGAATACGAAGCTCTGTTCCCTTAGCCTTAAGGATGGCCTTTGCTGTATCATTATTCAGTGCTCCTTCCCCATCGGAGTATAGAATTTTAGCAGGGCCATGCTGCATCCAAGTCGTATGATAGGCATCGAGAACAGTATGCATAGCTTTATCAGGAATCTCTGTGCCAGCTGCCCAGCGAATACAACGGTCGATGATGTGAAAAACAATATGTTCCTGTTTATAAAAGAAGAGATCACATTCGACTTCTTCGTTGAAACGTCCTGGCAGTGACACGGAAGGCATCACCGTGTTGCCTGGTTTATCCCAGGCTCGACATTCTCTACACGAGTCACAAATGCCTTTGATCAGACTCAAACGGGTTTCACCCAGACCAACCTTGGTTAGAATCATCCGCATTTTTGGCTCCTTGGCATGAAACCATCTCAGGTGGAGTTTGCGGAGTTCTCGCTGCACTACAGCTGGGTCGAAGCTGCGCAGGTTTTGGAGGCTGAGCTGAACGTCGAAGCGAGTCCAATCAGGGAGCCTTGGCCTTGGCCTCGGCTCTGCTTGAGGCTGCGGCGGTGGTGGAGGATCTCCTCCCTCCATGCGTCCGCGCCTTGCTGCAACTTGTGGCAGTCTACGGTGATCGTCAGAGCTGCCAGCGCCACTGTTGCCACCATTAGCCCCGTCGGCTCTGGTGATGTCATGGCTGCTGGCGCCTGCGGTTGGATCGCCCTCACCAGGCCGTGGCGGCCTAGGCGCACGTATGCGCGCTCTCGCGGCCGGCGCCGCTTTTGCGGCTGGCGCCGCTTCTGCGGCTGGAGCCGCTTCCGCGGCTGGCGCCGCAGGAGCGGCTTGTCCCGCCGGACGCGGCTGGCCAAAGTTATCTGGCAGTTTCCATTTTTCGGCAAATCTGCATTGGCCAGATATCTTGGTGTGGTGAGGATTGCTCTTCTGATATTCCTTCTTACAGCTTGGACAGTCCCAGTAATACGGTTCAACATCATACCACCGACACATCTTCGGATCCCTACTGTGCTTTGGTGATTGCTTGTAGTTGTTGTCCACACAGCCAGGGCACCCAAGACCGCCAGGTGGTGGTCGACAGATTTCTCCGTTTGGGTGTCTCCGAATTGTTGGGTCGTCCAAGTCGTAACCAGCACTGTTTGTTACGAACGCATAGCTGCGTTCACGGTTCGCGAATGGATCGCGACCATAAGCAAACAGGTCTTTGGCGATTTGCACCGCATCAACGATCAATGACTGCATTCTGTAGGTATACTGTGCCGCCCTTGCTAACTCTTTGTTACAAGCATTGGCGTGCACATGATTTCCTGGACAACGCTTGCCTTTGAAAGGTGCCAACAACTCTTCTTTATTTGCCATTATCTGTGTTGGCTTGCGGATATATTGTCCAAATGAATCTTTGAGACCAGTCGTGCACTGATCAATGATTGTTTGGCAAGTGACCTTGCGTTGTGCCAGTTCTTTCCATGGATGGATCTCATCCACCCACGTGCCCATTGGTTGTTCCCTGAGAAAGAAACGTCTTAAGTCGTCTTGTAGTAGAGCGACTGTTCCACAGAACGTGATATGAGGCAGGTCCTCTTTGTGGTGTTTAAGCCACGTATCATGATTGACCTGTGCGTTGAAGTAGGAAGGGAGTCCAGTAGTTCTGCAGCTTGGCTGCAGAATCGTGATCTTGACAAAGCAAGTCTTGAGGTAGTGGAGGACTGCTCTTTGTACTTCCGAGTTTCCAAGGTCAACCATAGATATCTTGTCAAGGTTCCCGCCTGACGAGAGTCCCCTCTTGAAGGCTAATATGGATATACCACCCTTGCCCCCACATAATTCAAGCATGTCCACTTGATTGTTTCTGCCGTAGCATAACGACTGGACTATCGAGAAGACATCAGCATGTGAGTCAGCGGGTTGCCCCGCCGGTAACATCATGAAGATGTCCTCTGATTCGCTGTCCGAGTCCGAGTCGTCAAGAGGAACGTCGTTGAAATATGTGGAGCAGTCAAGCCCTTTGAGGTCCTCTCCACAGTCGTCGTTACCGTCTTCCACTTTCTTCGGGACTTTCTTCGGTTTGATGCCGGCTTCTTTGTCAGCTTTCTGCTTTTCTTTCTGTTTTATCCTGGCATCAGTGGGCAACGCAGTTTCCGCGGAGAGATCCGCTGCGGAGGAATCCGCTGTAAAATCAGGAAATGGCGGAATTTCAGGAAGGTCGTTGGTGGGTCGCGTTTGGCAACGCTCAATCGAAGGGGGAGGAGATCGATCGTCATCGACGATCGTCACACGCTTTGGGCGTGGCCTTCGCGACTCACCATTGCCATGAAGAACTGGAGCCGGAGGCTCCCAGTATAGCCGAGTACTGATGTTTGTAACCCCATCAGGTAATGGAGCTACATAATTGTACCCAGTTGGCTGATCCTGGATCCTAATGTCTTGAACAATCTTGTTCGTGTCCAGGTCGGTCGTGACCCTACGAACCACATGGTCCCATTGAGGGCCCTTCTGTGGACATTGAACGTAGTGTCTGACCTTTTTGTCAACGCGTGTACACACACTGAGGTGTACCGCACTCCGCTCATTCCTGATCATGTTGGCTTTATCGAGTTGATCAAGGAAGCGTGCAATAATAATAGCCAAAGTTTTATACCGAAACTCGGCATGTTGTTGATCTTGGCCATACCAATCCAAATCATGGTCCTTGTGTGATCCACAAGTACATCTCCATAAGTTAACCGGTATATGAGGACAAGATGTAGCAACTTGTATATAAGAACCACTGGGATATTTACTGGATCGGTCAAACTTAATGCCGAAATGACAGAGTCTGATTCGTATAACGCTTAGCTTCAAATCTTCAATAACATCTTTGATCGGACCCTGTTTCCAGAAATACCCGGGTGGCCCCAGGATAACTATCTGCATCCTCAGAGCACGCGCTTTGATCAGGAGATTTTGTATACGTTGATAGTGTGGTCCCGCCCTCTTTCCTGGAGTACGCACGTACCAATCAGAGGGTGTGGCCACCCACAACATATTGTAGTCTCCTGCCAACAAATTTCCCAAATACTGTGTTCCAGTTGAAGTCATTACCTCATTATGGGTAATCCGGTCGCATATATATCCACGGGATCGGAGTTCAGCGCAAGCTGTACGAATATCTTCGATGACGAGGCATTTTGAATGGTATTTTTCTTCTCGGGCCTCAGCGCGGCCAACGTATGTCGCGAGGAGGCCGGTATTCGGCTTCTCTTCGCAAGCGAGCGCCGCCGGCGCGCCCGCCTGCCCCCGTCAGAGGGGCATGCTGTTAGCGGATGACTCCGCAGGCGTCACTGGTGCGGCTGCGCTCACGATCTCCACGCGGGTTGGCCCCGCAAGGTCCGTCGAACCTCCGCCCGTGCAGCTTGGTGGTGGTGGCGGTGTCGCGGGTGGCCCCGCTTGGTTCTCAGGCGACCAATTATTCACCGCCTCCTGGACTGCCCAGAAAATCTTAGACTTCAGGGCATCCTTCATGTGTGGCCAGGTCCCTTCAGGACACTGTTGGCCTTTCCACCAGCTGTCGAGCGTCCTGTCTACGATCGCACGGGTCGTGTCCTTCAGGAGCTGCTTGTCGAGATACGGCTCGACAATGAACGTATCAGTCGTAACGGTCATAGACTGTCCCATCGCGGGTTGCCCCGCTGTTACCCCAGCGGGTGACCCCGCACCTACACCGGCGGGTGGCCCCGCATTGACGGAGTCCTCGTCGTTCTCCGTCTCGGTGTAGCCGTCATGACTACTGCGGATTGTGAAGGTGTTGGTGACCGTCTGGCTTTTAGCCCCGTCATACAATCCGCAGGGAATGGCTAGGTGTCCTGAGGGGGTCTTCTTTGCCCTCAGGACCTTGGCGCCCTTCCCCAGCTTAAGAGTATACTCTCCGCTGGGAAAGATAACCTTCTGGAAGCCTGGCTTTAGCACGATAATTGTGTCACGTGCTTCCATGGCACTCAGGCCCCAGATGGCCGGGAGGTTTGCACCTGAGCCCTCTGCGATGTTGGAAGCATACTCCTCGATGCGGGGGCTTGCCTCATTGGCGTATTGCACCCCGATCTTGAAGTTGCCCATTTTCCGACAGATCGCAGCACCCTCACCTACACCATTGATGTAGAGGGTTTTGCTCAGTGTGCATATGGCCGGTCTGTGATTGTACCTGGCCATAACCTCCTGAAAGGTTCGTGCTGTATTAGCTCCGATGATGTTCACGTTGGAGCCAATGTCTAGCATGAACGATATGCAGGGCATTCCGTCTTCGTCGGGGAAGAATGTCCCTGTCCGCGCCGCCAGAGCCATCGTACCGTGGTCATCACTATGGTACGTAATCTGTGAACCGAGCGTGCCTTTCAGTAGGCGTTGTTCCAGCACCCACTGGCTCATTGTTAGCTCGGTGCACCATATTTGCTCATATTGGCGGCGCTCCTCCACGGTGATTGGTTCCTGTTCAAGGACCCAGTAATTCGCGGAGAGTGTGGAGGTCCACTCACCTCCTGGCGGAAGCGTATCCGTGATGTCACGTGTGTAAGTCAGCCCTTCCGTGTTGATCATGAAGGTATTGTGGAATTGGGCTGCTTCAGCGCTTTCCGCACTGGCCCGGCTCCTAGCACTCACCGGGCTCTCTACACGTGAGGTTCTGGATACACCTCCGCTCCTGCCGCTCCGCCTGATATTGGCCTCCATTGCTCTCAGGAATCCTGGATTCGGAGGCCCCGTTGCGGGTGACCCCGCTTTGGCGGCGGGAGCCGCTTCAGCAGGTGGCCCCGCTTTAGCGGCGGGAGTCGCTCCGGCGGGTGGCCCCGCTGCTGGGGGCCCCTGTGCTCGAAGCGTAGGCAGGATTGGCATCTGGATGCCTTGCTCTGGCGCTGGCCATGGGTGTGTCTGTGCAGCTGGGGCACGTGCGGATGGCTCCGCCGAGGCGGCTCGAGCCTCTAGTGCCTCCACTGCTTCCCGCAGCCGGCGCAGTTCCCGAGCATCCACCACATACCTTTCCTGCTGGCGCGCCTGTTCCGACTCAGCGTCGCGCTGTCCAGCATACGGAAAGTGTGCTGTGATTATGCCCGGCCCACGACATACAGCGCAAGGTGCCTCGTTTGGCGTACCTGGCCGCTGATTGCGGACGTGCTGCTGTGCAACACGATCCCAGCATATATCGTGGAAGAAATGTCCACATGCCAGTCTCCACACCGTGGTGCCCATCTCGTAGGGGTCCATACAGATCGGGCACTGTGTGAAATTGTAATCTGAAATGACTGGCGTGGGCACGTCGGGGCGAGTCCGAGCCTGACGCTCGAAAGTAGTTTCGCCCTCCCGATATGGCGTCGGTGGTGGCAGTCTGTCTATCTGTTCAGCGGGTGGCCCCGCACCTGCGGGTGTCCCCGCTTGGTTCTCACGCTCGATCCTTCTCTGGATCGCGCGCTGTTGGCGCAGCCTAGCGTTGTCCCGAACCTGCTGCCTAGATGCCAGTATCGCTTGCTGCGTGTTGTGCACGTCGCGAATGTAGTCTGGCATGCTGCCCAGAGCGGCTGGCACCGCGAGACCAGCTGGCTGAACTACGGTCTCGGGGTCCGTCGGCGTGGGCATGTAGGCGTAGTGCGGCATAGACTGCGTGTCAACTGCTCGTGTAAACTGCAAACGGTACATCTCATTGGCCAGATTCCGAGTGTACTCGTTCGCAGGTGGCCCCGCAATCATAGGAGTGTTATTCATCTGCGCGTAGTACTCCGGGTACATCGGCGCATCCATGGCCGGTGCCTCTGCTGGTCCATGATTGTCCCATCCATATATTGGGTGTGATGCTATCCCTGGAATAAACACCTGTCGATGTGGATTCGTGGGATCTGCATTCGGAGCATCATCGGAGGTCCAGCTCCAGAGAGGCCGAAAGTTGCCATGATTCGTAACATCTATGTTGCGGTTCCGCAACAGGCTGGGCACTCTATCAGCTTGTTGCTGTAAAAAGGTAGCCTGTGCTCTCAAGGTGGCCGCCCGACGTTCGTAGTCTGAGCCCTGCTGACCATCAGCGGGTGGCCCCGCACGTGCGGACGACTCCGCAGGCGTTCGCTCGGCGGGTGACCCCGCAGCCACTCCTCCTTCACTACCCCTCGGAGTGCCGAAGGGAGTGGTCGCCTGGAGTGCCGCTGCGAGCGTCGGATTCCCGCGAATCGCCTGGAGTCGTTGCCACAAGCTGTTTTCGCTCGTTTCGGACGGCGGAGTCCGATACGGCGAGCCACCATCTGATCCGCTCATGGGGACAAACCTCGCGCCTCCAGCTTGCTGCGGAGGGCGTTGTGGTTGTGTCCCTAGGATGCCGGGTGGCCCCGCAGGAGGGCGCAGGTTCCTCTGCTGTGCATCTTGGATACCTGCGTGCACCGCCCACGGGTCAGCTCGGTATAGCTGATCGGTCAGTCCAGAGACGTCAGCTGATGTCAAATGGCTGTTGAGAGCTTGGACCCAGGACTGCTGGTCCGGCCTCCAAGGAGATGCTACCGTCGCCACCGGTGTGACTACTTGCTGCCATGAACCGTCTGAAGTGTCTACTGCGGGTGTCCCCGCACCTGCGGGTGGCCCCGCTGCAGGCATAGCCTCGTCCTCCTGGGCATTCATCATGAGGACTGCCTGTGTTTCGAACGGTCGTGGAGCAACATCTTGCTCGGTCATGACCAAATTGAATGGACGACCTTCCGTCTTCATCCAACCCTTGAGGTACATGGCGTGATCTTCCATTACAGCCAGAGTTCTGTCACACATTTTGAGTGGCAGGTAGTCGTCAGTGCGAATCCTGTCTGCGGGTTGGCCCCGCTTCCGCGTCTTGTCATAAAACAGCGGATTGCTCCAGGCTTCGCCGACCCGATACTTCGCAATGCTCACGATCTGCATGATATGATCGGGCGGTATACGTCCATCGTGGCCCCTTGTCATGACTATGTCATTTGCTGATCTCCATAGAGAGAAGCCACTGGACAGCATTTTGTTGATGCTGCAGAATATGAGCACCTCCGAGTCAGGACGGATACCCGATTGTATCCTCTTGTCGCCCGGGAGGTAGGGGCAGCCATGCACAAATTGGCGCCCCCCCTTCCTCTTCGGGTTGTCCTGTGCGAGGCACGAAAGGCCATTGTCCAGAATGCTCTTGACATACTCCCACTTTGTCCCGTGGATGAAATATACCGGGTCGTCCGGTTCTTTCGCCCATGTTGTGATCGGCCTGAACAACGACTCGGGACAGTGGACGCCTGGACTGCTGTGGCCATTCGTAGCTCTGATGAAGTACTGTGGCCTGCGGTTCGTTGGTCGAAACCTTTGCGGCAGCAGCAGGCTATCATCAACGCACTTCATCTGGAGCCTGCCCTTCTGCATGCCGTGATGATCAATTATCTCACAGCAGTTTAGCAGCACCCAGTACACGAATGACGTGTGGGGCCTGCCCTTGATCAGCACTTCGTGCATGTCACGATAGTGTTTATACTGATCATTTTCCTTCCAGTTTGTCAGCAGATCGTCGATGACAACCCAGCCGTCGTACGGATCGAAAGTGCTGACCTTCTCGAAGTATCGATTGTGTTTGTCCTTATAATATGGACTGTGGCGCAGAGCCGTCGAAAACCAGATCGATATCTTGGTCATCTGCTCCTTACTCGGCAGGGTCGGATCAGCGCCATTCTGTTGCATGACCTTCAGGAGCGATTCTCTATGCTGCGCAACACGTAGTGGCGGCCTGTCTCGCAGCATGTTTCCCACTTTCTGTTGTTCGCGCTCCCAGTCATTCTGGCACTTGAAATTCCGACGAACCGGACAGTTGATGACTTCATATCGGTCCGTGTCGTCTGGAGTGACTCGTGGGTTGATTGGCTGCCTCGGCCCCTTGTCGTCAATGCCCTGCCAATACAACAGACATTCCAAGGGAATGGTCCTCAGAGCGGACAGTGTTGGTAATGCCGCCGGTGGCGCTTTAACGGCTGGCCCAGCTAATGCAGCTGGCGCCGCTTTAGCGGGTGGCCCCGCTAATGCGGCTGGCGCCGCTTTAGCGGGTGGCCCGCCAGAGCCTGCGGCTGACGAGGCAGCTCCTGCGGATGACTCCGCGCCAGGGTTCGGGTGACCTTTGTCAGTAGCTGCATCATCGGTTAACTTTTGTTGGTCGCCAAACTCTTTGAGGACTCTGAAACGCTCTTCTCTTGAGAGAGTACTTTCTGCGGGTGTCCCCGCTGTTGCGGCTGGCGCCGCTTTAGCGGGTGGCCCCGCAGAACCTTTGTCCTCCTTGGCCTTGGCGGCCTCTTCTGCCCGCACCGACTTCATCCCGGCTTCGGGCTTCGGCTGCGCTTTCATTCGTGCCGAGCCGGGTTGTGGTGTAAGGCGTGGCTGATGCAGCGTTGGAGTCCAGTCACCTCGGAAAGCTGCTTTAGGCTTGTCACGAACTTCATCCTTGACATCGCCTTGGGTCGCTGGAGGCATCGGGGTCGATGGTCCAGCAAAGACCTTCTTCCTCTCTGTCACCGATGGACCAGGAGGATCTGCCGGCTCAGGGTCGTCCGTCTTGGCGACCGCCCTGACCTTCGCCCGCCCCTGCGTGTCTTCGGGGCTCTTGGACGAGGGCCTTTTCGCCGGAGTCGGTGACGACGAGGAGTCGGCTCTAGGTCTTGGAGGTGGTCTGCTGCTCTTGCCTGGTCGTGGACCAGGAGGGTCTCTCGGAGGGCCTTCTGGCTGGCCATGATCATGGGTAACCTGCCTCATCTGGTCGATGTCGGCAACACCCTTTATGGCCAGCTTGTATTTGCCATTCTCATGGCGGTAGAGTACCCTCGTGATGAGCCACTTCTGCGCCGAAGAACTGTAGTACCAGCAGGCGCTTCCGTCAGGGAACGGATTTTCTGAGCCATCTTCTGCCGCCCATTCCTCATTTAGTTCGGTTCGGTCAGTGCCGGCGGCAGAGGCAACATCTATCCATTCATCCTCCGCAGTTCCAGCGGCTGGTGGTGCTTCTGCGGGTGACCCCGCTTCCTTACTGGATTCTGCGGGTGACCCCGCTTCCCCACTGGGTTCTGCGGGTGACCCCGCTTCCCCACTGGATTCTGCGGGTGACCCCGCCTCCTTGTGGAATCGGCGGTTCCACTCCTTGAGGCGATGGTCATTGGGGAGCTTTGCCCAATTCTCCCTGACGGTGTTGGCCATTTCTTCGGTCATAGGGACGCGATCGGCCTCAGTGATGCGCTTCCCCCCTCCAGGAACCTCCTTGTTTGGGTCATGGACGTTGCCAGCGTCGTCTCCATGAGACCAATTCCACGGGGTCTCTCCGTGGTGAGGGCTCCTGGAAGGGCGGTCCATCGGACACCTGCGCATGTGGCCTTTAAAGGGCTCACACTGACACACCTGTTTTCTGTACGTTTTGCGGTCAGTGATGATCTCCTGCTTCTTCGCCCTTTTGTCCCAGGCCTCTGGCGTCTTGGTTTTGCCGCCCTTGGTACGGATTATTGCGCCAGTCTCGTCCCTTTTGGTGCAGTATTCCTTAGAATACCAATGCCGAAGAGTCTCCATAGAGTAGCCGGGGTACCATTTAATGTACCAATCCGGCACCTGCTGAGCAGATACTCCAACGGAGTGCTCAGTGCTATATGGGTAGCCCGATTCGTCGTGCGTAGGGCGTCTAGGAGCAGAGCGGCTCCTTCCGCGGGCTGGCCCCGCCGACGCACTACCATGTGTCACTGGCCTTTGATCGTCCTGCTCGGAGTCTCGGGGAGGCGACGGTCGCCTGTCCCTCTTGGCGTACCGCATTTCATCCGAGTCCTCTGAGCTGTCCTGGGCCATGAACACGTTTTGATACGGGCTCCTGAAGTATCCGATGTCATTTAACTGCTCCATCGAGAGGTCGTTAATATTCATTTGATCGCAACCTTGCATGAATACATCCATAGACCAAGCGGGTGGCCCCGCTGTTGCGTCTAGCATCTCCTCGGCGGGTGACCCCGCTAGAGCTTGGAGTGCTGTGAGCATCTGAGATGCTGACATGTTCGAATCCAAGTATGGACGTAGACGTGCAACTCCTGGGTGCGACAGCAGTTCGTTCATCGTCATCTGCTGCTGTGCTGGCGCACTCAAGAGTCGGATTGCTTCTGAAACCTGCTCCTGGAGCATGTCGTTATAATCTTCTTCGGATTCTTCGGAGTCGGAATCCGCGGGATGGCCCCGCATTTCGTCATCGGCGTCTCCCATCTCCGAGCCAGCCCACGACGGATTTGGCAGCAACGGCATGCCAATCACTTGTGGGGCCAGCGCGGCGGTGAGTTCTTCCTCTGTTGCCGGGACAGTCTCGGCTTCGGAGACCTCGTCACCGGCGGGTGGCCCCGCTGGAAGACCGAACCAAGCATTGTACGCAATCTCATCGACCTCGTCCCAGCCGTGGAACTCGTCGAAGAGGGTCACTGCGTAGTCTTCCAGGGCCACAGTTGCTTCAGCATAGCGGGCCATCACGTAATACGTGGAGGAGCCCGCAGCGGGAGCCGCTTCTGGATTGACGTAAAACTCGTAGTCAATGTAATCTATGTCATCCATAAAAGAGTTTTGAGCCAAATGTACGGATCCCTTTCCTTTCCCCTTCGGGCATTGATCGCGCAAATGCTCTGTGCTACCGCAATTATGACACTTCATAGTGTTACCAGAAGCGTCCCTGGGGTTGCCCCTCCGTCCCTTCCCCTTACCGGAGGTCCGCCTGTGACCTCGACCTTTGCCTCCGATAAGAACTTCTTCAAAAGCCATATCAGTTAAGGACGTGAGGAAAGCAGTAATACCCCTACCATGCATACGGCGTCTGCGACCCCCTTTACCACGACCCTTTCCAAATTGTTTGAAATGTCGGCGTACTGCACGTCTCACCTTTCTGACTGGTTTCTTCATAAAGCGCCTCCAACGGCGTTTTGATTTGCGATAAGCCATAAAGGCGGCTTCCGCCCTTTGCTGTTCAGAAAGGTGAGTGTCGTCCGCTGGATAGTCATTACCAGCAGAGACTATTCCATTGTGCTCATCGTCAGATGAAGTATCTGTGTCAGTGCCAGATTCAAACGGTGAGGGTGGCTGAGACCATTGAGCGGATGACTCCGCTTGGCCCCAGAGGGTTGTGCCCGAGGGCGGGCTTGCAGTGTAGGCGGCGCCTGGCGAGTAGTTCGACCAGGCGTTCGCCTCAGCTGCCTCTGCCGATGCCTGGCCGGTCTGCCCTAAAAGGGCAGTGGCCTCGTTGGGCATATCGGCTGGGTCAGCCCAGGGATTTGACTCGCCAGGACCAGCGGGTGACCCCGCAGTCGTGGCATAGACACCTGCATGTGAGTGGTGCCCTGTGAAGATACCCGCTATGTTGCCAGGAGAGCGCTCGGCAACATGTCCGTAGTTCCTCATCCTGGTCAGCAGCCTGTCATAGTCTGCTTGTGTTCGGGGCATCTGATGATTAAAGGGCTCAAGCAGGTGTTGGGCTCGTGACGCGCCAACGCCTAACGCTCTGAAGAGAATCAGCGTTAGGATCTGAAAGTTGGGGATGACAAAGCCAACAGAGTTAGCCTCGTCACGGGCCATCTCGAATCGAGCTAATACTGAGTCTATTCGCTCGCCCCTATCGACGCGGAAGTCGATAAGGGCCGTGCCAGAGTTGAGCTGGCGCTCATCTTCCAGATTTTCAAATTTGGTGCTCAGTAAGTACAGTATGTAGGTTACTGCATCCGTTGGCTGTCCATTGACAGTTACACCATAATTGATGATCTGGGAGGGGACCTGCATGGCGATACGACGAGCCAGACCTTGAAGGCCTCGTTGTAGTGCTGCAGCTTGTTGTGGTGGTGTCATATTGCCGCTCGTTACGTTTAACCATGCATGTACTTCGCGAACATATTCGCGAAAAGGCGTAGTACCGGCAGGGTCCCATGAAGGGCCAGTAGTACGCGTGTCGTCCATCCCCTGCCGCATGTATCCCACAGCACATCCCATTATTACCCACAGAATGCCGAAGATAGTTATTTTGATCCAATGCATGTGCATTTCGGCTTCGGTGATTGGTTTGGGCTGTGGTTTGTCAGGCTCTGGCGTGGTAGCCGTGAGGCGCCTGACCGGCACGGGATGCAGGTGGCCCCGCTGCGGGTAGCCCCGCAGGGTGACCACGTTCTCGATCGAGTTGCCGATTGGCATCTGGTGGAAGTCGGGAGTGAAGTAGCGCAGTGAGGTAGGAGAGAGCGTCTCGAGTTCGCGGGTTGCCCCGCTAGCTCGATCGCGGACTGGCTCCGCTCCTCGCAGAGTCGGCGCAACATGGTATTCCACCGTAGTAGTAGTCCACCAAGTTGTGCCGTGGATTACAGGAATCAGAGCGAGAGCCAGCCACACGAGAGTGTAGCCAGCTCCGCTACCAAGTCGAAAACAAGCTGGTAAGCTTAGGTATACAGTCCGCCTTAGGCGCTTCCATATCCCAGGCTTAGGCTCATAGCGCATGAGCAAGAGAGCGAGACGAAGCATGGGATCTGGAGTAAAGAGTAGGATGGGCATCGTCAATGGAAAAGGATGTTTTCCGATCTCGGATGCAAGTAGTGCGCCTCAGTGAGGCACAGTCACATATCTTGCCGGGCCCGGCTTGAGCCAGGCACGGCAGCGGTACATGCTCGATTTATATCTCGCCTTTAACCTTCTCCGTTTAAAGTGGCGGGCCGACCGGGCGGGCAGGAACGGAGGGATGCCCAGCGGTGCGGGTAGATGAGTACACTAGGAGCTCGACCACCAAAAACCTCCCACAAGAAACCCAACACTGAGACCCCAGGACGTCCATGTTTTTTTTCGTGAAGAAACGTCACGCTTTCCATAGCAACACCATCGAGACCCAAGAAACCCAGGGCACCCTGGAGGCAAGCAGGGTGTTTCTTGGCATTGGTATCCACTGTGCTATGTCCAAGAACAAGCCCAATACATAACATCCCCATATTATACCGCCCTGGAGAACCCAGACAACCCATGCAAACTGATGGCGACGGGCCACTCTACCCTGGACAACCTCGTGGAGGGCCCAGCGGGGACCTGGACAACCCCACCAAACAACCCGCTTTGGACAAGGCTGCCCGTGAGTCTTCTTCCATAAGAAAAATTAAGAACAGAGCTTGGGGGGACGACTGAAAACATAGTTGCGCCGGCCCCGTGGCACCCACATAATATCGAACCACAGAGCTCGGCCCACTGGACGGCGTACAATTCGGGTTGGCCCCTGGGCCGCCTGGGAGGCCAGAGGGGGCCCGAGGGCTGACAAGCCGGAGCGGAGGGGTGACGATTCGGACTGGCCATAGGCCCCCCCTGGCGACCCCCGGCTGTCCCATGGCTCTGCCAGGCGCCCCTGGGCGGGGGGGGGGCGTTGCGGGCTGACGACTCAGCATGGTGATCGCCGTGCGCCGAAGGCCGGCAATCCCGCTTCCCTTGTCCTGCCTCCTCCCGCACCTCCCCCGAAACAGCCCATGGCGTCGCGAAGGATGCGGCGTGGTGGGTAGGACGATTCAGGAAATCGTTCTGGTAAGAGCCCGCGACGGCGGTGCCCTCGTCGTCGGCGTCGGCGTCGGCGTCGTCGTCGTCGTCATTGTCGTCGTCGTTGTCGTCGCTGTTGTCCGTGTGGATGCCCAAGGCGCCGACGACGACGACGAGGACGTGACCGGCGCCGGCCCCTCCTCCGCACCTCCTCCCTCCCCTCTCCTCCACCTCCTCCCCGCCTTCCTCCCTACCGCCTCCCCCCCGCCTTCCTCCTTCCCCCCTCCTTTTTCATGCCAGCATGGCGCCATTTCTGATGCAAACACCACGGGACTCGCCACCCGCGAACGTCGCGCGTTGCACTGCCTGGCTTACATGGGAAACCAGTGCTAACTTGGCAAACCAATCGGTCACCGCTAAAATATCACATTCGCTTCCAACCCAACATGTCGAGCTGTTGAATGTGAACACTACAGAACTCGCCACCAGCGCGCGCGCGTCGTACTGTGCACCACGGGGTTGGCACGCAGGCAACCCCTGAGCTCCGATCGTTGACTGCGAAGGGATCACTTTAGTTTCCCGGCCTACGTGGCGATTTTCAAGCATGAGCACGGCAGAGATCTCCATCAGCACGCGTCCTGCACCGCCCGAGCGGTATGTGAAAACGCATGTTAGCTTGGAAGTCCTCCTGGTGACCAATAAAAGACCACTTTAGTTCCCAGGCCATCCTAGCGATTTTCTACTGTGAACACTAAAGTACCCTCCGCCCGCACGTGCGTATGTGCGTCGCGCTGCACCGCGTAGCCGGTATGCGAAAGCAAACGTTCCCTTGGAAATCTAATCGGTCACCGCTAAAAGACCACATTCGTATCCATGTCAACATCGTAACTTTTCGACGGTGAGCACTACGGACCTCCCAAAGCGCGCAAACACCAGAACCCATATTGACTTGGAAATCCCATCTGTCACCGCTGAGGACCCAGTTTACTGTCCAGGCCGACATAGCGACTCTTCTGTTGCGGACAATACAAAACTCCCTACGCGCGCGAGCTGCGGCGCGCGCGTGGATAGTTCTGTAATGTCCAAACTGAAAGAAATCACTTCCGTTTCCAAGCCAACACTGCGGTTCTTCTAAGTTTGGCACAATCAGAACTCCTTGCGCGCGCGCGTTCCTGCGCCGCGACGCGCGCAGATTTGTGCAGTCTCCATCGTAGAAGACGAGCGCACATGCACATGTCAACTTGGAACTGCAATCGGTCACCGCAAAAGGCCTCATTCTACTTTCCAGGCCAACGTGGGCACTGTACAAGCTCTACGCTACCCATGTTACGACGCTGCGGAGCAGTGGGGAAGGGGGGCGCGGCGCACTCCCTCCCTGCAGTGCGGTCTGACGCATACCACCTACATTTTTTGTTTTAACTTCGATTTCTCTTGGCGGCCGTCGGCGCAAACTCGTTCGACTCGCCAGTTGCGCCCGCAGGTCCCCCCGACATCACGCAAGACAGCGCGCGCCTGGCGAAATGAACTCTTGAAGCCAATCGCTCGTAAGGGGCCTTTAAACCTACGCCTTGCCGGGAGCCTCGCCCGCGGCTTTGTCCCTGCCCTCTCTCTCTCTCTCTTTATTTTTGTTTGCTGGTTTTGGTGGGGGAGGGGGCTGACGCCATTGTGCGTTCTCCGATGTCGATGGTTCAGAAGCACGCGTTTCATGAGCGGACTCGTACTGACAAGTCCATCATAGCGCGTGCGCCCCCGCCCAGTGCGACCAGCGCTATACTTCAATCGCGTTCTTCGCATTTTTCGGCCACAGAGACCAACGCAAAAAAACTTATATATATATATATATAAATAAAAAAAAACCGGGGGGTTGTAGAACGCGGCGCGCCCTTGCTGCAACGCTGGCCGATGCCTGGTAGGGCGCGGCTGAGCAGGCGGGGACTGGGCGCGGCGCGCCCCCCCCCTCCCCCCTGCAATGCTGGCCCCACCCTTGCTAAGACGCGGCGAGGCAAAGGCGGGTGGCGCGGCGAACCCCACTGCAATGCCAGGTTGCCGCCCCTGCTAGGGCACGGCGACGCAAGATTGGGGGGCGCGGCGCGCCCCCCTGCAAGGCTGGCCGATCTCTGCCAGGACGCGGCAAGGCGGGCGGGGGCTTGGCGTGCTCCCCCTGCAATTTTGCCCTGCTGCGGTTAGGACGCGGCGAAGCAAAGGGACGGGCGCGGCGCCCCTCCTCCCCTGCAGCGCAGGCCCATTCCTGCTTGGAAGCGGCGAGGCAAGCGGTGAGGGCGCGGCGCTCCCCCCTGCAATGGCCTGTTCCTGCCTGGGCGCGGTGAGATCAGCGCTGGGGTGAGGGTGGATGGAGGGCAGCGAGGAAGGGGGGAACGGGGCGGGGGGCTGGTGGCCCGCTCCTGCTGGGACGCGGCGAAACAACAGCACCGAGGATGGGGGAAAGGGGGGGGGCTGCAGTGCGGGCTTGGTCCTGCTGGGGCGCAGCGAAGCAGGCGGTGGAGGGCGGCGCCCCCCCATGCAATGCGGGCCTGCGCCTGCCAGGAAGCGGCGGAGCAGAGGGGGGGGCGCGGCCCGCCCTCTCAGCACTGCGGGCCCGCTGTTGCCAGGACGCGGCGACACGGACGGCGGGTGCGGCGCGCTCCCCTGCAACCTGGCCCTGCTCTTGCGAGGGCGCGGCGCTGGAAAAAAGGGAGGGAGGGCGCGACGCGGCCCCCCTGCAGTGCGCTCGCAGCAGCCGGTGGCTGCCTTCTTCGCCTGGGCGGCGGCGCCGCGCTCGCCCGCTCCCGCTCCTCCCCCCCGTCCTCCTCCTGCTCCTCCTCCTCCTCCCCTCCCCCCCTAGTATGTTCCTCCTCCTCCTCGTCCTTCTCTTCCTCTGCGTCTCCTTGTCATCCTTCCTCTCCTCTCCCTCCTCCTCCTCCTCCTCCTCCTCATCCTCCTCCTCCTCCTCCTCTTCCTCCTCTCTCTCCCCCACCTTTTTCCAGACGCACGGGATCCAGAGGGACCATATGGAATCCTCGAATGTGTTGCTCGGCGGGGGGGCGGGGGGGGACGATAACGATATTTGTTTCAACGCGACGCCTAAAACAATGTGTGGGGATTGAAGAAATAGTTTCGACCCCCAGGTTTGTATTCGTTTACCCTACGCTGCAGGACGGCGCCCCCCGGACCCTCATGGACGTTAGGCACGGAGCATGGGCAGATCGGGTGAAGGAATATGAGGAGGAGGACGACGACGAGGATGAAGAGGAGGAGGACAATTACTGTAAACCCAACACTCATCAATGATATTACAATGCGCCCTCCCTCCAAACTCCCTCTTCCTAGACCCCATACACGGACTCATTTCTCACTGATGGAAGTGTCCCGTTGGAAAGCAAACGTTTGAACATACGGAGTTGTGCCACAACATCATTCCTTGGACATCAACGCCGCGACCCAATGTTACTGTTACGTCTTGACGATCTTGCATCGTACCAGAACATCATTGACGGGACTTCAGCACCACGTGTCGGCGTAACTGTTGCGCCCTGACGTTCCGACACTGTGCCAAAACACGGTGCCTGGGACGTTATACTGGAGTAACCTCGAAACTGGTGCAACCTCTGAAGACGAACGTGCGCAACGCTAAGGCGAGAAACACATGTTGAAAAGCAGCCGCCCCCCATCCGTGAAGATCTTGCACACGTTAAAAAAACTCTGCGCGGCACCGAAGCGAGAGTCACATGTTGAAAAGGAACCGCCCTCCATCCGTGAATCTCTTGCAAACTTTAAGAAAGAATGTGCGCGGTGCCAAACAAGAAATACAATTTGAAAACGGGCCGCCCTCCATCCGTGAAAAATTTGCAAACTGTTGAAGCGAATGTGAGCGGCGCTACGGCGAAAACTACATTTTGAAAACGGGCCGCCCTGCATCCGTGAAGCTCGTGCAAATCCAGAGCTTCAGGATCAGAAGTGGTGAGGAAATCTCGAGCGATATGTCCTGCCCGCCTTCTCGACCGGCCCCGGGGTGCGACAGGGAGGAGTCATCTACAAGGAGAAGGAGTGGAGGAGGAACCCGGGGAAGCAACAGCAAGCCGACGGATCGAGGCCTGGGCGAGACGAAGGGCCACCCGCCACGAGGCCATGGAAACTGCGGCGGCGACGGCGACCCGGCGCCGCAGGCGGAGGGCTGGAGCGGACGGTCGCCAGGAGGCGTCAGGCGTCAGGGTGAGCTGGGGCGAGCTGCCCAGCTGTCTTCGCCACCTCCCCCTCCCCCAGCTCCTCTAATTAGGCAGTGATCTGCGGATTTCCCCAACAATCTAATATGATGTAGTACATAGGTGGGAACATCAGAAACTTTCTGATGTTCCTACCTATTTTAACCTTGATCACCCGAAAGAAGTTCGAGCATAAATTTAATACCGACACTGCACGGTTTTCGCGTGTCGGGCCCAGGGAGGGTCACGACTGCTCTACCGTGGCGCAGCAAAGCGAGAGCCAGTGAGCAACAGTGCAACCTGTAGGAGGGAAACAGCAAGAGAGACAAATACATGGTTCCCCCCCAAAGATCATACATTTTATCTTGAACCGTATTCACGTCCATCTTCATCTTATTCATCTCCCCCTTGGTGCAAGGAAACGCTGTGTATGTTTAATGTGTCTGTTTTTTTTGGTCTAGGATGCAAGGACACGCTGTGTATTGTTGGTTACTTGTTTGTTTTTGGTTTTGGAAGCTCAAGTGCTCCCCGCGGCCTCCCCCCCAGCAACTCCTCCATCTCCCCTTTCCTCTTTCCCCCTCCTTCTCCTCCTTTCCTTTCCTCCTCCTTGTAGCAAAGCAAGAAAACCAATAATGCACACTGTTTGGCGCCCTTGGTGCAAGGACACGCTGTGTAGTTTCGGTGTTTCTGTTTTTTTTCTGTTTAGGATGCAAGGAAGCACTGCGTATGTTTGGTTATTTTGTCTTGGTTTTGGAAGATCAAGTGCTCCCCGCGGCCTCCCCCCCAGCGCCTCCCCCTTCTCCCCCTTCCTCTTTCCCCCTCCTTCTCCTCCTTTCCTTTCCTCCTCCTTGTTGCAAAACAAGAAAACCAAGACTACACAGTGTTTGGCGCCCTTGGTGCAAAGAACCGCTATGTATTTTTGTTGTTTCTGGTTGTTTGGGGTCTTGGATGCAAAGAAACACTGTGTCCTTACTTTCCGTTATTTTGTTTTTTTCGGCTTTGGAAGCTCCAGTGCTCCCCGCGGCCTCCCCCCCAGCACCTCCTCCTTCTCCCCCTTCCTCTTTCCCCCTCCTTCTCCTCCTTTTCTTTCCTCCTCCCTGTTGCAAAGCAAGACACCCAATAATACACAGTGTTTGGCGCCCTCGGAGCAAGGAGACGCTGTGTATGTTTGGTGTGTCTGGTTGTTTGTTCTAAGATGCAAGGAAACATCGCGTATCTTTTGTGATTTTGTCTTGGTTTGGGAAGCTCAAGTGCTCCCCGCGGCCTCCCCCCCAGCGCCTCCTCCTTCTCCCCCTTCCTCTTTCCCCCTCCTTCTCCTCCTTTCCTTTCCTCCTCCTTGTTGCAAAACAAGAAAACCAAGACTACACAGTGTTTGGCGCCCTTGGTGCAAGGAAACGCTGTGTATGTCTGTTGTTTAAAATGTCTTTTTGGTCTAGGATGCAAGGACACATTCTGTAGGTTTGGTTATTTGCTTCGGTTTGGGAAGCTCCAGTGCTCCCCGCTGCCCCCCCCCAGCACCTCCTCCTCCTCCTTCTCGTCCGGAACTCCCAAACCCAAAAACAAAAATAACCGAACATACACCGTGTGTTCTTGCATCCTAACCAAAAAACAGGAACAAAGCACACATAGCGCTTCCTTGCTCCGAGGGCGCCAACCACCGTGTATTATTGTTTTTTCTTGCTTTGCAACAAGGAGAAGGAAAGGAAAGGAGGAGAAGGAGGGGGGAAAGAATAAGGGGGATAAGGAGGAGGTGCTGGGGGGGAGGCCGCGGGGAGCACTTGAGCTTCCCAAGCCCAGAAAAAAACAAAACAACCAAACATACACCATGTTTCCTTGCTTCCTAAGCCCCCCCCCAAAAAACAATACTACGCATGGCTTCCGTGCTTCTCAGACCTTAAAAAACCAAAACAGCCAAACATACACGGGGTGTCCTTGCATCGAAGGCGCGACACATTGTGTAGTTTTGGTTTTCTTGGTCTGAGGCGCATGGAAAGGTACTGAGAGGGAGGCCAGCGCGAGCATTCGGGCTCAAGACTGTCCAGGATGCCCCCGCAAAGACCTCCAACACGGCCTCAGCAGGCCAAAAACCTTATTTTTCCATTTATTTTTGAACGATTCTGTGCTTCTCGCCTTTTCTGGCCACGAAGGGCCCAATAATGATCTGCGAGCTTCCGAGGTCGCCCCGAAATGGCTTCCAGGCGGCCCAATGGGGCCCCAAGATGGGTCAATAAAGCGCAAAGAAAGCCAGGGAGCGCCCAAGAGACCCCTAAAAGACCCCCACGAGGGCTCCAACAGAGTCACGGGATGTTTCAGAGAGGGCCCGAGAGAGCCCCAACACGGCCCCAGGACGGCCCAAGCCCCCCCAGACAGCCCACGAGGGCCCCAGGACAGCCCAAGAAGGCCCTCCGATGGTATACAAAAGCACCAACAGGAGCTCCACTCAGTCTTAGAGCCGTCAAATTCTTTACACTCTGATTGACCTGAGCGGCCCCCCCATCGCCCCTAGTTCTTCTCAACCTCGCCCCAAGACGGCACATGAGGCCCTGCAGACATCCCCACTAGAGCCCAAGAGGGTTCCAAAATAACTCTCGGCATGACCTACTCGGACGTCCGACAGCCCATCTCTCGTCCTTATCTACCTCCTCCTCCTCCTCCGTTTCCCCCTCTCTGCCCCTCATCCCCTCCTCAACCTCCTTCTTCCCTCGAACTCGTCGCCTTCCTCCTCCTCCTCGTCCTCCTCCTCCTCCTCCATCGCCCTCTCCTCATTTGCCTCCACCGACTCCGGGATACGAAAACTGATACTCATTTTCTCAGGAGGTTTTCTCCTGATCCTCCTCCAGCTGCTCCTTCGAGGCTCTGAAGACATCCCCAAGAAAGTCCAAGAAGGTTCCAACCTAACTCTCGACACCAACTCTTCGGAAATCTCCTCCTTCGAGGCTCTGAAGACATCCCCAAGAAAGTCCAAGAAGGTTCCAACCTAACTCTCGACACCAACTCTTCGGAAATCTCCTCCCAACCGCCTTCTGCTGCTCCTCCTCCTCCGGCTCTTTATCCTCCTGCTCCTCTTGCTCCTCCTGTAGTTCGTTGTCTTCCTCCTCCGCTGCCTCGTCAAAAGCCCCAGACCACATACTCTTATCACAAGCTCCCCAAAAGCAACCAGGGGTGCCAAGACAGACCAAGGGGGCTCCGAAGAGGGCCCACGACAGGCTTCCAGGGTCCGGGGAACCACAATTTGATGCGCAGTTCTCCTTTCGTCTCAGGAGCCCACGGAACACTCGCGAGAACTAAAACATACCCCAGACCCCAGACTGCTATCACCAGCTCCCCTGAAGAACCCACGAGACTCCTGGACGGTCCAAGAAGACCCCACCACGGGCCTACGACAAGGCTTCCTCTTGCTCTTCCTCCTCCTGCTCCTCTCTCTCCTGTAGTTCGCTGTCTTCCTTCTCCGCTGCCTTCTGAAGGGCCCCAGATCTGAGACTCATATCCAAGCTCCCCAAAGACACCAAGGCGCCACAAGACACACCTCGGGGGCCCCAAAGAGATCCCACGACAGGCTTCCAAGGTCTGGGGAACCACAATTTGATGCGCAGTTCTCCTTCCGTCTCAGAAGCCCACAGAACACTCGCGAAAACTAAAACATACCCCAGACCCCAGACTGCTATCACCAGCTCCCCTGAAGAACCCACGAGACTCCTGGACGGCCCAAGAAGACCCCACCACGGGCCTACGACAAGGCTTCCTCTTGCTCTTCCTCCTCCTGCTCCTCTCTCTCCTGTAGTTCGCTGTCTTCCTTCTGCGCTGCCTTCTGAAGGGCCCCAGATCTGAGATCTGAAGGGCTCTCTTGGAGCCATCTTGGGCCAAAAAGGGCGGGGTGGAGAATCTTCAGGAGAGGCTGGGAGGCCTCTCGGGCCCGTCTTGGGCCCCATTGTTCAAAAAGAGCGGGGGTCCTCAGTTCAGGTCCCCCCCTCGGAGGCTCTCAAACGGCGTCTTGGGGACGTGTTGGAGCGCTCTTTGGAAGCCTCTTGGGCGATCTTGGGGCCGTCTTGGGCCTTCTTGGGCCCCTCTTGGGGCTCTCTTGGGCCATCTCGGGGCCATCTTGATGCCTCAGGGGCCCATCGGAAGCGAAAAGACGAGAATGCCAAACACATTGACTTTCCTTAGGTTTTTGAAGGGTTTTGGCTTCTTGGAGGGCGCCGTGGAGGGCTCGAAGGGCACGTGGATCCGTCTTGAGGACTCTTGGAGGTGTGTCGGAGGCTATCTTGACCCATCTTGAGGTATCTTGGGCCATCTTGGAGGCCATCTTGCGACTTGGAGCGCCTCTTGGAGCCATCTTGAGCCATCTTGGACGCTCTAACGCCTCCATCCCCCCCCCCCCCCTCCAGGTCCAGGGGAAGGTTACCCCTCCCCCGAGCAGGGGAAGGAAGGGGAAGAGAGAAGACCAAACTCGTTATACCACCGTAGCCCTAAAGGGCTGGTGGGACTTCCACCTATAGACTTCCAGCCTCCATCAGCTCAGCACTCCGACCTCTAGCGTCCGGCATCCGACTTTCCACCTTCACCTCCACTCCAGCGTCCACCAACTCTGCGCCCTGAGCCCCGCCCCGGGCGCTACCGCGCACTCGCCTCGCCTCGCCTCCGCTCGCGCAATTCCCACACACCTCATTGAACAATTGTGTTCTCGCCCGCGCCCAGAAACATCGTAGGTGCAAGGATCAAGATTAGAAGGCGAAGCGCAGCGAGCCTTAAAATCTTGTGTATATATATATATATAGAGAGAGAGAGAGAGAGAGAGGGAGAGAGAGAGAGAGAGAGAGCGACAACAACAACACATTTGACCAACAAACACAATGAACACAACATGCAGCGCGCTAAGAGGCGGAGAAAAAGGAAAGGGAGGGTCACCACGGGTAGCTGAAGCAAGACCGCGCGCACGAGCCTGCATCTGCGGGTAGTTGTACAAGTCCGCGTAGGTGCCTATCTTCCAGTACGCGAGCGTGCCCGTCTGCACGTTGGCATTGGTCACCCCTTGGGGGGGGGAGGGGGGGGCGATGTGTTGGCCTCGCCCGCGTGCCAGGAGCGTCTGCCGAAGCCCTCCGCAGAAGGCCGTGGCGGCTCTCGGAGCCGACGTGCTGGCACGGACAGCCGACAGTCTCATGCCCCCGGTTCTCGCCGCCTTCGTTTCATCCTGCCGTCCATGCTCGCCCGTCCTCCCTTCCTCCCTCTCATCTAACCTCCTCCACCTCCAAATCTCTCTCCTCCTCCTACCCGTGCTGTTCCTCCTTCTCCTCCTCCTCGTCCTTATCGTCGTCTTCCTTATATTATCCCTCCTCCTCCTCCTCCTTCTCCTCCTCCTCCTCCACCACCTCCTTCTCCAACTGCTTCTTGTTCTCTTCCTTCTCCTCCTCCGCCTCCCTCCTCCTCCTCCTCCTCCTCCTCCTCCTCCTCCTCCTCCTTGTCCTCCTCCTCCTCCTCCCTGCTCCTCCTTTTCGACCGTCCCCCCTCGTCACCCTTTTCGTTTCTCCTCCCTCTCCTCCCGCTTGTCTTCCTCCTCTTCCTGCTCCTTATCCTCCCCCCGCTTCGATGCCGACCCCCCTGCTCCCCCTTCTTCACATCCTCCTGCCACGCCTGGTCCTCCTCATCCTCCCCCTTTGTCCTCATCCACCTCCTCCTCCACGTCCACCTCCCCCTCCTCCTCCTCCTCCTCCTCCTCCTCCTTCTGGGCATGCCCTGGAAGTGACTCCTCCGCCTCCCTCCTCCTCCTCCTCCTCCTCCTCCTCCTCCTCCTCCTCCTCCTCCTCCTCCGCCTCATCCCCCTCCCCCTCCTCCCCTCCCCCTTCTCCTCCCCTCCCCTTCCGCCTCCTCCCCGTCTGATCTTCGACCGATCATCCAGGACGGCGCATGGCACAGACGACTGGTCTCCGCGGGGCTCTGGCGAAGCGCGCGCCGCGCTCCTACGAACCGGAAGCCGTAGGTGCCCGCGGGCAGGCCCTCCTCCACGGCGCCAAGCATGATGAGGGGCAGCCTGGTGACCTGTGGCGGAGGAGGGGGGAGGGGAGGAGGCCGAAGAGGAGGAAGAGGGGGATGAGGGGGAGGAGGGGGACCAGGGAGGGAGGGGGAGGGAGGGAGGGAGGGAGCAGGAGGAAGGCCAAGGTAAACCCAAGACCCGTCAACGATTGACGGAAGTGCCCCGTTGGGGGACAACCGTTTGAAAATCCTGTAGCGTGCCAAAACACCGTCCTCGGGACTTCAATGCCAGGAAACAAACTGATTGTTGCGTCGTGGCGATCCTGGACCGTGCCAAAACACCATTCCTGGGACTTCAACACCACGGATCAATGTAACCGTTGCGCCCTGACAATCCTGAACCGTTCCACAACACATGCCTTAGTACATCAACCATGGGAATCCGTGAAACGCATGCAAACCTTTACATCGAAGATGTGCGGCGCTAAAGTGAGAACGACATGTTGAAAATAAACGCCCTCAACCCGTGACACTCTTGCATTGCTTCGATCACAAAAAACAAATGCGGGCGGCGCTAAATCGAGAACGGCATTTTGAAAACGACCTGCCCTCAATCTGTGAACCTCTAACCTTACTTTAAGAAAGATGCGCGGCGCTCAGCGAGAACCACATTCTGAAAACGACCTGCCCTCAATTCGTGAAGCTGTTGCTAAACAAAAAACGGATGTGCGGGACGCTAAGACGAGAACCACTCTTTTCGAAACGGCCCGCTCTCGACACGCGAAACTATTGCGCATGTGCAACAACAAACGAGCGCGGCCCTAAGGCGAGAGCCACATGTTGAAAACCACCCGCCTTCCGTCTGTGAAACGATTGTCACATCCCAAGCTTGAGGATCATATAATGTAACGAGGTCTCAGGCGAACCGCCCTGCCCGCCCTTCCGACAGGCCTCGGGGTGCGACAGGGAGTTTTCTATAAGGAAAAGGGATGGAGGAGGAGAAGGAGGAGGAGGTTGAGGATGATGATGATGATGACGATGACGATGACGATGATGATTCTGATGATGATGCTGATGATGATGATGATGATGCTGATGATGATGATGGTACTGATGGCGACGTCGACGACAACGACGATAACAACGACGACGTCCACGATGACGATGATTGTGCTGATGCTGCTGATCATGATGATGCTGCTGATGACGAGGAGCTTTCACCTCCACTGCATGCCGAAGAGGAAGGGGGGAGGGAGAGGGGGAGGAAGACAAGCTAGGTGCGTTTGCGTCAGATCTGACGTCCTACCCCTCCCTCCCATCCCTTACCATGGCGTAGATCTCCTCTCTATTCGCACAGTCGGATGTCGTAGCATGGCGTAGCATTACATGGCATAGCATGGTGTTGAAGACCAACGCGTAGCATGCAAGAGCATGGCGTGGCGACGCCCCAAAGTGGGGGGAGCTTCTGCGGCCCAGAATATTAACGAATCGACACCGAATGTGTAGTCACTTCCGATATTTTTTTCGGGGGGGGGGGGGGAATTTTCTAAATTCTGGGGCCTAGTGCCGTGGCATGGCGAAAACCGAAAACCATGCCGTGGCATGGCACTGGAAATCCGCCGACCCTGTCGGCGTGTGGAAGACGCATCCCGGTGTCGTCGTCTTGCGTGGATCACCGTCGTCGTCGTCGTCGTCGTCGTCTCCGTCGTGTCCTCGTCGTCTCCGTCTCCGTTGTCCCTCGTCGTCTTCGTCGTTCCCCGTCTCCTTGAGCGCGCGAGCCAAAGCGACATTGAGCAACGTCGTAGTTGAGTCGTGGCGAAGCCCCTCCCTACCCTCCCCGCCGGGGGGGGGGGGGGGCGCCGGGGGGGGTCGCCACCCAGATACGCATCCTCCCCGGGGGGTCCCGGAGCTCAGAAAAGCTTCAAGACGAGCCAAGAGCGACAGAAGACACCCCCAAAAGGGTACAAGAGGGCCTCGACTCGACGAACGATGGCCCCAAGACGCCCAAGACGGCCCGAAGACGGCCCAAGAGGCCCTCAAGACGCTCCAAGAGAGCCCCAAGAGCACACCCAAGAGGGCCCCAGGCGCCAAAATCGTCAATTTTACATCGGTTTTTGAATGATTTTGGCCTTCTCGCCTTTTCGGCTTTCCGACACTCCAAGACGGCCCAAGAGGCCCCCAAGAGGCCCCCAAGAGCGCCCCAAGAGGCCTACAAGAGGGCCCCAAGACGGCCCAAGAAGGCCCCAGGACAGCCTAAGAGGCGCCCAAGACGGCCCAATAGGGCCCCAAGACGGGCCCAAGAAACGGCCAAGAGGGGGACGAGGAACCGAGAATTCGAGACTTCCGCCCTAAGAGGCCCCCGGGAAGCCCCAAGAGGCCCCCAAAAGGCCCCAAGAGGCCCCCGAGCGGCGCCAAGACGCCCCCAAGATGCGCCGAAGACGGCCTCCGGAAGCCCCAAGAGGCCCAAAAGAGGCCCCAAGAGGCCCCACAACGGCCCCCAAGAGGCTTCAAGTTGCCTTCCAGACGCCCCCGAGAGGTCAACCACGAGATCCCAACCAACATCCATAAGGCCTCCTCCTCCTCCCCCTTCACCCTTCCTCCTCCTACTCCCTTCCGCCTCCTCCTCCTCCTCCTCCTCCTCCTCCTGCCCCCCCCCCTCGCGTTGTCTTTCGTCATCTTCAGGGTCGGCGGCAACGGCCGTAAGGCCTTCGCAAAAATAACGCCAACGCCGCAGCGGGAGCACGATTCGGAACGAACGGAAGCGCGGAAATGAGGCCAGCGCTGCAGCGGGAGTACGATTCGGAACGAGCGGAAGCGAGGAAGTGGGGCCAGCGCTGCAGCGGGAGCACGATCCGGAACGAGCGAAAGCCCGAAAATGAGGCCAACGCTTCAACGGGAACAACATGTTGAAACACAACCTAAACGGAAACCCGATTCCCAGGAATTCTGTGTAAAAAACAACACGCGGAGGGGGGCCGCATATCTCCCCCTCCTCCTCATCCACCTCATCCCTCCCCCGTCCTCGTCCCGCCCCCTGTCCTCCTCTTTGTCCTCCTCGTCCTGTCCCGAATGTCCTCCAGCACGAGTTGGGGGCCCGAGACGGCCCCAAGAGATCCTAGGAGGATATAAAAGACGGCCTGAGAGGGCCCAGGAAGCTAACAGAAGCCTCCCAGGATGGAGGCCTCGGATATTTTTGTTGCTGGTGCGCTTCCTGCAGGAAGCGGGAAGCCTCTGGGGCTGGCTGGGCATGTGAGGGGCCAGGATCCCTGGCTCACCCCTTCGGCTCTTGCAGCCCTCTCGGGGGCCTCTTGGAAGCCCCAGGAAAACCCTCTCGGGAGCTTCCTCGGGCCTCTTGATCTCCAGGGGTCGCCTCCGGGGCTTCCCGGGGCGCTCCTGGGCCGCCTTCGGAGCCCCTCGGGGCCATCCTTGGGGCGAGCTCGCGCGACCAGCGCGAGCGCCTCCAGGGCCCCCAGGCCTCCGACGCGTGAGAATTTTGCCAGGAGGCCTCTCGAGCCCTTCCCCGAAGACCCGCTTCCCATCCCGGAGAGTGTTGCCACGGTCTGGGAGCCCGAAGAGCGTCTCCGGATGGCGAACACTGCGTTCCACCGCGATCCTGCTCATGCTTTCTCACGACGCCGAACGTCCGAGGAGGGAAGCTAGGAAAGAATGAGGGCCCTAGCGATGCCCCAAAGGGGGAACACAAAACAAAACTTCGAGCCCTCGGCTTTAAGAAGCCCCCAGGAGGCCTCAAGAGGCCCCTGAGAGGCCCCAAAAGCCCCCAAGAGGCCCTCAGGAGGCCCCCAAGCGACGCTGAAGAGGCCCCCAGCGGCCCCAAGAGGCTCAGTCATGCGAAATGGGCCGGCGGAATGAGCGAAGCGATTCAATAATGAGGGCCCTGCTGCTCCACCCCATCTGCCCCGAGTCGAGGCGCCCTCCGACACCATGGGCTGCGGTGGTGCCGACTGCCGTGGGGTAAGCGGAGGAGGAGGAGGGGGATGAGGAGGACCAGTGCAAACCTAAGACGCACCAGCGATGTTGCAATACCCCCCATCCTCCAACTTCCCTCTGCATAGGCACCTGCACGAATCTATGTTCATTGCGGGATGTGCCCCATAGGCACCCGTATGAGCATCCCCAATCTGGCCAAAACGCAATTCCTGGGACTTCAATGCCACGGATCAAGTGACTCTTGCGTCCTGGCGATACTGAGTCGTGTTGGAACACCGTTCCTGGGACTTCACCACCGCAGATCAATTACTCTTGCGTCCTGACAAGTCAACCATGCGAATCCCAAAACCTGTTACCACGTTTAAGATAAAGGTGCGCGGCGCTGAAGTAGGAACCACATTTTGAAAAGGAGCCGCCCTCCATCCGATAAGCTCCTACCACACTCTTAACACGAGTGTGCGCGACACTGGAGCAAGAACCACATTTTGAAAACGGCACGCCATACATCCGTGAAGCCCTTGCGAACTTTTAAGACGAATGTGCGAGGCGCTCAGGCGAAAGCCACATTTGGAACAGGAATGCCCTCCATCCGACAAGCTCTTACAACCAATCAAGACGAATGTGCGCGGCGCTGCAGCGAGAACCACATTTTGAAGACAGCCCGCCATCCATCCGTGAAGCCCTTGCAAGATTTCAGACGGAAGTGTGCACGGCGCTCAAAGAAGAACCACACTTTGCAAACGGCCCGCCATCCGCTCGTGAAGTTCGTGCAACGTTGTAAACCGAATGTGCGCGGCGATCGCAAGCGGGAGCTACATGTTAGAAACGGCCAAATCTGCATCCGTGAAACCCTTGCAAAGTTCAAGCTTCAAGATCATAAGTGGTGAGGACGTCTCAAGCGAAACGCCTGGTCCGCCCTACCGTCACCTCTCGGGGTGCGAAAGGGAGGGATTATTCGCAAGGGAAAGGGATGGAGGAGGAGGAGGAGGAGGAGGAGGAGGAGGAGGAGGAAAAAGGATGAGGGAGGAGGATGAGGAGGGAGCAGATCGAGTGGGGAGCGCGCTCTAGTGTGAAGTCCACTGCCAGCCCCGCTCACTTCTCCATGTCCTTGTCGGTGTACTTCTGGCCCTTGTTGTCCTTGCCGCCCTTGCGGTCCAGCAGAGCCTTACGATCCTCGTCGAGCTTGATTTTCGTGATCGTCACCTTCGACGGGTGGATGCCGATGGGCACGGTCTGGCCGTTGGCCTTGTCGCGCGTGCCGCGCTCGACGTGGATGCGCCGCTTCTTGCGGCACACCTGCGTCACCTCGCCCGGCCCCCGCGGTCGTGGCGGTGGCCTCTCGCGGTCATCACCTCGTCGTCCCGCCGGATCGGGGGCGAGCGGACGGAGCACTCGGCGCGGAGGCCCCGGCTCCGCGGCGCGCTCACGAGCTCCCCGCGGACGGTGCGACGGGGCCGTGGAAGTACGCCTCCCGCGGCC
>CAUYUJ010016493.1:220000-267500 GCA_963575745.1 Prorocentrum cordatum | reverse complement strand
CATCTGCGTTTCCTCCTCCTGCAGCGTGCAGAAGCAGGTCGACCTTGTGCTTCTGAACGGAGCACGATGCCTCCTCTGGCAGGTGGAGCGTACCCTCCAGCGGCTGCGGCCAACACTCTATATTCGAGTTCCGCGTGGACTCGTCGCCCTGGAGGAGTGGCAGCGGGTGGGGTGGAAGAGCGGTGATGCGACGACGGGCAACGACGACAGACAATCGAGGGGGGGAAGCCAGGGCGCGGAAGATCAGATGGCCCCTGGAACCTACCAGAAACATCCTAGATCCCCGCTGCAAAGAATGTCCTGAAGCGCCCAGAAGCCTGCGGAAACCCTCCCTCGTCCTCCTTCTCCTCGTCGTCGTCCTCCTCGTCCTCATCCTCCTTCTCCTCCTCCCTCTCCTCCTCCCCCTCCTCCTCCTCCTCCTCCTTCTCTGCCTCCTTCTCCTCCTCTTCCTCCTGCTTCTCCACCCTTCCCGGCCCAACAAGGCCTTCTGCAGAGACCCCTTTTTTCTCAGATTCCCTTCCATCCGCTTCCTCAGCCTTCTCCTCCTCCGCGAGAGGGCACAGGGGCGAGGCTAGCGGCGGAAGGGCGAGAAGAGGGGGGCTCCAATGACCGAGGGGAAGACGAGGGTGGGTGTGGGGGCGAGGAAGGGAGGGTTGAAAAGGATGTGGCAGTTCACTCCAGGGAAACGGGTTCATTTTTCCCCCGTGGACACGTGGAAAGTAATGCCAGCGGCGCGGGCGCAACTGCGGATGCGGAAACTCCGCTCGACGCGTCGTTGCCTGCGGCATCTGGGGCCGTCACGACTCGGCGCGCAACTTAGCGTACGCCTTGTCGGCAAATGCTCGGCATCGCTTTCCGTTTGGGCAAGGGCCACCTTCGAACGCCTGCCCCGTTGGCACCGCTCTCAAGGTCGTTTTCCAGCCACCGTCGGCCATGATGCCACCGCATCCCAGCGTACTCTTTATTGTCTTCTGCAAAGCGGCATTGACATTGTCACTCTTGACTGTAGGATCGTCACGACCAAAGTATCCAGTCATGGCCAACTTCATCTGCTGCGGTGCTGTGCTCGCGCAAGCCGACTTGGCAAGCATCACATCCTTCGTCCACGGCACATTCATCCGCGTAAGCATATACCCCTTGCGCAACATCATAACGACTGACAAGAAACGCGCATCGTCTCGCTCGCTTCACTCGTGGCGACGTGTTCAGCCTGAAATTCTCAACCACCATCTTCAGGGTGATCGTACCCCAATGCTTGTCAACCGCATGGGCGGTTGCGGACCAAATGCCAACAACCGTGGGCACTTCAACCGCGCGGAGCACGATGCGCTCCCAGTCAAAAGCCTAGCCCAATACTTGTTGGCACCAATCGTACACGACCTCCGACCAGTTCCAAACGTGAATGCGCTGCTCGTCCGGCTCCCCGATTGTCAAAATAATAGATACGCGCTGCGCTGCTGCGTGCCTGGCCACTGCCCTGGATGTGACGCTTAATGAAGTTAAACTTTTCGAAGCGGGACCACCTAGCCGCAGTCACAGGCGTCGATGCCCTCCTCTAGAGCCTTCGTCGAAACCAGAATGAGCGTATGCCCACTGCGGAAGTTCGCAAGAATGCTGCCCATGTCCTTCAATCGACATCTGGACACACATTGCCTCGGATGTTCGTTCGATGTCGACATTGCCGGTGATCGTGCAGTTGCCTAGTGGCTCGAAGACGTCTCATGTGCTCGGCCATCTTGTTGAGGTACCTTCATTTTACTCCGTGCCCCCAGCCGGACAAACGCCAGCTCCAGGTGCGGTCGAGGTATCTTCAGCACCAAAGTCGCAGTCCCCTTGGAAATGTTATGGGCCCTGGCTCGCCTGTGAAGGTCGGTCAAGTTGCCAGGTGCCCTGGGCCCGCAGCGGAACATCGGTGCGGAATCCAGCCGTGGCGACCAGGAGTCCCACGGAGAGCCCTCAGACCGTCCCGGCACCCCTATAGGCCGACCACGACTTGTTCTTAGAATCCAACGTGCTCGTTCTAAGAATAAATGCACTGCTCTTAGAACATAATCCGATGTGTCAAAACAAGACAGACTTAGCCAGACATGTTCTAAGAAAATGCCGTGCACACCACAAGAGGTTCTTCGAGCACTCTTTGGTAGGCCTATAGGCGAGCTAGAACGATTCGCCACGACACGACACGACAGACGGAGCGGCGCGCGAATCGGCGCCCATCCCCCCCGTGCACCTGGTCGAGGCAGCCCGCGTGGCCGCTCGCATCCCAGAACCCGCGCCCACGCCCTCGAGGCGCCGCCTCCCTCTGCACCTCCTCCTCACCCTCCTCCTCCTCCTCCTCCTCCTCCTCCTCCTCCTCCTCCCCCTCCTCCCCCCCCCTCCTCCCCCTCCTCCTCCTCCTCCTCCTCTTCCTCCTCCTCCTCCGACTCCCCCTCCCCCTCCCCCCCCTCCTCCTCCTCCTCCCCTCCTCCTCCCTCCTCCTCCTCCGACTCCCCCTCCCCTCCTCCGACTCCCCCTCTCCCTTCTGCTCCTCCTCCTCCTCCTCCTCCTCCTTCTCCTCCTCCTCCTCTGACTCCCCCTCCTCCTCCTTCTCCTCCCCCTCCAACCGGGCGCCTGGGTGCACAGCGGCCTCAGCAACTCGGAGGTTGCGAGGAGGGACTCCGAAGGCAAAGCGCCTACGCAGCATGTTCCCCAAGCCTCGGCGCTGACCCCCCTGGCCTCCCACGAGGACGTTGCAGCGGGCCAGGTCCGCTGTGATGCAATGACGGGCACCCTCTCCGCGTCCCGCCTCCGCTGCAGGGAGCCCGAAGGGAAGCTGGCCGTGAGGCCCAGGACGTTGGGGCGGCCGGCCACCTGGAGGCCGTCCACCTATTCACGCACGATGAGGGCCATCGGGGCGCTGCCCTTGACTGCAGGGCGAGGCAGTGGTAGCGTTCGCAAACGGCGGGGTAGCCTCTGGGGCTAGTGTTCGTCGGCGGCGGAGGGTCTCAGCGGACTCTGTGAACCGCCTGATGACCGCACACACCCGCCGACCGAGTGAGCCCCATCGGTGGCGCTCGTCGAAGACTGGCAGCGAGAACGGCGGAGCGCCGCCCCTGGAAGCTCTCGGCCGTGCCCACGGGCACCCGCGCCTCTCTGGAGGCACAGCGGCCAACTTGCCCTCGTCCCAGGAATCCATTTCCACCCCTGCCAGTTTGAAGGGGCCCTGGGACACACAAAATATATTCCCCACATTTCCCCATGTTTTCTGTGTCTCTGTCTCCCCCCCCCCACTTCCCATATCTTGACATGTTTTCTGGGAATCGACGATTCATTGTGTCTGTGTGTGTTCTTCCCTCCCTGCCAGTCTCGCGACCGTCCGTCTGCTCGCGCCGTGTTCTTCTCGCAGTGCTCCGCCCGCTGGCCCCCACGAGCGCCCTGTTTGGGAACCACGACGAGGATGCGCTTGCCCAGAGAGCGCCCGACTCGAGGATCAAACATTTTTTTTTACGGCCGCAGGCGGAAGCGCCAGCGGCAGGCGGTCACGGTCGGGCTGCGGCCGCGACGAGGGGGCGGGCGCGCGCGGGGCCGCGGTCAGGCGGCGGGCAGCGGCAACCCAGGGCGTCTGAGAAGCCAGGGCGTGCAAATCCAGGGAGTCTGCCGGGCAGCCCCTGAGGCGAACATGCAACGGCACATCCAGGGAGTCTGAGAGGTCAGCCACCGAGGAGAGCCGAGCGCAGCCAAGGATCAAACATGTGCGCAGCTACCAAAACCTTGCCCTTGCCGGTGGCAAGAGCAACGAGCGTGTTGGCATCCAGGGCGAGGTCGACACACACCTCAACCTTCTGGTGTGGCCTCAGGGCCAGGGCCATCGACACACGAGTTGCGCGAGCCCGCAGCAGCGGACTAATGCAGGATGCCCTCATTGGATGTTGACCGCCGCGGCCACGTCGTGTTCATTTGGCGGATTCCGGCAGCCCTGAACACAACGAGGTTGCCACCTCTTGGGAGGTCGACTTCTGCTTCCCCTGGCTTCCGCCCACTTCCGCTGGCGGAGCCGCTCTCGTTCTCCTTCCGCCGCCTTCCGCCAACCCTCCGCGGCCTTCCGCCGCGGAAGAGATGACGACCGTTTTGATCCTCGCAGGCGTGGCCCTTTCGGCGGTGGACAAACCTCCCTTTAATAAACCTCCCCTTAGTGAAAACGGCCTGGGACCGAAACCGACGGACCTGGACCCGCAAAAATGACGGCCGCGACGCCCTCTCGAGAACCGAAAACGGCCAATTCCTTAATCGACGTGTCAGGGTAGGAGGTCTGTCCACCCCCGACCCTCTCTGGAACGTCTCATTGGCTCGCCATGCCAGCCGCGGCCCCTGCACATGCAGAGGGTCAGGACAGCAGGCGCGTTTGCGGGGGGAGCGCGTCCGCCCCCCTCTGGCCGCGGCCACCGACGGTGGGCGCCCTGCTGCCTTCGATCCGAAATGGCTCGAGGAGAGAAGAGGAGAAAGAGAACGAGGAGGACGAGGAGAGGGAGGCGGATCAGGAGGCGAGGAGGAGGAGGAAGAGGAGGAGGATGAGGAGGAGGAGGAGGAGGGAGGGCAGGAGGACGGGGAGGGGTCAGCAGGGGGAATGGGCAAGGGGAAGGGAGGAGGCAATAAGGGGGAGACCGGGGGGACGCAAATAAGACGAAGCCAGGACAGAGACAAATCGGGGATTTCTGAGATCTGGCCGTTCTGGAAGATGCATCGGGCGCCGTGGCCGTTCCAGAGCCTTCCGGAAGGCTTTCAGAGCGTTCTGAAAACTATCCGGAGCGCTCTGAAACGACATCTCCTTGCCCTACAGCCGCGCCCGAGAAGAGGAGAACCACGAGCCGTCGTCGCTGGCGGGAGGGTTGGGTGCCGTGGAGGAGAAAAAAGTGCGGACGCGAGTGGCAGGGCGGAGGGAAGGCGCAGGACGAGGACGGGGAGGAGGCGGCGGAGAAGGAGTGCCATTCTCACGGGGCGGCAGCGGCGGCTGGTCCCTCCACGGATCTCTTGGTCGCCCGGGGGCACCTGCGCGGCCTGCGGCAGCTCGGGGGGAGGCCCCGCGCGAGGAGTCGCGAGCCGGGCGAGCGACGAGTTAGAGATGGGGGCGCTTGCGCGCGGGGGCACGGCCACTCCTCCCTCCTCCTCCTCCTCCTCCTCCTCCTCCTCCTCCTCCTCCTCCTCCGACTCCCCCTCCCCCTCCTCCGACTCCCCCTCCCTCCTCCTCCTCCTCCTCCCCTCCTCCTCCTCCTCCTCCTCCTCCTCCTCCTCCTCTCCTCATCATCATCTCATCCTCCACCTCCTCCTCCTCCTCCTCCCCCTCCTCCTCCTCCTCCTCCTCCTCCTCCTCCTCCTCCTCCTCCTCCTCCTCTTCCTCCTCCTCCGGCAATCGTCCAGAATTCCGTTTCCCGTAATCCGAAATTATGGGAAACGCAATTCCAGACCATTGCGTGCGTTTTTTTTTTGTCAGAAAAAATGCGTTTCCCATACTTCGGAATCATGGGGAACGCAGTTCTGGCCCATCGACTGCAGGTTTTCAAAGGAAATTGCGTTTCCCATAATTCGGAATTCGATTCTCGGAAACCGCGTCCCCCGAAATTCGCAATTCGAAATATGGGAAACGCAAATCCAGTCCATCGAATGCGGTGTTTCAAGAGAAATTGCGCTTCCCATAACTCGGAATTATGGGAAACGCAATTCCAGCCCATTGAATCGAATTATGGGAAACGCGTTTCCCGCGCAATGTGTCCTTGGGGCAGTCGTCCGGGGTTGCGTTTCCAATGATTCGCCATTTTCGAATTGTTGAATCATAAGAAACGCAAGCCCGGACGGCAGCCCCTCCTCCTCCTCCTCCTCCTCCTCCTCCTCCTCCTCCTCCTCCTCCTCGTCTCCTCCTCCCCCCCTCTCCCCTCCTCCTCCTCCTCCTCCTCCTCCTCCCTCCTCCCTCCTCCTCCTCCCCTCCTTCTCCTCCTTCTCCTCCTTCTCCTCCTCTCCTCCTCCTTCTCCTCCTCCTCCTCCTCCTCCTCCTCCTCCTCCTCCTCCTCCTCCTCCTCCTCCCACCTCACGCGGTGGCTCACGCGGTGGCTCACGCGGTGGCTCACGCGGGTCCTCCGTGCGGCACACCTCGTCGCGAAAGGCGGGCGCCCACGCGGGACCTGTTGCGCGGGGCCAGGCGGGCAGCCCCGCTCTCTGCTCGACGCTCGCGCTCTCGCGGCACGGCCTGCTCGCGACAGGGGGCACGGCCCGGGCGGCGTCGCGGGGTGCTGGGGCTCGGCAGCCGCGGCCTCGCGGCTGCGCGGCTGCGCGGCCTCGTGGAACTCCTGCGCAGGGCGTCCGGAAGAGCAGCTGCCGCAAGCAGAAGCACGCGCGTTGGCGCGGAGTGCGGCGCTGAGTCACTGGCACTGGGAACAGAGGAGCGAGACGACCACGAACGCACGGTGTTCTTGCGGCGATGCCTAAAAGAAAACAGGAGAACCGAGGACGAGGATCAAGGGCATGTCCAACTGTCCAACAGACATGGTCGAGCCTCGGACGGTCTTGAAAAACTGCGAACCTCCCACGGGCGACCGCGGCCGCCCGGCCTGTACCCACAACGTGTGGATCAAAACTGCGCGGGGCAGCGAAAGTGTCGACGAGGGCCCCCCCTGGGAGGCCCAGGAGGGTCCCTGGCCTGCTGACCGTCCACGTCTACCGCCCACTGCCCACGGGCCTGCTGCCGAGGAGTGCCTGTGCTGCCTACTGGCCGTCCACGTCGATGACGTCGTCGGGCTTCTTGCCGGCGGCGCCGCCGGGCGGGGGCGGGGCGCCGCCCTCGGGAGCCGGAGCGCCACCGGTGTTCGCGTAGGCCGCCTGGCCGACCTTCATCAGCTCCTCCTGCAGGTCCTTGGCCGCCAAGGCTTCCCAGACCCCCTCGCGTTGTTCGCAAATCGCGACGGGAGGTTTTTCGCTGCTTTCGGCCTCCCAGGGCCCTTCCTGGGCCTCGGGACCGTCGAAAAACGACTCAGGATGAAAAGCCGGTCCAGGGGAAGGGGTCCAGACCTCTGGCGGTCGACGCTGCGAACAAAAAATCACGACGTCGACCGGGGGTCTGGGTTCGGAAACTGCACACAGGCAGTCCCTGGAGGCGGCCGGGGCCTCGCTGAGGCCACTGCTATTCACCTCTTGGGGCCGTCTGCGCGCAGAGCCGCGCGGTCCTTGGTCATCTTCTTCAGGAGCTCGGTGTCGGGCTCCGCCTCGCCGACCTTCTCCCTGAGGGCCGCCAACTTCGGGTCGATAGAGGCCTTGAGGTCCGCCGGCACCTTGTCCGCCAGCTCTTGCAGCTGCTTCTCGGTCTGGTACACCAGCGACTCCGCCTGGTTCTTCGTCTCCACCGCGTTCTTGCGCTTCTCGTCGTCTGCGGCGTTGGCCTCCGCGTCTTTGACCATCCTGTCGACGTCGTTCTTGTCGAGGGTGGTGGAGCCAGTGATGGTGATGGTCTGCTGCTTGCCCGTGCCGCGGTCCTTGGCGGCCACGTTGAGGATGCCGTTGGCGTCGATGTCGAACGTCACCTCGATCTGCGGGACGCCCCTGGGTGCCGGCGGCACCCCGTCCAGCCGGAAGGTGCCCAGGATCTTGTTGTCCTTCGCGAACTGGCGCTCGCCCTGCAAGACCACGATCTCCACCGAGGGCTGCGAGTCCACGGCGGTGGAGAAGACCTCGGTCTTCTTGGTGGGAATCGTCGTGTTCCTGCCGATCAGCACGGTGGCCACGCCGCCCAGCGTCTCGACGCCGAGGGACAGCGGCGTGACGTCCAGCAGCACGATGTCCTTCACCTCGCCGGCCAGCACGCCGGCCTGCACCGCCGCGCCGACGGCCACGACCTCGTCCGGGTTCACGCTCTGGTTGGGGCTCTTGCCTCCCGCCATCTCGGTGGCGATCTTCTGGACGGCCGGTATGCGAGTTGAGCCACCCACCAGCACGATCTCGTTGATGTCCGAGGACGAGAGCTTCGCGTCCTTCAGGGCGTTCGCGCACGGCTGCTTGCAGCGGGTGATGAGGTCAGCCGCGATCTGCTCGAACTTGGCCCTCGACAACGTCTTGTCGATGTGCTTTGGGCCCGTCGCGTCCGCGGTGATGAACGGCAGCGAGATCTTGGCCTCCTGTACGCCAGACAGCTCGACCTTCGCCTTCTCGGCCGCCTCGGTCAGCCGCTGAAGGGCCTGCTTGTCCTTCAGCAGGTCGATGCCCTCAGTGTTCTTAAAATCCATGGCCAGCCAGTCGACGATTACCTTGTCGAAGTCGTCTCCTCCCAAGTGGGTGTCACCGTTGGTGGACAGCACCTCGCAGACGCCGTCGCCAACCTCAAGCACGGAGACGTCGAAGGTGCCGCCGCCGAGGTCGAACACCATGATGGTCTCGTTGGACTTCTTCTCCAGGCCGTATGCCAGCGAGGCGGCAGTGGGCTCGTTCACGATGCGCAGCACGTCCAGCCCCGCGATCTTGCCCGCGTCCTTGGTCGCCTGGCGCTGCGAGTCGTTGAAGTACGCGGGCACCGTGACCACGGCCTTGCTGACGGTGGCGCTCAGATACTTGCCGGCGTCCGCGGCCAGCTTGCGCAGGACCTGCGCGGAGATCTCCTCGGGGGCGAACTGCTTGCCGGCGATCGGGCAGTCGATCTTGAGCTTGGAACCCACGGTCTCCACGGTGTAGGACACCTCCTTCAGCTCCTCCTCGACCTCGGCCGCCGTCCGGCCGACGAAGCGCTTGACAGAGTAGAACGTGTTCTCGGGGTTGATCACGGCCTGGCGCTTCGCGATCTGCCCCACGAGCATCTCGCCGCTCTTGGAGTAGGCCACCACGCTGGGGGTGGTGCGGGCGCCCTCCGCGTTCGGGATGATCGTCGGCGTGCCGGCCTCCATGGCCGCCACGGCGGAGTTCGTGGTGCCGAGGTCGATGCCCACCACCTTCTCCCCCGGCGCCACCTGGGCGCGCCGCTGCGCGCGCCCGGCGCGCCCACCCGCCGCGCGCCGCCGGCCCGCCGAGGCCGCCACCGCGGCGGCGCCGAGGGCGGCGCTGGCGCCGAAGGCGGCGCCGCCCGCGCCGGGCGCCGTCGGCCCACCCGCGCTGTGCCGCGCGGCCTGCTGCGCGGCGGGGGCGGCCCGGGCCGCGGCGGAGGGGGCGGTGGACACGAAGCCGAGCGCGCCGTGGGCGGCAGCAAGGCCCAGCGCGCCCACGGCCGCGGCCCTGCGGGCCTCCTTCCCGAGCACGGCCGGCATGTCTTCGGCGCGAGAACGGGCTGGCCCGAGCGGGGCCTTTGGCGGCTGGTCTGGCGCTTGCTTGGAACCCAGGTGCTCGACCCAGAATGGGCTGACCCGTTACGTACGAGAGTCGGCGAGCGGGAGTGGCCTCCGGATGCTTCTAAAAGCCTCAAGAAGGCCCTCAGGACCTCAGGGCACGGGTAAAATGGGAAGGTGGGGGAGGATAGACGGGGAGGAGATGGATGACTTTTCGGGGGGGTGGCGAGTAGGGAGAGAAGATCGAAAAGTGGTAAGCGGGTGGTGAGGAGGAGGCGGGGAGATGGGAACGAGAAGAGACATGGAGGACAAAAAGAAAGAGAGAGCGAGAGAGGGAGAGAACAACAAAGAGATACTGCGAGGAAGATGAAGGGGAGAGGAGCAGGAGCAGGAGGAGGATGCAGAGAAGGAGGAGAAGGATGAGGAGGAGGAAGAAGAGGATGACCGGGATGAGGAGGGGGAAGGGGAGGACCAGGAGGCGAGGGAGGGGGATCAAGAGGGAGGGGGGGGGACGGGGAGGGGCGCGAGGAAGGGAGGTTGTGACAGGGGGAGGTACATTTTCTTGGAGGGAAGAGATGGGAGCGGACAGCGTGCTTCCACAGCTGGCGCCAGAAAGAGGACGCCGACACACGCCGAAGGCTAGATTAGTTAGAAGGAACCGGGATGAGGCCCGCGAGGTGCTGCACGAAGCATTTGACAACCGTTCTCCCTCACCGAACACGCTGAACAGACGCGCGCTACGCTGAATGAGAGGAGGAACGGCAACATGCCACCAGTGGTTATGAAAACGACGAGGACAAAGAAGAGGAGGACAGAAGCGATGCAAAGGAGACTGTCAATGGCGCTGTGTGTGCACCCCCTCGAGGTCCCACTGGCCATTCAAATTATTAGGCGGCCTTTAAAATGATGAGGCAGCACACAACGACAGCTGTAACGACAGCGCGCAGTACAACGAACAAGCTCGCAGCCGATGCATCGACGCGGCTGATATGACGTGTGCCCGTATTCCTATCGCGCGGGAGGCGGAAGTAAGAAGAAGTGAGAAAATCACTCGGGACTCGCACGGCCCGGGTCCGTGCGATTAGCTTTACAATAGCAGCTCAGTGCTACTCAAGACAACAAGGGGACCAGTGAGCGCCGAGGAGCCAAAACTCAACGAAGAAGAGCAAGTAGAGAAACCAGTATAAGAAGTACTTGAAGTGATAGCTGCCTCCAAAGAAGATGGAGGCCGAAAGGCGCTTGGAGATGGGTACACATGTACCGGCGCTTCCGATGGCCCGCCTGAGCAGTGTTCCGCTCCGAGGTCTTGCGCCGAATTCGGGGGTGGTAGTGGCAATGGCCAAGGTGAGGCAGGAAGAGGAGGCCGATGTCGGTATAGTGGGGGCGGCAAAGACGTAGGGGTTGGAGACGGCGTTGGAGTCGGGGTTGGGGTCAGATCTGGCGTAGGCGTCAGAGGGCGGAGCTGGCGGGGTGTGCGGGGCTAGTGTCGGAGCCAGAGTCGGAGTGCCGGTGGTTCGGTGGTGGTATCTGCAACAATGGTAACAATTGTAAGAGGTATCGCTGTAGATGGTTGTAGTGGTTGCACTGGTGGCGACAATGCCAGCCAGAACGACGACGGTGTCTTGCGGGAACAACTTGAGCAAAAGCATTGCAGGAATCCAGTGGTGCAAGCTATCGTGTCCACAACCGCTTCGGCTCCTAACCCAGCGCTGTAGAGTGAGCGTCTCGCGGAAAACACTGTGGCAATTGCGGCTAAGACATCCAATCATGCAAACTAACGTGCCCATAACCGCTTTGGCAGCATCCCAACATACAACAACAGAAGCGTCCAGAATTCCAATGCATATCACGACGTACATTTACACAAGGGGCTGCTGCCGTGGACGCGTCAATTCACCAAGTCGGCCACCGTCTGAGCTGGCGTGGCCGCGAAGCAAGAGCCTTCAGCGAAAAGGCCACTCCACCCACATTTGTAATCGCCAGCGTCGGAGCGGAGCCAGCATGACCGTCAAAGCAGGCCACAGTGCTGGCGTCGGCGTCAAGAGCGCTGTCGGAGCGGTTGTCGAAGGCAGAATCGGCGGCAGCCGGAATCGGAGCTGGCGCCGAAGTCTGTGCTCGAGCAGGCCTCTGGTCCTGAAGCCAGAGTGTTGGACGGCGTACCCAGGAGCCACCATTACCGCCAGCGTCGGGGCCCGTGCGGCTGACGGAGTTGGCACGTCAGCTGGGGCCCTCGTTGGAGCTGGTAAACGGTGGTGTTGGTGGCCGCTGGAATGGGAGCTGGTGTCGGCCTGCGTCAGGGCTGGCACGGCGTGGCCATGAAGCAAGAGTGCCCAGCGGATAGGCTGGTACATCCAACATCATCATCATCATCATCACCATAAGCATAATCATCATCACCACGTCCACCATCATCATCATCATCATCATCATCATCATCATCATCATCATCATCATCATCATCATCATCATCATCATCATCATCATCATCATCATCATCATTATCATCATCATCATCATCATCATCATCATCATCATCAGCATCATCACCCCCACCATCATCATCGTCAGCACCATCATCATAATCACCATCCCCATCACCATCACCATCATCATCACCACCACCATCACCATCACCATCACCATCATCAGCATCATCAGCATCAGCATCAGCATCAGCATCAGCATCAGCATCAGCATCAGCATCAGCATCAGCATCAGCATCAGCATCAGCATCAGCATCAGCATCAGCATCAGCATCAGCATCAGCATCAGCATCAGCATCATCATCATCATCATCATCATCATCATCATCATCATCGCCAGTGTCGGATTTGAGATATCGTCAATGTCACATGTTCTCCCCAACCCAGTGGTGGTGTGATTTACATCCTCCGTGGCCCGGACGTCGGCGTTGCTGCCAGAATTGGCGCCAGGGAGTCGGAGGGGGGGTCGGAGCTGACGCAGGCGTCGAAAGTGAGCCGGCGGTGGAAGCGGAGCCAGCGTCGGAGTCGGAGTCAGGATGGAAAGATGGTCCCTCCACAGGATAGGTGGTGATAGTGGTAGTGTTGTCGCTGGTGGTAGCTGCAGTGGCAATGGTGGCTGGAATGGCGGTGGAGTTGTAGATGCATGGGTATCGACTGGGGGAGGGCATCGTATGTCCGTTCCCTCTTGTCCCCATAGACACGGGGCCGTGGCAATGCGTCGGTGCCGGCGGCGGGGCGGCGCGTCGGAGGCGGTCGGGGCGAGGCCCTTTTCGCAGAGCTGCCCGCATCTCCGCCCCTGGCGGGGCACGGCACGAGCAGTGTCCAGTAGGGATCGGAGCATGAGTCGGGGCGGGCCGTCTACGTCCCGGAGACATCGCGGACGGCACCTGGGGAAGTGGGTAGTGGATGGGGAGCGCTCGGAGTCAAACGTACGGCAAGGACGCGAGTGGAGGGACCGTGACCACGACCACCTCTGCGAAGCCAGTGCGTTAGATATTGCTGCCGTCGGTACTTAGGGACATCTGGGCGTGTCGTTGGTCACTGGTGCGCCTGTACGTCGCATAGACCATAAGGGCAATGGTCGTGAGGGTCTCCTGGGTTTTGGCCAAAAGGATTCACCAGGAGAGAAGCGTGGAGGCTCACGGACTGGCGTGGGTCGAGGTGCAGAAGCTGCACGGCAAATCGCTGCACTAGTGGGCACTTCGCGTAGTGCTCGATCGCGTCCTGGGTGTGGGGCGTTCTGCACAGGAGACATTTCCCATCATGGCATGGTGTCGTTGAAAGCGACGAGCTGTCGTCCATCGATTCCACATTGCGCTGGAGACCGCAGGCCGCAAGTTGTGCTCTAGGGTCAGCCCGTTCAGCTGTCGAAGGTGATGGAGATCTGCCCAGCCGTGCCGATGTTCCGTGCCCTGCCGAGCCGGAATGGGCTATTGGTGTCGGCGTGGTCGGGCAAGTTGAGGTACCAGCGTCGGCACTTGTGCTGGACGCGGAGTTCGGCTGGCGGTGCGTGCGCCTGTAGCCGTCGAGCATACACCGTGGATCGAACGCGGGCGCGAGTGCGGCCCTTATCCTGCGCGGCGTGGGGGTGGGGAGCGTCGGTGCCACGGAGCGGTCTGACCAGGCAGGTGTCCCCAGACGTGCTGTCACGGCCGAGGGATCTGCGCCGAGCGGGGGTGGTAGGAGTGTTGAAGCCATCGGTCCCACCTGGCTCGCTTTAGCAAGCGGTCTGAGGTCCTCAGGAGTGGTCTGAGGCAGATGAGGCGACATGTGGAGGAAAATGAAGAGGACCCGGAGGATCGGGAGGCAGAGGAGGCGAGGGGCAGGAGGAGGCGGAGGAGGAATGTGCGGAGGAGGAGCAGGCGGAGGATGAGGCGGCCCCTTCAGGAAGAGCGGGGGCAGCGGATGGAGAGTGCGGGCAAGAGTGGCGAGGAGGAGCACAGGCCGAGGGCGCAAGGAGGATGAGAAGGCGGGCCATTCGCGGCAGCGGAGGCTGCTCTCTCCACGGACCTTGATCGCCCCACGCCCTCGATGGCCTCCAGCGCCCCCCCCCCCGACGGCTCGGAGCACCCTCGCACGAAGACGCGAGCAGGGCGGGCGACGAGCCGGAGAGGGTTCCTGCACGCCAGAGGAGCGGCCTCCTCGCGCGGCGGCTCGCGCGGGCCGCCAGCGCGGCACCCCGCGCGGGAAAGGGGGGGGCGCCCGCGCGGGGGGTCCCTGCGCGGGGAGCCTGCGAACGGGTGCCCGAGGCGGGCGGCCCCCTCTCTTGCACGTGGCTGGGGTGTGGTGCCGCCGCGAGGTGCTGGGAGCTGAGCAGCAGCGGCAACGCCCCGCGCGCCTCGGAGAGAAGTCCCACCAGCCCTCTGGGCGCGAGTGGTTCAGAGCGTTTCCTCTTCCATCTTTCCCTGCTCCCCCTTGCGGGAGCGGCTTACCAGTCTTCCTCATTACTATGAATCCCCTCATCCACCCGATTGGCGACAAACCGGGTACAATGCGGGCACCCACCCTACCATCCCTGGTAGGAGCAAATTCAAGGTGCACCTTGCACCAGAATCTGGATCTTGCGCGGACGCCCCACGATCACTTCGCATGGGACTTTGACCAGGGCGGCGGGGGGGTCCGCATATTGCCTGCTGTGGGCAATGCCAACCCCCGCGACCACCCCTTGAAAGCAACAACACGAAGTGCACTTTGCACCAACATCTGCATCACGAGATGACGCCCCGCGATCACCCTGCACCGCCTTTTCACGAGGACGGCGGCAAGAGGCGGCACATTGCGTGCTGTCTGCAGGCCCACCGTCCGTTGCAGCGGAGCATGCAGAGCTCGCTCTGCCAGGGACAGCGGGGGGGGCGGAATACTGCCTGCTGTGCGCAGGCCCACCGTCCCTGTCACGAACAAGTGCAGAGTGATTGTGGGTGCATGCCCTCGCAAACCCACCGTCACTTTGCATGGGTTTTTGAGCCTCGGTGGGAGGGTCGCCATATTGCCGAATGTGGCGCACAGGGTGCGCGTGGCGCACCCTGGCATGTGCGGCGTGCCTCGCAAGCTTCGCGCAGGCGGTTGGCGTCTGCACTGGTTCCCCTGCCGGTTGTCGATGGCGGCTTGTGTCCAATGCTGAGACTCGGGCGCTGCTCATGTGTTGGGAGAGCGGGTGGGAGTCAGAGAATGCTTTGAAAATTGACGCGGTGGACCTTGAGATCGATCGTGAGATCGATGGTGAAACCGATAGTGGAATCGATAGTGAGGACGATCGTAAGGTCGATCGTGAGACCGAGGGTGAAATCGATCCAATGAGATCGATATTGAGATCGATCACGAGATCGCTCATGCGATTTCTAGTGGGATCGCTTGTGAGATCGATAGCGAGATCGATTGTGATATCGATGATGAGATCGATAGAGAAGTGGGTAATGAGATCGATGGTGAGACCGATCGATAAGAAGATCGACCAGGAACCCGGGAACCCGGGAACCTCGCCGCCCCCCGAAATCGGCCCGGAACCGGAACCGGGAATCTGAAAACCCAGAACTGGGAACCCGGGAACCCAGCGTGCGACCAAAATCGGCGGGACACTTTCGCCAAACCCTTCAGCTTCCGCGAGGACCCCTTCAGTGCAAGCACCGACTGGGGAACAATGCAAAGTTCACTTTGCGGCACATCTTGGGTCATGTTCGGGAAGCGCGTAAGAACTTTGCATGATTTTTTGACAGGGGCGGCAGGGGCGCCAGCATATGGTCTCCTGTGCGTAGGGCCACCATCCCTGTCAACAGATAGTAGAACATGCACTTCGCTGCCAAATCTGGATCATGCGCAGCCCCCCCGCGATCACCTCGCAATGGTTTGTGACAGGGGCGGCGGGGGTGCTGGCATTTTGTTTGCTGTATGCAGGCCCACCAGATATCATAATTGCTACTCCGTCGCGACTTGGCACTGCTTTTCAACGCCATGGTCGGGGCCGACTGGTTTCCCGCTGTGCGTGGTCGCGCCTGGCACTCTCAGCGCGTGCCCCGAACGTGGAGCATCATGCGCGGCTGGAGCATGCGGCACAAGTGGCACACGTGGAGCACGTGGCGCATCTGGCGCATCAGGCGTGCCTGGTACGCTTGGGCCCCAGGGGCGCCTGGCGCGCCTGGTGCACGCGGCGCGCCTGGCGCGCGTGGCGCACCTCGCCCCAACGTCGCGCGCCTGGGGTCTGCATTGGTTCCCAATAGCTGCCCATCCAACGACGACCGCTGAATATGCTGAGACTGGGGCACCACGATCGTGTCGGAGGGGCGGGTCGGAGTGAGCCACACAGTTTGAGCCTAGAAGAGGTGTCTTGATCACTTCTCCTTTCGGGGATCTTCTGACCCCGGGTCAATCCAGACCCGGGTCAGTCAAGCCTTGCAAGATCCTGCAAGATCCTGCACCCAAACCCGGGTCAATGCGAAGGATCCTGCCAGATCCTGTAGGGTCCTGCACCCAAGCCCTGGTCAATGCGACCCTGGCCCTGCAGGATCCCGCAAGATCCGGGGCTCTGGCTGACCCCCGTTTGCACTGACCCCCGTCTCTTGAGCCCCTATCCTTCTGAATGTGCACCCCGTCCCCCGCCCGATCGGCGAGAAATCCCGGACCATACGTCCCTCCCCGCCGCCATCCAACTCCTCCATCCCGGTGTGCCAAAGTGAGGGCGGGGTGACGGGAGGAGGGCGGAGCGCGAGGAGGCGGAGGAGGAGGAGGAGGAGGAGGAGGAGGAGGAGGAGGAGGAGGAGGGGGAGGGGGAGGGGGACAAGCTAGGTGCGCTCGCGTCATATCTGACGTCCTACCCCTCCCTCCCATCCCTTACCATGGCGCTGATTTTCTCTATCCGCGGACGCGTGTCGTAGCGGACCTGTGGCTCCGCGCGCGCGTGCGTAGTGGGTGGTGGTGCACGTGCGTGCGTGCGTGCGTGTGTGCGTGGTTGTCGTGGTGGTGGTGGTGGTGGTGGTAGTGGTGGTGGTGGTGGTGGTGGTGGTGGTGGTGGTGGTGGTGGTGCTGGTGGTGGTGGTGGTGCTGGTGGTGGTGGTGTTGGTACTGGTGCTGGTGCTGGTGGTGGTGGTGGTGGTGGTGGTGGTGGTGGTGGTGGTGGCGGTGCGGCGCGGTGGTGGCGGGCGGATGGGCGCGCGAGAAAAAGGCCCGCGCTGGGGCGAGAACGCCATCCTGAACGACGGAGGCCAAACACCGATCCGAAAATGAGGCCCACGCTGCAGCGGGAGCACGATTCGGAACGATTCGGGAGCAGAAATGAGGCCGGCGCCTCAACGAGAGCAGCATTTTGGGAAAAAATGACGCCGGCGCCTCAGCGAGAGTCGTTTCCCGGGATTTCCCGGGCATCCTGTGTGTAAAAAAACAGTACGCGGAGGGTGCGCGGCCATCACCCGGACGCCATCAGGGGAAGAGGGAGAGTATATTCATATTGAGTAATTGTGGAGGAGGAGAGGAGGAGAGGAGGGAGGAGGAGGAGGAGGAGGAGGAGGAGGAGGAGGAGGAGGAGGAGGAGGAGGAGGAGAAGGAGGAGGAAGAGGGAGGAGGAGAGGGGAAAATCTGGGCCGTGCGCGGGCGCCCCGTGGGGTGATCGCCTCGGCTTTTGGACAGGGACGGCGGGGATGCCCTCACACTGCGCGCTCCGTGCAGGCCTGTCATGCCTGTCGAAGCATAATACAGCCATCGGCCTGACCTGAGGAACGACACAGAAGGAACGAAGTCCCTTTTCTCCAAGGAGTAACGCATACGGAGCGATACATGATGAATAGCGCATCAAGGGGCGATAGATCACGCATGCAAGCCCGAGAACGACCGAGCCCCTTTTGAAAAGGGAGTGTTCCTTCTTCAAGCCGCCCACTGTACAACATACCCTTTGCGGCAAAATCTGGACCGTGCGTGGGCGTCCCATGATCATTACGCATTGCTTTTTTGCATGGGGCGGCGGTGGGACCCTGAGCATGTTCGCTCTGTACAGGCCCATCATACTGTCAACGCCCAATGCAACGCACGCTGTGCTGCAAAAACTGGTCCATGCGCGCGCGACCCGCGATCATTTTGGATGGGCGGTGGGTGCCCTGATATTGACTGCTCTGTGCGAGCCCGCGGTCCCGGAAGAAAACCATACAAGTACACTTTGTGGCAAAATCTGGATCATGCGCAGGCGCCCCGCAATCACTGTGCACTGTTTTTGGCAGGGGCTGCGCTTCCGACGAGCCTCATGAGCTCAGTGTGGTCGCCCCCCCCCCCCCCCATCCTCCACCCCCCAGACTCTGATGCTACCTTTGTGTTGGGAAGGCTAGAGGGAGTCAGCGATGCGGCTCACGGATTGGGTTAGCTTGATCACTTTTCCCTTTTAACAAACGCCCTTTCCACAGGCGGCCAGCAGACAACCAGGACCAATGACAACGCCGCCCCCACTATCCTTGTCATAGGACAATACGAAATACACTTTGGGGCAAAACCTTGGGTCATGCTCGGGGGCCCCGCGAGCACTTTGTCTTGTTCTTTGACAGGGATGGCGGGGGGGGGGGGGGGGGGGGGCAAATATAGCCTGCAGTGCGCAAGTTCACCATCCCAGTCAAAACACAATGCAACCTGCACTTCGCGGCCAGATCTAAATCTGACTCATGCGCGGCCACCCCGCAATCACTTTGAATTCTTGTTTGGCAAGGACGGCGGGGGTGCTGCCATATTGCCTGCTGTGCAGGCCACCAGATATTATGATGGCCCCTCTGGCGCGGCATGGCACTGCTTTACAACAAGCATGTTTCCCGCTGTGCGTGGTCGCGCCTGGCACACTCAGCGCGTGCCCCGAACGTGGCGCATCATGCGCGGCTGGAGCATGCGGCACAAGTGGCACACGTGGAGCACGTGGCGCATCTGGCGCATCAGGCGTGCCTGGTACGCTTGGGCCCCAGGGGCGCCTGGCGCGCCTGGCGCACGCGGCGCGCCTGGCGCGCGTGGCGCACCTCGTCCCAACGCCGCGGGATATGCTGAGCTCTCGGGTGGTACGAGCGTGCCGGACCAGCGGCGAGCGCGGGGGCGGGCGCTGCTGCTCCTCGGCAACCGTCGCTACGCCAGGGGCAGCGCAGCAGAACTCGCTGCCTCAGCTGCGCGCCGCATCGCGCAGCTGCCCAAGGCTCCCTACGAAGTCGGGCGCCCCACCCCCGCGGGGCGCCTGCGGTCGCGCATGCCGCTCGAACGCGCCTGTCAAGAAAGCAGGCCCTCCAGGCACCATGCTTGCCTCCCCGCCGCGGCGGTGCATTGGTTTTCGACGAGGATGGTGGGGGCCGGCATGTTTCCCAACGTGTGTTGTCACAACGACCGCTGAACATGCTGAGGCTCGGGTGCTACTTCTGTGTTGGGAGGGCGGGTGGGAGTGAGCGAGACAACTTGCAGGCGGGGAGGGTATGTTGACCCTGGAGGGAGGGGGGGGGCGGCGAGCGGTCAGAGCGCCCAAGATGGCTTCAAAAGGGCCTCGGAGAGCCCAAGATGACCACCATGATGGCCGAACATGACCCAGGATAACCCCAAATGGCTCCCGGCATGCTCCACGAGGTCCTTAATTAAGACCGACCCAATGCGGCTCCAAGAGACCACGGGGCCTGCCAAGGAAACCAGCAAGAAGCCAAGATCCTTCAAGCACCTACGGAACGTTAATGGTGGGTGCCTTCTTTCCGTTTCGCTTTCGACTGCCCTCCGAGGCCCCAAGACTGCTCCAAGATGGCCCACGAGAGCCCCAAGGGAACCAAAGAGGGTCTCAACGGCCCTAAGGGCGCCCAGGAGCGCCCCCAAGACGGCCCGCCCCACGAGAGGTCCAAGAGGCGGTTTCGAGGGCTCCATGGGGCGGTCCTGATTGAGGACCCTCCCTTCTTTGACTGATCTCCTCCAAGATGGCCACCAAGGCTCCCAAGAGTGCCCCGAGACGTGCCCAGGAGGCGCCCAAGATGCCCCCACGAGGCTCTCGAGAGGCCCTCAACAGGCTTCTTAGAGACCCGAAAGAGGCCCCCAAAGGCTCCCCCGCCGAGATGGTATGTTGGTGTTCGATAAGGATGGTGTGGGCCGATCTGTTTCCCACGTTGTATTGTCACGTGCGCGGGCGCACCTGGCGCACTCTGCGCGGGCCCCGAACGTGGCGCACCTGGCGCGGCTAGAGCATGCGGCACACATGGCGCACGTGGAGCACGTGGCGCAACCATCGCGCCAAGCGTGCCTGGCACGCTTGGGACCCAGGGGTGCCTGGCGCACCTGGCGTGAGTGGCCCACATGGCACGTGTGGCGCGCCTCGCCACAGCGTCGCGCGCATGGGGTATGTTTTAGTTCCCAGTAGCTGCACATCCACAGACGACCGCTGAACATGCTGAGGCTCGGGTGCTACTTCTGTGTTGGGAGGGCGGGTGGGAGTGAGCGAGATAGCTTGCAGGCGGGGGGGGTGTCTTGACCCATTCCCCTGCCCCATCCCCTTGGATCTGGACGGGGGAGGGGGACGGCGTGCGGTCAGAGAGCCCAATATAGCTTCAAAAGGGCCTCGGAGAGCCCAAGAGGACCTCCAAGATGGCTCAACACAACTCAACAGAACCCAAGATGGCTTCCAACATGTTCCAAGCGGCCCCAAGACCAGCCCAAGATGGCTCAAAGTCTCCATAGGGCCTCCCAAGGAAACCAGCAAGACACCAAGATCCTTAAAACACCTACGGAACACTAATTTGGGGTGTATTCTTTCCGTTTCGCTTTCGATGGCCCTCCGAGGCCCCAAGACGGCTCAAAAATGCCCAAGAGAGCCCCAAGGGGACCCAGGAGCGCCCCAAGAGCGCCCCATGAGAGGTCCAATACGTGATTCCGACGGCTCCAAGGAGCGGCCCTGATTGAGGACCCCCCCTTCTTTGACTGATCTCTTCCAAGATGGCCCCCAAGGCTCCCAAGAGTGCCTCAAGATGCGCCCAGGAGGCGCCCAAGATGCCCCCAGGAGGTCCCCAAGAGGCCCCCACGAGGCTCCCAAGAGACCCCCAAGAGGCCCCCAAAGCTCTCCCGAGGCACCCCAGACGCTCCAAGAGGCCCCTGGGACCGCCAAGAGGCCCCCAAGACCCCCCAAGTGGACCCCAAGAAATTCTCAAGAGACATCCGAAGAGACTCATAGAGGCATCCAAAAGGCCTTTGGCCTTTCTGCTCGCCCTCATCCTCCTCCTCGTCCGCCTGTTCCCCTCCTCCCTCTCCACCTACCCCCTTTCCCTCCGATTCCTCCCCCATCCCCCCATTGGGGTATAGCCAATGATCAAGCACCCCAAACCTTAACAACAACCCCAGGAACCAGTTTAGAACATGCGTGGCGGCAGCACATGTGGCCAGATGGGCACTGCTGCCCGAGAGCGCGGCCCTAGCGAAATCGGGCCGGCCCGAGCGAACACGGAAGGGCGCAAGGCCAAATCGCCGCGCGCAGAACCGGTATGACGGTATGACGGTACCCGGCAAACCAGGGGGAGGCCGTCCCGGTATGACGGCCTTCCCAGCCTTTGTTCCACTGCATGCTCCTCCACATCCCTGATCGTGGCAACTTGCCTTGACATCGCTTCGGGATGGGGTGGTGGGGCTTCGCGAGGCGCCCAGGTTTGCGACCTACGCCACGGCCAGCGGCGCGGCGCAAGGGGGGGGGGGGATGGGGAGGCGCGGCGGCACCGAGACACGCCTGACGCAAGAGACCCGCCCGGGGTGAAGACCACCGTGCAGCGCGAGCCGCTCTTCACAGTCTTCCAGGTCTGCTCACCCAGCCTCCTCCCTCCTCCCTCCCAGACGTGCTCGCGTCGTAACAAAAGTCAGGACGCAAGGTTTTCGACGTTTTCGGCCTCTGGAGGCCCTCGCGGGGCAGGACGCAGGATGAAAAACCGACCCCGGGAAAGGGTCGGGACTTCCGGGGACGCCGTGCTGAAGAAATCAAGACTTCGCATGTCTGGGCTCTACTCCCCCGTCTCCTCGTCAGCAGCCCTATACCCCTCCGCCCCCCCCCCACATCTTGCGAAACCGCGTCGCTGAAACTCCTGCGCAGGGCGTCTGGAAGAGCAGCTGCCGAAAGCAAAAGCACGCGCAGTGGCGCGAAGTGCGGCGCTGAGTCACTGGCACTGGGAACAGAGGAGCTAGACTACCACGAACGCACGCTGTTCTTGCGGCAAGCCTTCAAAAAACAGAAGAACCGAGGACGAGGATCAAGGGCATGTCCAACTGTCCAACAGACATGGTCGAGCCTCGGACGGTCTTGAAGAACTGTAACATCCGACGGGCGCCCGCGGCCGCCCGGCCTGTAACTACCCACAATGTGTGGATGAAAACTGCGCGGGACAGCGAACGCGTCGACGAGCCCCCCCTCCACAGCAGGGCCAGGAGGGTCCGCTGGCCTAATGTAGAGGAAGAAAACACGATATAAACATGAACTTTCGATGGTCCGCCCGTATTTCTTGGTTCGGCGCTGGACCCCCATCCCTGGCGCGCGGAGCGCGCCAGGGGCGGCGCAGGAGGCGCCGCCAGGGGGGCCCAGCGCGGATCCAAGAAATCCGCGCGGAGCGCCAAAACTTCAAGTTTACGCATTTTTTCTTCTTCGGCTACTGACCGTCCACGTCTACCGCCCACTGCCCACGGGCCTGCTGCCGAGGAGTGCATGCTGCCTACTGGCCGTCCACGTCGATGACGTCGTTGGGCTTCTTGCCGGCGGCGCCGCCGGGCGGGGGCGGGGCGCCACCCTCGGGAGCCGGAGCGCCACCGGTGTTCGCGTAGGCCGCCTGGCCGACCTTCATCAGCTCCTCCTGCAGGTCCTTGGCCGCCAAGGCTTCCAAGACCCCCTCGCGTTGTTCGCAAATCGCGACGGGAGGTTTTTCGCTGCTTTCGGACTCCCAGGGCCCTTCCTGGGCCTCGGGACCGTCGAAAAACGACTCAGGATGAAAAGCCGGTCCAGGGGAAGGGGTCCAGACCTCTGGCGGTCGACGCTGCGAACAAAAAATCACGACGTCGACTGGGGGTCTGGGTTCGGAAACTGCACACAGGCAATCCCTGGAGGCGGCCGGGGCCTCGCTGAGGCCACTGCTATTCACCTCTTGGGGCCGTCTGCGCGCAGAGCCGCGCGGTCCTTGGTCATCTTCTTCAGGAGCTCGGTGTCGGGCTCCGCCTCGCCGACCTTCTCCCTGAGGGCCGCCAACTTCGGGTCGATAGAGGCCTTGAGGTCCGCCGGCACCTTGTCCGCCAGCTCCTGCAGCTGCTTCTCGGTCTGGTACACCAGCGACTCCGCCTGGTTCTTCGTCTCCACCGCGTTCTTGCGCTTCTCGTCGTCTGCGGCGTTGGCCTCCGCGTCCTTGACCATCCTGTCGACATCGTTCTTGTCGAGGGTGGTGGAGCCAGTGATGGTGATGGTCTGCTGCTTGCCCGTGCCGCGGTCCTTGGCGGCCACGTTGAGGATGCCGTTGGCGTCGATGTCGAACGTCACCTCGATCTGCGGGACGCCCCTGGGTGCCGGCGGCACCCCGTCCAGCCGGAAGGTGCCCAGGATCTTGTTGTCCTTCGCGAACTGGCGCTCGCCCTGCAAGACCACGATCTCCACCGAGGGCTGCGAGTCCACGGCGGTGGAGAAGACCTCGGTCTTCTTGGTGGGAATCGTCGTGTTCCTGCCGATCAGCACGGTGGCCACGCCGCCCAGCGTCTCGACGCCGAGGGACAGCGGCGTGACGTCCAGCAGCACGATGTCCTTCACCTCGCCGGCCAGCACGCCGGCCTGCACCGCCGCGCCGACGGCCACGACCTCGTCCGGGTTCACGCTCTGGTTGGGGCTCTTGCCTCCCGCCATCTCGGTGGCGATCTTCTGGACGGCCGGTATGCGAGTTGAGCCACCCACCAGCACGATCTCGTTGATGTCCGAGGACGAGAGCTTCGCGTCCTTCAGGGCGTTCGCGCACGGCTGCTTGCAGCGGGTGATGAGGTCAGCCGCGATCTGCTCGAACTTGGCCCTCGACAACGTCTTGTCGATGTGCTTTGGGCCCGTCGCGTCCGCGGTGATGAACGGCAGCGAGATCTTGGCCTCCTGTACGCCAGACAGCTCGACCTTCGCCTTCTCGGCCGCCTCGGTCAGCCGCTGAAGGGCCTGCTTGTCCTTCAGCAGGTCGATGCCCTCAGTGTTCTTAAAATCCATGGCCAGCCAGTCGACGATTACCTTGTCGAAGTCGTCTCCTCCCAAGTGGGTGTCACCGTTGGTGGACAGCACCTCGCAGACGCCGTCGCCAACCTCAAGCACGGAGACGTCGAAGGTGCCGCCGCCGAGGTCGAACACCATGATGGTCTCGTTGGACTTCTTCTCCAGGCCGTACGCCAGCGAGGCGGCGGTGGGCTCGTTCACGATGCGCAGCACGTCCAGCCCCGCGATCTTGCCCGCGTCCTTGGTCGCCTGGCGCTGCGAGTCGTTGAAGTACGCGGGCACCGTGACCACGGCCTTGCTGACGGTGGCGCTCAGATACTTGCCGGCGTCTGCGGCCAGCTTGCGCAGGACCTGCGCGGAGATCTCCTCGGGGGCGAACTGCTTGCCGGCGATCGGGCAGTCGATCTTGAGCTTGGAACCCACGGTCTCCACGGTGTAGGACACCTCCTTCAGCTCCTCCTCGACCTCGGCCGCCGTCCGGCCGACGAAGCGCTTGACAGAGTAGAACGTGTTCTCGGGGTTGATCACGGCCTGGCGCTTCGCGATCTGCCCCACGAGCATCTCGCCGCTCTTGGAGTAGGCCACCACGCTGGGGGTGGTGCGGGCGCCCTCCGCGTTCGGGATGATCGTCGGCGTGCCGGCCTCCATGGCCGCCACGGCGGAGTTCGTCGTGCCGAGGTCGATGCCCACCACCTTCTCCCCGGGCGCCACCTGGGCGCGCCGCTGCGCGCGCCCGGCGCGCCCACCCGCCGCGCGCCGCCGGCCCGCCGAGGCCGCCACCGCGGCGGCGCCGAGGGCGGCGCTGGCGCCGAAGGCGGCGCCGCCCGCGCCGGGCGCCGTCGGCCCACCCGCGCTGTGCCGCGCGGCCGGCTGCGCGGCGGGGGCGGCCCGGGCCGCGGCGGCGGGGGCGGTGGACACGAAGCCGAGCGCGCCGTGGGCGGCGGCGAGGCCCAGCGCGCCCACGGCCGCGGCCCTGCCGGCCTCGTTCCCGAGCACGGCGGGCATGTCTCCGAACGGCGCGAGAAGGGGCCGGCGCGAGCGGGGCCTTTGGCGGCTGGTCTGGCGCTTGCTTGGAACCCGGGTGCTCGACCCAGAATGGGCTGACCCGTTACGGACGAGAGTCGGCGAGCGGGAGGGGCCTCCGGATGCTTCTAGGGGCCTCAAGAAGGCCCTCAGGACCTCAGGGCACGGGCTGGCGCGAGCGGGGCCGGGACGGATGGTCTGGCGCTCGGAACTGAGGTGCTCGACCCGGAAAATCTGGGCTGAGCCAGAACGGGAGATGGAACGGGAGAATATGGAATGAGTCTCGAGGGGAGATGGAAAGGGAGAGGGGAGAGGGATAAACACCAGAAGGAGGACGACCGAACATCGGCTGCTACTGGTGATCCCCTCCTCTCCTTCCTCGATGCACGCTGCGCGCTGGGTGTCCGAAGGCTATACTAAGCACCATTGTTATGTTTCGAACGATCCCCAACTCCAGTGCGTCGAACTTCCCCAATCAGGGCTTGATTCTGTAGGGGTCCTAGCGGATTCATTCCCCAATCAGAGCTTGCTTCTGTAGTGGTCCTAGCGGATTCATATGGTTAGGTTACGTTTGCCGCCGATTTGCGCCGCACGCCCGGGTGCCCGGGTGCCCGGGGGTGCCTGTGGGTGAGGTTGGCCGCCGATTTTCGCTGCACGCCTGGGTGCCCCGGGGGGGCCCGGGGGTGCCAGCGGGTGCCCGGGTGCCCGGATGCCCGGGTGCCCGGGCGTACCCGGGCGTGCCCGGGGGTGCCAGGGGGTGCCTGGGGGGGCCCTATAGGTCAGAAGCTCAATAGCCCTATAGCCCTATAGTCCTACAGCTCCATAGCCCTATAGCTCTATATCTCCATACAATAGCCCTATAACCCTATATATATATAGCCCACTAGCCCTATAGCCCTGGGTTTTTTCTCCGGGTGAGGTTTGCCACCGGTTTGCGCTTGCGCGGCCCGCCCGGGTGCCCGGGTGCCTTATAGCCATGAAGCCCTATAGCCCTATAGCCCTGTAGCCCTGGTAGCCTTATAGCCCAATAGCCCCATAGCCCAATAGCCCAATAGTCTTATAGCCCTAAAGCACTACAGCCCTACATCCCTATCGCCCTATAGCCCTCTAGTTCTACAGCTCTATAGCCCTAGAGCCCTATAGCCCAATAGCCCTCTAGCCTCATAGCCCTATAGCCATACACCCCCATAGCCCAGTAGCCCTATAGCCCTAGATCCCTATAGCCATATAGCCCTATAGCGTTACAGCCTCATAGCCCTATAGCCCTACTGCTCTATATTTGATAATCGCCCTATAGCCCTATAGCCCCATAGCCATATATCCCTACAGCCCTATGATCTGATACCCCTATAGCCCCATAGCCCTATAGACTCATAGCCCTATGGCCACATAGCCCTATAGCCCCATAGCCCCAGTGCCCCATAGCCCTATACCTCTACAGCCCTATAGCCCTATGGCCTTATAGCCCTATTGCCCTGTAGCCCTATAGCCCTATAGCCTCATAGCCCTATAGCCTACAGCCCCATAGCCCAATAGCCCTATAGCCCAATAGCCCCATAGACCTACAGTCTTATAGCCTTACAGCCCTGTGGCCCTATCGCCCTATAGCTCTACAGCCCTATGGCCCTATAGTTCCATAGCCCTATAGCTCCATAGCCCCATCGCCCTATAGCCCAATAGCCCCATAGCCATGTAGCCCTAGGAAGACTTTGATTGGGATTTTTTTCCGATATCATGTAATGTCCGAGTGTACTCGATTGATGTTTGTTCCTGGTGTGTATGTGCGTGTTGTAGATGCCTGTTGCGCTTGTATGTTTTCGCTGTGGATTATTGGGCCATGTGTTTGATGTGCGTTGCTAGTGTTTGTTAATGGTCGATGTTCTCAATGAATGTGATTGATGGTTTTTGTTGTCACATATTCACGGAACTATGATATTGATGTGCGCTCGTGACGCTTGTATGTGATGTGTGATGTCAGATTCGGCTCGTGGAACCTGCTCTTGGTGTATGGTACTCCTGGATGTCATTGGTGTATGTTCCTGACTATGCTTGATGCATCGTCTTGAGGTATGTGTTGAGGTCTGTGTTTGCCGTCTGCTTTCGGGGCATGTGTTTGATGAGTGTGTGCCCCCGGTGATTGCTTTTAAGGAAGAGGGAGCGCGACCACAAAGCTTCACCAGGTGTATGTGAGTGACGCGTGTCCTTGGTGTATGACACTGTGATTATTCATGGCGCATGCCCGTTCTTGACATATGTCCCTGGTGATGCGCATCCCCAGTGTATGTCTGTTCTGGTGATGCGGGTCCCTGGTGTATTGTCTACTCTTGACGTGTATTGCCGGGGTATGTTTTTCATGTCTACTCTTGATGCCAATATTTGGTGTATGCTATTGGTGCCGGTTCTTGGTCGAGACGTGGTGTCTGCTCTCCATGTATGTGTTTGATGTATGGTCTGTGAAGGTTGCTCTTGATGTGTCTTCTTGATGTCTGTGCTTGAGGTCTAGTGTTTGGGCACGTTCTGCAGCGTGTGTGCTCTTGATTTGTAGAAGAGTCCGTCGTTCTTACTTTCTGCGTTCTGGTGTGTATATGGATTGGTTATTCCTGGCACGTGCTCTTGACACCTGTTTTTGGCATACGCCGTAAGTGCTGAAGTGTGATGTATGCGATTGCTGCGGGCTCGTTAAACACTTGTCAATAATGTATGTACTAAATGAGTGCTACTGATGCCACTGCTTTTCTGCATGCTCTTAGTTTATGATGTTGGTGTACGTGTTTGGTGCCTCTGTTCGGTGTGTGTCCTCGATGTCTTCCTTTGGGTCATGCCTGGGCTTGCGGCGTGCTGTCTACGCACGTGCTACTCATGCACTCACGTTCTTCGTGTTGTCAGTTTGTGGTGCATGCTCTTGGCGTCTAACCAAGATGTCCGTGGACGACGTGTCCTTGTGACCCCTGGACGGCGTGATGCCTCCATTGCACTGTTCTCTGTTAGTCACGCCTGGTCACACACACACACATATATATAGTCGTATACGTATACATATATATATATATATATATGAATATCTCTATGTATACTTGTGCGTGTGCCTGCTCAATGTCGCCATTGGACTGTGAGGCGTGTCTGGTTCATACGTGTGGTGTGTATGTCGTGTATGGTGTTATGTGTGTATGCAACCTAGGCGTGTTGAGTACGTGTGTTTGATGAGCGTCGTTCCTGCCACGCCTTCCGCAAAGTGTGCGTGTATGCTCTTCTGCTGGTCTAGCCTAGTCGTGTATTCGTTTAGGTCGTTATTCGCCGACGACGCGAAGCGAGATCCCTAAGGATCAACGGGGCACTCGGAGTCTGGCGGCTGCGGCATGCAGTTGCTGGCGCTCGCAACCACGAGACGGGAACCCCAAGGACCACCCGGGCACCCGGGGCCCGGCGGCCGCGGCACGCAGAGTGTGCGAGGCGGGTCGGGGGCCCTGCTCCCGAAATGCACACCAGCCCAAAGCTGACGGGTGGGGGGCAAAGAACGCATCTGTCCTGCTCGCATCACGACTGCCCCTCATCTTCATAGGAGACCGACTTCTGACCACACCCACTTCCCGAGGTGCCTTGCGAAAAGCGGTTTCCAGAGGTGGAGGTGGGCAGTTTCCCCGCCCCAGGGGAAGGGAAAACTACCCACTTCCACCCCCGAGGGCCTATCATAGAATCGAGGATCCAGAGGTGGATGTGGTCAGAAATCGGTCTTCCACTTCATCGTCCCCCTCGTGCTGCTCCTTGTTTCACAAGATTGGCCCAGCACCGCACGCGTGCCACAGGCTGCCTCCTCCCTCCGCGCTCCCCGAAGAGGGAGAGAGACTCGCCACACCACGGAAAAACCATTCTGAAGGAGCCACAGGACACACAAATAAATACACACAAATAAAACAGTTCCCTATCATTTCCCATACTTTCTGGGTTTCTGTCTTCCCCCCACTTCCCATATTTTCCCATATTTTCTGGGGAATCGAGGGTTAGTTGTGTCTGTGTGTTTCTTTTCCTCCTGACATTCGTGCCAGCGGGCCTGCAAGCCCAAACTCTGCCGAAAAGGGGTTCCTCGAAGACAAAGCCGCCATTTGCCGGGATCGCCGAGGTGAGCGTCATTCGGAACTCCAGCACGTTCTCGGTGTACATGGCCACGTTGCACAGGGACATTACTCTAACGTCGTACACGACCTGCACTGCGCGAATCTACGACCGCCAGTGGACAGAGGGCTGCCGCAGCTCGGCTTGATAGGAGAAGCAAGTCAGTAGGTCGACAACCAAGTGCAACTGCGGTGATAGCATCCACGACGTGAAACATATGATTTGGGTGATGAGCTGGTGATAACAGGAGACGTACACTCGCGACCGAAGAGAGAGGGCATGCAGATCAAGTAACGTCGTGCTTCGAAGGGCAATGTGGCGCGCGCAAGCCAGATGACACGTGGCGCAGTCAAGCAGGGACAAATTTTTGGCGCGGCGTGCGCTTGTGTTTGGCAAGGCTGGCCTGATCAGCAGCCGCGACAGTGGGGCATCCGCACGAACACTTGCGCAAGGCAGCTGACACTGTTCGGCGGCGAGCGAGGAGGGGAAGTGAGAAGGGGCGGGCCTTCTGAGGAGGCTCGGAAGTCCCCCAGACTCCTGAGAAGTCTTCGCAGCCTTCCCCGAAGACACCGGAGACCTCTCGAGAGGCCCGAGGCCTTCCGAGAAGCCTGCCGCCTCGTGAGAAGACCTCCTCCTCCTCCTCGCCCGCCCCGTCTGCGCTCGCTGCCGCACCGTGCCGAGGCGTGGGCGCGACGGGGCCGAGGGCTCGAGCCGCCCGACCAGCGGGCGGACGGCCGGTCGGGCCCCCCGTCGGGCCTCGGCGCCCCCCGTGGGGACGGAGGAGGCCCGGCGACGGCGACCCTGCGATGGGGGGCGAGGGCGGGGAGCCCGCGAGGCCCTCGGGGCCCCTCCAGGGCCGCACGTGCGGCTGGAAGCGGCGTATGCGCCGGCAGAGCTCGGGGTCAGATCCCCCCCAGCACGGTGGAGCTCGGCAGCTTCTGGGCCCGCGCGCCACAGCTCGCGAAGCGTGGGAGAAGCTCGGCGTCGTCGTCGTCGTCGGTGGCGGCGTCGGCGTCGGCGTCGGCGTCGACGTCTGCGTCGGCGGCGTCGGCGGCGTCGGCATCGGCGTCGTCGGCGGCGGCGTCGGCGTTGTCGTCGGGGCGGGGAGTCCCCTAACGCCCTCCAGGGAGCCCCCCCAGTTCCGATCCCCTCAGCAGACCGAAAAATCCATGTCTATCTGTCATCATATCGTGGCAACGTGTCTGGCAGTCTGTCGGGGAACGGACAGGGGGGGAGGGAAAATGATAATCAGGAGGCCAAGGAGGGGAGGGAGGTCTCGGCGACGGGAACGGCGAGCGTCAAGCGCATTTTTTTGGAAAGAACTAATATGTGCGTGTATATATATATATACACACATTTATTCCTCTTCCTATATTTGATAAACCCGGAAAGGGGAGAAAACCCATCACCCCCCCCCAAAAAAACCAGACTCCCGGGATCTGGGGCTTTGGGACCCTCCGGACGGGCCTCGAAGCGGCCCCCCGGGCCTCGCAGGGCGTTTTGCCAAGCCTTCCCAGTACACCTAGGGCGATCAGGGGGGTCATCGGAGACGTCCCAGAGACCCCCAAGACAGCACAAGAGCGCTCCAAGAGTGACCGACGTGACCTCAAGATGGCCCAAGAGGCCTCCAGGACGGCCCCAAAGATGCCTCCTAGAGCACTCCCAAGAGGGCCCCCCGAGGCAAAAATCATTGATTTTCTGTTGGTTTCTGGTGAATGTTAGGGTTCTCCTCTTCTCGGCTTCCCGACGCTCCAAGACGGCGGTCTTCTGGGCGTCCGAAGCCGCCTGGGTGGCTCCAACATCGCCTAACAACCATCCGAAAGGGCTTCCAGGCAGTCCAAGAGAGCCCCGAAACGGCACAACACGGGTCCAAGATGGCCCTCGGCGAGGGCCATGGCGGCCCAAGATGGCCCAAAGACACCCTCCGAATAATTCCAAATCGCGATTCGGTCGTTCAGGGAAACCGCGTTTGGAGGCAGGGTGGCCCGAGGAAGCCCCCGGAGGCCCCCAGAATACGCCCAGGAGGTCTCCAGAAGGCCTTAAGGAAGCCTGAAACAACTTTTGTGAGGCCCCTAGAGGATCTCCAAGGAGGAGCCTCCGCAAAAAAGAGCTGAGGAGGATGGGATGAATGCGCAGGGCATGGCGAAAATAAAAAAGCAGGGAGGAAGGATAACGAATAACATTATCATAGCGGCGATGCCAGAAAAGGCAACCAGGAGTATCGCTAAATTGTCGGCTTGGCCTTCCTGCGATCCCGCCTGCATACCAAACTTCAAGGACCAAGGTGCATGGCGCGAAGCGCCACTGCAGTCTTGTATGTACATATACACATACAAACAAACATACATACATGAACACATGCGTACATACGTACATACGTACATAAGTACATACGTACGTACGTACTTACATACATGCATACATACAACAATACATACATACATACATACATACTTACATACATACATACACACATGCATACATATATGTATATTTATATGCGATTTCCCTTACACCCATTTCCCCAAAACCATACGACTGACGTCTCGATGTGTTCGCGGCGTGGGCCCGAAGGCATCTTGAGGCTTAGCGTTAAGTCCCACTAGCCCTTCGGGAGACAGGTGGTCGAAGCAGGGTTCTTCCACGACCCGCGGCCCCCTGGGCGCCTCCGGCGCCCCCAGCAGCAGCACCAGCAGCGCAAGTTGCGCTCAAGCGCCGGCCGCTCCGCCCCGCTCGGCGCTCCGCGAGCGGCCCCGCCTGGAGGTAGGCCGCTGGCGGTCCGCGCGTTGCCAGAACGTGACCTGCCGCCTGGCCTCCGCAGCGTGGTGGGTGCTTGCCACCTCGCGCCACGACCTGGGCGCGTCCCCGCGCTGCGCAGCACCGCCAGCTGCGCCCCCTGGCGGCGCAACGCCAGCAGTGGCCCCCGCGCCGCCAGCATCGCCGCCTCCCGGCGGCGGCGGAGCACCAGGACCTGCGGGGGCACCAGCGCGTGGGGGGGCAGCGATGCCGGCGGCTGCGGCAGGCACGGAGGCGGCGGCACCTCCCTGGCCCCGCCGCGCCAGCGGCATGAGCCTCCGCAGCGGCCCCATGCACCGCCGCGGCGACCAGCGCCCGAAGCTGCTCGACGAGCACCGCGGCGTCGCCGCCGCCTCCGGCGCTGCCTCCACGCTGCTGCAACACCGAAGTGGCAGTTGCGAGAGTGTCGAAAGCCACCGCGACGCCGGCCACGGACAAATCCGCCGCTGCAGGCGGTGCGCGGGCCAGAGCCGCCTCCGCCTGAACAGCCAGCAGCGTGGCATCGGCCTTCTGCAAGGCCAACTCCGCTTTGGCTGCCTCGGCCTCGAAGTTCCGTGGCGGCCTGCGCCCAGACTGCCCACGGGCGCCAAGCCTGAGCAGCATGCTCCAAGGCCTGGAGCTGGCGGTCGCGTTCCGCCAAGTCCGCCGCCGCCCCATAGCGTTGGGCGGCCGCCCAGCGATCGCGCCAGTCCCTGAGTTCCCGCTGCGCAGGACTCAGGTCGGCTGCAGGCGGGTCCTGCTGCGAACCACCTGCCGGGGGTGGGTGCATGGGAACATCGCCAGGCGCTGCAACGCCGCAAGGCGGGGGCAGCAACGTTTCACAGCTTCCGCGTACGAGGCCCCAGCCGCCCCAGCCGCCCCAGCCGCCCCAGCCGGCTCGCCACCGGCACTGCTGGCGACGCGGCACGTCCGGCTTCGCCGTCCGCGCGCGCGTCTGCCAATCCTTCGCCGCCCCCCCGGGCCGCGCTGGCGGTCCGCTGCGGCGCAGCCCGCGCTGGCAGCGCACGCGGCGGGCCCAGCTCCCCGCGCGTCCGCACCGACAGCCCCAGCATGGCTCCCGTGGCCCTGGGAGCACGCCTGGGTCCAGCTGCCGGCTGCCGGGCGACGCCCTGCCAGCAGCCTGCCCGCGCCCGCCGCCACGGCCGCCCGGCATCCGGCACGGGCCTCGCGCGCGGATTACCCTACGCGGGGAGCCTGGGCCACGAGGGCCAGGCCGCTGCTCCTGCCCACCTGGCCTGACAGTTACAGCTCGCGAGCCCAAGTGGCTTGAGCCAAAATGGCTACGGACCGAAAAATAATGGTGCACCCGTCGCGATGTATCACGATATTGTATCTATAAGATCTGAAAACATATCCGCCACTGTGCCCTTGGATCCCCAGGTGACCCCCAGAGGCCCAGAAGAGGCCCCAAGAGGCCCCAAAACGGCCCCAAAGAGGCATCAAAACCTGCCTCCGAGAGGCCCCCGAGAGGCCTCTCACGAGATCCCAACGAACATCCAATAGGCCCCATACTCACAGCCCAGGCACGGCAGCGGGATGGGCTTATTAAGGCCATGAGATTACGACGGATGTGTTTTGCAATTGTCGGCCTCGAGCATGTGCGGGCCGCTCGCGGATTGATTGAGCATATCAGGGCAGTCGAGAGATTCTCAGGCGGAGGCCTCCAGGAGGCCCGCCCAGGGCCACTGCAGAAGCCTCGAGGAGAGACCCCACAAAGACACAGCAGCAGAAGCAGCAGAAGCAGCCCAATCCTACTCCCCCGGCCCTGGGGAACCCACAGTGCACCGATACAGCTCCCAAAAGATCCGACGTTGCCACAAAAGTGCAGAACCTGCGGCCGCAGCTCTGGAACCCATCTCCCCGCGGAAGCCGCGAGAGGGCCCCAGGGATCGAACCTGCGCCGCCCAGATCTCGGCCCCCCCCCCTCGCTCCCTGCCGAATTTGCTTGCGAGCGAGGGGGGGGGGACACGAGAAAGAGAAGGCCCGGCCTTCTCGGAAGGCTCGGGAGCCCCCCGGCCCTCCGACGCTCTCTGCGCCTCCCCCGAAGACGCCGAGGACTTCTCAGAAGGCTCGGGAGCCCCCCGGCCTTCCGACGTTCTCTGCGCCTCCCCCGAAGACGCCGAGGACTTCTCAGGAGGCCGGAGGGCTCCGGAGAAGCCCCGCCGCCTTCCGAGAAGGCCTCCTCCTTCTCTAAGTCGACCCTGTCCCCCTACAGGCCGATTTTGGATGTTTTTTTTTTTCCCCTGTTTTCTTCTGTTTTTTGGTTTTATATATATATATATATATATATATATATATATATACATATTGAACAAACAAAAAAGAAATGCACTAATAATGCTCAAAATCGGTCAAAAAATAGTCCCCAGGCTATTCTTTGAACATGCCCCCTGTAGAGGGACAGGCCCGACTTAAGCCTTCTCGCCTCCCCCCCTCGCTCGCCGCCGATCTGCGGGATCCGGCCGGCGCGCCGACCTGGGCCAGTAGCGCCCCTGGCTCTGCAGGATCCTGCGAGCTTTAGGTCGGGCCTGTCCCCCTACAGGGGGATTTTGGACGATAGCGTAAAAATACTCCAAACATGCACCAAAAGTGCACAAAAATAGTCACAAATCGTCCCCTGACTATTTTTGGACTATTTTCGAACATTCCCATTGTGGAGGGACTGGCCCGACTTAATGCAAGATATGGCGCCCTGGCCGACCCGACCCCCGCTTGCCTTGGACTCAGCTGCTCATTCTGGGGACCTTCCTGGAGCCACTCGCTCCACTCGTGTGTCGAAGCTGCGTCAAACGTCAGTCGATTCGAGCCGACCTTGAGTCGAACCTGAGTCGAACCTGAGTCGATCTTTTTTACTCGTGCGCCACTCATGCTGTATTCACTGATCGCACTCGAGATGCACGCAACGTGGGCATGAATGAAGATTTGCCCACGGCGTGCACCAAACGTCCTTCGGGAGGATGGAGGAGCGGGGAGGCAAGCTATTCAGATAGGTGCCGGGCGTGGTAGCGAGGCAATCTTGCCGAGACCGTCCCCATCACTGCCTTTGGGCAGCATGGATGAGGAGGACCCCGAATGCCGCGTCCACTGCCATCGCATCCGAAGGGCGCAAAGAAAAGATAGCGAACCGATCAACCCGGGCCCCTGTCGACTCGTTTGGTCCGTGGCGCCCCAGGTAGGTGGTGGCTCACACACCTCCTCTCTTTTTCTCGGTGGTCTGTCTTGCACCAGTTCGCTCTCGGTCTCCAGAGCATCAAGTGCAGCTCTGATCAGTGATCAGTCCGATGTCAGGGGGAGAAGAGGGAAGGGGAAAGAAGGATAAGCTGCTGCAGGCGGCGTGCTGGGGGCGGCCACACAAAAACAATGGATGATGCCGTGCGCGAGCATCGCTGCTGTATGCGGCGTGCTGGGGGCGGCCATACACAAAAAGAATGGATGGTGCCGTGCGCGAGCATCGCTGCTGTATGCGGCGTGCTGGGGGCGGCCATACACAAAAAGAATGGATGGTGCCGTGCGCGAGCATCTGTCGGAAACTGACCGCAATGATGCCCGCTGGCGACCCTGCTGGTGCTCGGGGCACCAGATGAGGAGGAAAGCAGACGAAAGGAGAAGTGTCCCGAGCGTAGGCCACCTTCAGCGTGTGGTGCCAGTCTTTCTGAGGGATAGCAACGGGCTTGAGTCCGTCGACCACTTTTGGGTCATCAAGGCGTTTGAGATTGAACATTTGCGCGAGCTTCAGTTCTAGGACAGCATGTGCAGAATCAATGGGGATTCAAAGCATGCAGGGTCTCTGGGCAAGCCCACTTTCCCCCGACACTTGTCGTATTGCGCCAGCCCGCGAGGGAGCATTGCAGCATGCTGGCTGCACCCGGCTGTCCCCGCAAGCCGACCGAGGAAGCACAGTGATGTGAGCACCAAGCGTGGGCACTCGAGTGAAAGGGCCCCTACGCGCTGCCTGCATCGGTAGGTCATACCTTCCAGACCACTGCCGCATGCACAGACAGAGCCAGCTGCCCCGTCCATCGACGTCCTCTCGCTCGCGCGCGTTCCTTCTCCACCCCCTTCCCCTTTCTCCTCCTCATCCTCCCCATCCCCTCCGCAACACCGATTCCCTGATGTCCCGCGCTGGCTGCATTGGAGCTATATCGCGCGCGAATTGGATCGTCATCTGCCGCCAAGCTGTGACGTTGTGACGTGGGTTCAGGGGCCCATGTGATGCGTACCAGCACTGTCCTGAACGTGCAAAGGGGGCGCAATGCGATGCGATGTTTGCATGTACCACTATAGTGTGGCGATCAATCTTTGGGGCCGAAGAGAAAACGCACATGCACCATGGCTGCAACGTTTGACTGTACCCTGTACCATTCTACCGTGACGGTCAACCTGAGGACCGCAGAACTGAAAATATGCACATTGGCTGCTGAAGTCCGCTGGCAGGGAGTCGGTCATGGACCGAGACAAAGGTAGCAAGGGGTCGGTCCTGGACCGGGCCTGAGGTAGAATTATTGGATGTCTGGCCTGCTTTCGGCCCTGTATCGGAGATCTGTTGTTTGCATGTCGTGCTTCCCTTCCCGGGCGAACACATGCATTATAAATTCAATCATGCGGACAGCGCACTGGCATCGCGACTGGATTCAGCAGCATGACCTGGTTGAACACCTGTACAATGTGATTGGCAGCAGCACTGGCATAATCTGGTTGAACTCAAGCGAGTGCAATGCACTGTGCACGATCTGCATATCCACTGCAACAAACTACGCCGCAAACTATACACAATTCGGCGTCGCGGGTGATCATTGCCGCGCGCAAAAACGGGAAACTTGGGATTCCAGAAAGGTGCGGTGACAGACCGTGCGGTGACCCTGAAATCCTGGTGGACCTCACCGCAAGGCCCGTCCGCCATCGCACGGTTTCTGCACCCTGGTGGCTCCGATCGCCAAAGAGGCATCCTCGGAGAAAGGCGCCGGGTCCTCAACCGTGCGGCCACCCAGAATCCCCACTGATCCCCACTGGCTCACCACATGGTGCGGTCACTGCACCGTTTGGGAGGCCCCGAGCGAGCTCTCACCCTCCCAGCTGCCCCCAAAAAGCAGCGCTTCAGCTGCCCGCGGAGCACGCTGGCCTCGCCGACAGCGACCTCCCGGCGTGGCTGGGGCGGGCGCGGGCGGGGACCGCCGCGGCCGGGGGCGCGGGCCTGGCTCGCTCGCTGCCGGACTGGCTCGGGCCCGCAGAGCACAGGATGGTCTTGCGGTCGTCGAGGTTGGGCGGCCTGCAGCAGATCCTCTGGCCCAGAGGGCTCGCGGTCGTCGAGGTCGTCGATGTCTGTCGCGCTTGCGGTCGCCGAGGTTGGTCGGGCTTGCGATGCTCCTTCGGCCTGGGGAGTGGGACGAACGCAGCCCTCCGCCTGCAGGGCTCGTTGCGAATGGGACGGACGCTGCCCGACACAGGGGGAGACCGCTCGTCCTCGCCAGCGATCGGGCTGCTCCGATGGAGCCCGGCGCCCACACCAGAAGACCTCGGGGACTCCTCGGAGAGGTCTGAGGTCGACTCGGTGTCGCTCGTCTCGCTGCCGCTCGTCTGGCCGCCCATTGCCTCGCTTGCTGACGAGCTCGTTTTCGACGGCGACCGCTCATCCTCGCCAGCGATCGGGCTGCTCCGATGGAGCTCGGCGCCCACACCAGAAGACCTGGGGAACTCCTCGGAGAGGTCTGAGGTCGACTCGGTGTCGCTCGTCGACTCGGTGTCGCTCGTCTGGCGGCTCAGTGCCTCGCTACTGACCAACTCCACTCTTGGCAACTCGGGCGCCGAGAACACTTCGGCCACGTTCCAGCCTGACGTGCGGCTGTCTGGGCAAGACTCGGAGATCCTCAAGCCGCGCCTCTTCATCTGGAGAAGGTCGTAGAGAGTCACCGGAGGCCCAAGAGGAGGTCGCAACCCATGAAGCCTGCGGATCGTGCCCGGGCCGAGGACGCCAGAGCCTGGAACGGCTTCACCGTGGCCGCTGGACGGTCTGCCAGCGACGGGGCGCCCGCGGGCCATCCTGGGAGTCCAGGCTTGCCTCGGCACGGGCGGCGCGCTGGACGCCTCCGCCCACGCTGTCGCCAGCCTTGGACGCGGGAGCTGCTCGACGGCGGAAAGGAGCGTGACGCCAGCGCTCGGCATGGGCGGCGCGCTGGACGCCTCCGCCCACGCTGTCGCCAGCCTTGGACGCGGGAGCTGCTCGCCGTCGGGAAGGAGCATGACGCCAGCGCTCGGCACGGGCGGCGCGCTGGACGCCTCCGCCCACGCTGTCGCCAGCCTTGGACGCGGGAGCTGCTCGCCGGCGGGAAGGAGCGTGACGTCAGCGAGGTTCGCCATCCCGAAGTTCGGGGCGTCGAGGGCCAGGGATATCCTAAGGCGCAGATAAGGGCGCTTGGCGCGCTGAGGAGGGTCACCCGACGGTCACTTAAGCAAAAACGGCCTGTGCCAAAACGGCTTGAGCCACAATGGTTACGGACGAACCTGAATCGAATCCCGCCAGCCTTTTAGGGCGTAGGTGGTTTAGGGTGTTTCCTCTTCCGCCCCCTTCTTCCACTTTGGGGAAGGGCTTATCACTGTTCCCTATTAGTAAACACCCCTTCCCCCAGGCGACTGGTAGCCAACGATGAACCATGAGGGCACTCCCCCCACCATCCCTTATATATATAACATCCAACACACACTCGGCCTCCAACTTCGGAGCATGCGCAGCCAACCCGATGCGGCCTCCCCCCACCCTCCGGCTGCGGCGGCGGCGGATGCGGCGGCGGTGGCGGCGGCGGCGGCGGCGGCGATTTGACTGCGGCTGCGGCGGCGGCGATTTGGCTGCGGCGGCAGCGGCTGCGGCGGCGGCGGTTCGGCAGCAGCGGCGGCGGCGGCGGCGGCGGCGCGGCGGCGGCGGCGGGCAGCGGCGGCGGCGGCCGCTGCGGCGGCTGCGGCGGCGGCGGCGGACTGTCCCCCAGTAGCTTCCTATCCAAAGACGACTGCTGAATATGCTGAGGCTCGGGCCAGGCTCGGGTGCTACGTATGTGTTGGGAGGGCGGGTGGGGGTGAGCGAGATGGCTTGCGGGCTGGGAGGGAGTCTCGATTACTATTCCCTATTGATAGACACCCCCTCCCCCAGGCGACTGGGAGCCAACCCGAATCAATGAGAGCACCCCCCCCACCATCCCTTGTAAGAAAAAAACAAAACACACTCTGCCTCCAGCGAACCCGATGCGGCCTCCCCCCACCATCCCTGTCACACAAACAATAACAGAGTACACTTGGCGGCGGCGGCGGCTGCGGCGGGGGCAGCGGCTGTGGCGGCTGCGGCGGTGGCGGCGGCGGTGGCGGCGGCGGGGGCGGCGGCGGCGATTCGGCAGCGGGGGCGGCGGCGGCGGCGGCGGCGGCGGGGGCGGCGGCGGGCGGCGCGGTGGCGGCGGCGGCGGCGGCGGATTGGCCCCAAGTAGCTTCCCATCCAAAGACGACTACTGAACATGCTGAGGCTCGGGCCAGGCTCGGGTGCTACGCATGTGTTGGGAGGGCGGGTGGGAGTGAACGAGACGGCTTGCGGGCGGGGAGCGCGTCTGGACCCCTCCCCCTACCCCCTCCCCTGGACCTGGACGGGGCGTTCCGCGAGTCGTCGGAGCGTCCAAGACGGCCTCGGCGAGGAAGCCAAAATCATTAGTTTTACTAGGGTTTGGTCCCATTTTGGCATCTTGGGGGGGCAGCGCAAATTGAGGGACCCCCTTCTTTGATCGATCTCCTCCGAGATAGCCCCAAGAGCGCTCCCAAGGCTCCCAAGGGTGCCCCAAGAGGGCCCCAAGAGGTGGCCAGAAGGCCCCAAGAGGCCCCCAAGAGGCCCCCAAGAGGCCCCCGGGATGCCCCCAAGAGACTCCCAAGAGACCCCCTCTTCCCTTCGGGGAGGGGAACCCTCCCCCTCCCCTCCCTGAGGTTCTTTGGGAGGGATCGCGAAGTGTCGGAGGCTCCTTTTTCGAGCGCCATTCCTTGCCACCCCTTACGAGGATCGTGGCCCCCGAGGGGAGAACCTACATCGAGTGCACCCCCTCTTTTGACCGACCGCCCCCAAGATGGCCCCAAGAGGCCCCTCGCCGACGCATCGGCGATGCCCCGGCGACGTCGCCGATGCACAGGCGATGCGCGCGATCCTCAGACCCCATCTGCTCCGACCCCATCTGGGAGCCCTACTTGGATGACCGTGGGGGTTTCTAAGTGGATAGGGGGGGTACGCGTGGATGCCAAGGTGGGTTATTTCTGGCCCAACCTGGCTTATAAGTGGGTTACAGGCGCCCAGAATGGCTTAGGGGGTTAGATAACTCCGCTAAGTGGGCGGAGCCCACTTAGCTTGGATCGTTAACCCCCCTAAGCTACTTCAGGCACTTACAACCCACTTATAAGCCAGGTTGGGCCAGATATAACCCACCTTGGTATCCACTTGTAACCACCCCCTATCCACTTAATAACCCCCACGGTCATCCCAGTAGATTCTCATCCAGGGCCGCCCTTCGAGGGCTCCAGGGCCCGGAGCGGGCCCCGGGGAGCCACAGCGGTGAGAGGCCGACCGCCGCGCGGAACCTCTGCTTCGCGTGCCGCCTCGGCGGCCCCGGCGGCACGCGATCCCTTTGTGAGCGGATGGCGTGTCGCTCCGCCCCGCGGCGCGGGAGGCTGGGACTGGCTCGGGGTCAGCAGACAGCGTGTCGCGCCGAGGCGTAGTGGGCCAGAACTGGCCCTGGCGGAGCGACACGCTATCCAGAAGATCCCGACCGTAGTCCTATAAGTCGGATCCAGCGGGATATCACGTGAGATGGAGGAAGCCGGACTTCGGGCCAGGGCAACGTCAGAATTCCACCTCCCAGGAGCTGCATCCGAACTGGGCAGGGCGAACTGAGGCGCGACAGTTCAGAACCGGCCACCGGACCTTAATTACCCCAGTGGGACCCTACCTAGAAGTTGGAGCCCCTAGGAAAGCAACATTAGTTGCTATGCTATGCTATGCTATGCTATGCTATGCTATGCTATGCTATGCTATGCTATACCATGCTATACTGCGCTATGCTATGCTATGCTATGCTATGCTATGCTATGCTATGCTGCGCTGTGCTATGCTACGAGCTGGGTCCAGGACCGTGACGACGAGGGGGCTCCTGGAGGCCCGCGCGCACTCCCCCAGAGAGCCTGTGCTGCGAGCAAGCTGCGCCGCATCGCGGAGAATCTCCAGTCAACCCGCGTCATACAGTCGGGGCCTTGACCTAAGGAACCCAAAATAAAGAACGAGGCCCCTTTTTTCCATAAGTTAACCTTCGATTTCCGGTCGAAAACATAAGGAAAACCTGAGGCAAGCTGTGAAACACTTAGGGAACGCGGAGCCCCTCCCCAACCAAAAGGGTTCCTTCTTCAGGGCCCCGACTGTAAGGATACGCGGCAAGGATGCAAGGGCCTTGGGAGGACCACGCTAGAAAGGTTTTCGAACGGGGTCGGCCAGCGAGAGTCGCTAAGGCCGGGCGAAGGGGCAAGGGTGCAAGGGTACCCCTGGGCCCCTGGGCAGGTTGCCCATCCTCGCTATGCGGGAAGACTGTGGTCCCCATCTTTCTGCTGCAATTTTCGAGCCAGATGGAATCGTGACGGTCCTGGGGCCCGAGTCAAGGCAAAGCCTCCTGTGGCGCCAAAACTGCAACGCCCGGAGCCAGGGCCCTCGGATTAGTTCTTTAGTTGTGGCCTGGGAGGGCGCCTCGTGCCTCCGAGCCGTGGCTGTGCCTTCCTGCCGACAGCGATGGCGGGGGGCGTGCGTTTGGACGCCCGGCACTGGTACGGGAAAAGGTGGGTACGATGCCCGACAACCGGTGTTGTCCAAGCCAACGGAGGCCGCTGTTGGGCAGGCGGCCTTCTCTTTCTCTCTTTCTTTCTTTCTCTCTCTCTCTCTCTCTCTCTCTCTTTCTCAACTGGACACAGGCCGCGGCGACGCCGACAGCGAGCCCGGTTCAAGACGAAGAGGAACTGCTGTCGGTCTTCGTGCCCATTCTTTCCGTGCCTACAGTCGGCCCGTATCACAAGGGTGCGTGATGAGGATGCAGGGGCCCTGGAAGGCCGTTTCGAATCCTCCCGAGCGGGGCGCGACCAACGAAAGTGACCAAGGATGGACCGAGGAGGCAAGAATGCCCGGGTACCCTTGGGTTAAGTCGGGCGTGTCCCCCTACAGGGGGATTTTGGGCGAAAATTCAAAAATACCGAAAATGTCCCCCAAATGCTCAGAAATTGTCAAAACATCGTCCCCAGACTATTTCCCCACATCCTGAGTGGGGTTCTTGTTTTCCCAGAACACCCTCTCCTTCCCACCCACCTCCCGCTCCATCACATACCATACCATACCATACCACACCATACCACACCATACGTACCATACCGTACCATACCATACCACACCATACGTACCATACCGTACCATACCATACCATGGCGTACCATAGCATACCATACCATATCACACCTCCAGGGAGGCCCCGCCTGAGCGAGGAGGGTATCGGAATACCATACTATTTACATGGTTTCGTGCCCCTCCCACCCCTCCAGGGAGGCCCCGCCTGAGCGAGGAGGGTATCGGAATACCATACTATTTACATGGTTTCGTGCCCCTCCCACCCCTCCAGGGAGGCCCCGCCTGAGCGAGGAGGGTATCGGAATACCATACTATTTACATGGTTTCGTGCCCCTCCCACCCCTCCAGGGAGGCCCCGCCTGAGCGAGGAGGGTATCGGAATACCATACTATTTACATGGTTTCGTGCCCCTCCCACCCCTCCAGGGAGGCCCCGCCTGAGCGAGGAGGGTATCGGAATACCATACTATTTACATGGTTTCGTGCCCCTCCCACCCCTCCAGGGAGGCCCCGCCTGAGCGAGGAGGGTATCGGAATACCATACTATTTACATGGTTTCGTGCCCCTCCCACCCCTCCAGGGAGGCCCCGCCTGAGCGAGGAGGGTATCGGAATACCATACTATTTACATGGTTTCGTGCCCCTCCCACCCCTCCAGGGAGGCCCCGCCTGAGCGAGGAGGGTATCGGAATACCATACTATTTACATGGTTTCGTGCCCCTCCCACCCCTCCAGGGAGGCCCCGCCTGAGCGAGGAGGGTATCGGAATACCATACTATTTACATGGTTTCGTGCCCCTCCCACCCCTCCAGGGAGGCCCCGCCTGAGCGAGGAGGGTATCGGAATACCATACTATTTACATGGTTTCGTGCCCCTCCCACCCCTCCAGGGAGGCCCCGCCTGAGCGAGGAGGGTATCGGAATACCATACTATTTACATGGTTTCGTGCCCCTCCCACCCCTCCAGGGAGGCCCCGCCTGAGCGAGGAGGGTATCGGAATACCATACTATTTACATGGTTTCGTGCCCCTCCCACCCCTCCAGGGAGGCCCCGCCTGAGCGAGGAGGGTATCGGAATACCATACTATTTACATGGTTTCGTGCCCCTCCCACCCCTCCAGGGAGGCCCCGCCTGAGCGAGGAGGGTATCGGAATACCATACTATTTACATGGTTTCGTGCCCCTCCCACCCCTCCAGGGAGGCCCCGCCTGAGCGAGGAGGGTATCGGAATTCCATACTATTTACATGGTTTCGTGCCCCTCCCACCCCTCCAGGGAGGCCCCGCCTGAGCGAGGAGGGTATCGGAATACCATACTATTTACATGGTTTCGTGCCCCTCCCACCCCTCCAGGGAGGCCCCGCCTGAGCGAGGAGGGTATCGGAAACCATACTATTTACATGGTTTCGTGCCCCTCCCACCCCTCCAGGGAGGCCCCGCCTGAGCGAGGAGGGTATCGGAATACCATACTATTTACATGGTTTCGTGCCCCTCCCACCCCTCCAGGGAGGCCCCGCCTGAGCGAGGAGGGTGGAAAACCATACTATTTACATGGTTTCGTGCCCCTCCCACCCCTCCAGGGAGGCCCCGCCTGAGCGAGGAGGGTATCGGAAACCATACTATTTACATGGTTTCGTGCCCTCCCACCCTCCAGGGAGACCCGAGGAGGGTATCGAAAACATATATTTACATGGTTTCGTGCCCCCCACCTCCAGGGACCCCGCCTGAGCGAGGGTATCGGCCCATGGGTTACGTGCCCTACCCCCCTCCTGAGGCCCGCCTGAGCAGGAGGGGTATCGGAATACCATACTATTTACATGGTTTCGTGCCCCTCCCACCCCTCCAGGGAGGCCCCGCCTGAGCGAGGAGGGTATCGGAATACCATACTCTTTACATGGTTTCGTGCCCCTCCCACCCCTCCAGGGAGGCCCCGCCTGAGCGAGGAGGGTATCGGAATACCATACTATTTACATGGTTTCGTGCCCCTCCCACCCCTCCAGGGAGGCCCCGCCTGAGCGAGGAGGGCATCGGAATACCATACTATTTTCATGGTTTCGTGCCCCTCCCACCCCTCCAGGGAGGCCCCGCCTGAGCGAGGAGGGTATCGGAAACCATACTATTTACATGGTTTCGTGCCCCTCCCACCCCTCCAGGGAGGCCCCGCCTGAGCGAGGAGGGTATCGGAAACCATACTATTTACATGGTTTCGTGCCCCTCCCACCCCTCCAGGGAGGCCCCGCCTGAGCGAGGAGGGTATCGGAATACCATACTATTTACATGGTTTCGTGCCCCTCCCACCCCTCCAGGGAGGCCCCGCCTGAGCGAGGAGGGTATCGGAATACCATACTATTTACATGGTTTCGTGCCCCTCCCACCCCTCCAGGGAGGCCCCGCCTGAGCGAGGAGGGTATCGGAATACCATACTATTTACATGGTTTCGTGCCCCTCCCACCCCTCCAGGGAGGCCCCGCCTGAGCGAGGAGGGTATCGGAAACCATACTATATGTTTCGTGCCCCTCCCACCCCTACTAGGGTATCGGAATACCATACTATTTACATGTTTCGTGCCCCTCCCCCCCTCCAGGAGGCCCACCTGAGCGAGGAGGGTATGGGGTGGTGACACCCCTCTCGAGGGAGGGCCCCCCGCCTGAGGAGGTGTATCGGAAGGGTATACGGAGTACCGAATAATTCTGCCTATTTACATGGTTTCGTGCCCCTCCCACCCCTCCAGGGAGGCCCCGCCTGAGCGAGGAGGGTATCGGAATACCATACTATTTACATGGTTTCGTGCCCCTCCCACCCCTCCAGGGAGGCCCCGCCTGAGCGAGGAGGGTATCGGAATACCATACTATTTACATAGTTTCGTGCCCCTCCCACCCCTCCAGGGAGGCCCCGCCTGAGCGAGGAGGGTATCGGAATACCATACTATTTACATGGTTTCGTGCCCCTCCCACCCCTCCAGGAGGCCCCGCCTGAGCGAGGAGGGTATCGGAAAACCATACTATTTACATGGTTTCGTGCCCCTCACCCCTCCAGGGAGGCCCCGCCTGAGCGAGGAGGGTATCGGAATACCATACTATTTACATGGTTTCGTGCCCCTCCCACCCCTCCAGGGAGGCCCCGCCTGAGCGAGGAGGGTATCGGAATACCATACTATTTACATGGTTTCGTGCCCCTCCCACCCCTCCAGGGAGGCCCCGCCTGAGCGAGGAGGGTATCGGAATACCATACTATTTACATGGTTTCGTGCCCCTCCCACCCCTCCAGGGAGGCCCCGCCTGAGCGAGGAGGGTATCGGAATACCATGCTATTTACAAGGTTTCGTGCCCCTTCCAAGCGGGGCCCCGCCAAAGCGAGGAGGGCATCAAGAAAGTGGGCCCCACGAAACCGTTAATCTCTTTATATGGGGAACTCCGTTAGCATAATTTTACAACTATTTTCGAATATCCCTCCTGTAGAGGGACAGGCCCGACTTGACCCTTGGGAAAGCTGCCCATCCGTATTCTCAGGCGGGTGGACTGTGTTCCTGGGTTTTCATCCTCCCCCCCCACTTCCCATATTTCCCATGTGTCGGGGATGGACAGACCCCCCTTTAGTAAAACGTGGTTTAGTGAAAACGACCTGAGGCCCAAACCTGGCGGGCGCAAGCCTGGAAAATAACGGCCACGGCGCCCTCGCGAGAACCGAAAACGGACCATTCACTGATCGACGTGTCACTGTTGGGGGTTCTGTCCACCCCCGAATGTATATTTTCCTGGGCATCGACGACTCATTGTGTCTGTGTCTGTGTGTGTTTTTCCCCCTCCTGACTATTATCAGGCGGGTGGACTGCACTCCGGTCGTCCCGAGCGCGGCGGGCACTGCCCGCGGGGCAGTGCGGGCCCGGCAGGCCCGCTCCATCCTGCGAGCGCCGGGAGAGGCGTTTTGTGTGCCTTATGGGACCAATCCGAGGAGGACGCGGTGGCGGACGAGGAGGAGGAGGAGGAGGAGGAGGAGGAGGAGGAGGAGGAGGAGGAGGAGGAGAAAAAACAAGGAGGAGGAGGAGGCAGAGGAGCAGGAGGGGGAGCCCTGCAGAGGTACGGCCGCCCTCCACCGGAGCCCGGCGCACCTCCCGGCGAGAGCGCGCCAGCCGTGGCGGCGCCGCCCCCGCCGGAGAGAACGCCAGAGCGCACGCAGGATCGCCTATGGGCCCGCCGCACCAGAGATCTCACCTGCTTCAAGGGGCCCAAGGACACTGAAATAAATACGCACAACTAGCAGGATCCCCCACAGTTTCCCATATTTTCTGGGTTTTCGTCTTCCCCCCCCCACTTCCCATATGTTCCCCTATTTTCTGGGGGATCGACGATTGATTCTGTCTGTGTGTTTTCTTCCCTCCTGAATCTCACCTTCTCCAGCGCCGCCTCCTGCACCGACCAGGTGGCTTTAGGTCGGGCCTGCCCCCCTACAAGGGGATTTTGGGCGAAAAATGAAAAATACCCCAAAAATGCCCTCCAAAACGCTCAAAAAGAGTCAAAAAACAGTCCCCAGACTAGTTCTGTGACTATTTTTGAAAATCCCCCCTGTAGAGGGACAGGCCCGACTTGACCAGAGATCTCACCCTCTCCAGCGCGCCTCCTGCACCGACCAGGTGGCCACTGGCGTGCCGCCACGCCGGTGGCTCCGGACGCGCCCGAGGGGACGACGCCGGCACCGCGGCAGACCCCCGGGGCAGACCCCGGCAGACCCTGCGCCCCAGCAGACGAGGCCAGCACCGGGGTCTGAGACCCCTGTGGCACTTACCAGCCTCGAACGCATCCCTATCCCTGCGGATCGACACGCCAGAAGGCGATGACAATCTTAGGGCTTCGCCCTCAAAAGAGAAGGGAGTCCCTGAGACTGGCATCGTGACGAGGAGGTGCCCAGCACAGGGATAGGGATATGCTCCAGGCTGGTGAGGTACGTCTGCCGCGCCCGGGGCGGAGTTTGCCCCTGTGGCCGCGGCGCCCTCTCCAGTGACGCAGGGCCGCGCGCCTTCGAGGCGGATGCATTCGTGGCGGCGAGGGCTTCTTCCCTCGCCTCCTCCTCCTCCTCCTCCTCCTCCTCCTCCTCCTCCTCCTCCTCCTCCTCCTATGGCAGCGGTGGTGGGATATTGGCCCAGCAGAGAGAAGCCAGCAGGAGCTCCCGAAAAGGCGAAAAACGAAGCAGGGGTCGCGCTATCCGTGCCTCCTCTGGGTCTCCCCTGATGCCGAACCTTCGGTCGGGCATCTCCCCCTACAGGC